>CM010609.1:29400738-29582894 GCA_003430845.1 Xanthoceras sorbifolium
GAGAGCTTATAAGTTGATGTTTCTGTCCACAACATTTTCTCAATAATTAAGACAACACAGAGCAGATGGAACTCATCCATTCGCGTACACAAGTTTGTGGTGAAGAAGAATTCATAAGTTTCTGTCATATTCATAGCGTAGCTTTGTAGCTATCTTGTATGGTCAATTTTACTTGTTTTTCCAGTTTCTTCTGGAAAGTGCATAGAAAATATATATGTAGACACCATTTTCCCATTGTGTGATAAGTAGGCACAAGTGGGATTTTAGCTGTAGTCTGGTGGTCATCAAAGATAATAAGGGAAGAGCCCACCATTGTGATAATTGGTTGCAGCTATGAAAAAAAAGTATTGTGTCCCACACATTATATTTTAGGGCTAATTGCAATAAAGTGTCATGACGTTTGACTATATTGCAATGAAATTGTGAGTTTAACCTTAATTGCATGTTAATACCCTTAACTAACTGATTAATTGCATGTTAGTACCTTTAACCAAGTTGACTGGTATGTTGACTTTGACTTTTTTGGTAAAAAGACAAAATTGCCCCTGGTTAAAAAAAAATTTAAATAAAAATTTAAAAAAATTTTAAAAATTAAAATTTTTAAAAATAGATCTCCACCGTCCATCAAGATTGATGGACGGTGGAGATACATTTTAAAAAAAAAAAAAATTAAAATTATATAATTAAAAATAATTAAAAAAAATATTTTATATTAAAAAAATGATGATGGACGGTGGAGATCCAATCTGGATCTCCACCAAGAACACCAAGAACAAACAAGAACACAAAAAAAAAAAAAAAATTTCGAAAACTCGATCTGCTCCATCAACGGGAGCAGATCTGCTCCCGTTGATGGAGCAGATCGAGTTTTGGAAATTTTTTTTTTTTTTTTTTTGTGTTTTGTTTGTTCTTGGTGTTCTTGGTGGAGATCCAGATTGGATCTCCACCGTCCATCAATGTTGATGGACGGTGGAGATCCAATCTGGATCTCCACCAAGAACACTAATTTGTTTTTTAATATAAAATATTTTTAATTATTTGGTTTTAAATTTTTATTTTTTATTTTAAATGTATCTCCACCGTCCACCAAGATTGATGGACGGTGGAGATCCATTTTTAAAATTTTTATTTAATTTTTTTTTAACCAGGGGCAATTTTGTCTTTTTACCAAAAAGTCAAAGTCAACATACCGGTCAACTTGGTCAAAGGTACTAACATGCAATTAAGGCTAAACTCACGATTTTATTGCAATATAGCCAAACGTCAGGGTACTTTATTACAATTAGCCTTATATTTTAATGACAAGAACACGAGTGAGTTAGGTTCTTAGTCTTTCAAGTTTCAAAAAATCCCACAGAAAAGGGTAACAGATGAGTTGTGAGCATGTGGATTAAGGGCTATTTATAATATTGCGGTCATCTTATTTCCTGATTGGTTAAGTCTCTATAGATTAAGACATAACTTATCTAAACTGCTATATCTTATCTCTTTTCAAAGAGACAACTCTTCTGAATGAAAACAACCATTCAGTGTGTATGGTGTACCATTTTTGTGGTGTATCTTATTACACAGAATACTCTGCATGTAGCTTTATTTAAATCATATATCTTCACTCTACTCTTCTCTCTATCACTAAGCTCTTAAGATAACCACTCTCTCTTCTTCTTTTATGCATAGAATGCAACCTGGCTGGTAGCATAATCTGGATATGCCTTGTCAGGCGATTTATATATCAGGACCAAAAATGGTGCAACAATATATACACTAGAAATGATAAAACTAATTAATCTTCTATATATAATCAAAGGGAACAATAATTAATAACAAATTAAAACTTGTGGATAAATGTTGCAGGATATCTTTTCCACAAAAAGAGATTGTCTCTGCAATTTTTAAATTTTTTTGGGGATTGTCACAATCATGATGATATCATCCTTTTGTCTCCAGTTTCCGGAATATGTTTTTTCTCTGTTTTTTTTATTTTTATTTTTATTTCTCAATAATGCAACGGATGCATGGCAATATGGCATGTCCCAACTCCCAACTCCCAAGTGCTTTTCGCCTAAAATTTTGTTTTTGTTTCCTGATGATGTCTCGAATACAGCCCTGGTTGGTAGCATAGCATGTCACGTTGAGTGTTTCCATCTTTTTCTTTCTTCATAGCTGTATCCATTCGCCTGTTTTCATCAAAAGATGTGCTAAATTGTATGCAGCTTTATACGCACGTAAGTTAAGGCATCACAGAAACCAATCAAAGAACTTTTATATACGGATACTTTTACAGTGGTTAAAAGAAGTAAATAAAAAAATTATATTTATTTTTTTAAAAAATATATATATATATATATATATATATATTTAAAGAACAAATATCAACGGTCTTCCCGAGGACTTCTCGCCGTAGATAGATAGAAAAATATGTATTCGACGGAGTTGTTCTCTGAAGAGCATAGTACGATGAAAATTATTGAATGTTTTATGCCGCATGCGTAAATTAAATATTGATAATGAGAGTTTGTATAATAAATTTAGAAGAAGACAACAGGTAGCAGGTATTAGAACATACTTATTATGTCGCTGAATTGCAGAAAATGTCAAAAAAACATTACGTATCTGATTGTAATCAACTTGTAATTGTCACAATTTTTGTGTACTTAATTTTTGGGTAATGATAACTCCATGAAGAATTGCTACAAAACAAAAGCACATAATGAAAATCATTAGCAACCCAGATGCACGTGCACTATTACACTGCAGACTGCAGCAGTTTATCCTAATGAGCAGTCAAAAAGTTGGTACGAAATACCAAAAAATCTAAAAACTGAATTTTAATTTGAGTTCTGTGTTTTTGTAAACAAGATGCCTTAATCGCACGTTAATGAGAGCCATTTAAGGATATAAAACTTGAAATTTAATTTATAAGAAAGTAAATGGCCAAAGAGAATTATGTATGTATGTTAATATCAATAGAATAGCAGTTGTATTATTAATTTATTATTACATTGTGTTTTATCAGTGTGTGAACAGAAGATTGTGGATGGATGCAGCTCTTGATTTGGGTGGTATTGGTAATGCCCTTGGCATAGGGGTGGTTGTGCATGATAGATGCTTTTCGGACAGTTGTCTGTGTTGTTTCTCGGTTCTTTGAGTGCCCTTTTGATGTTGAGGTAGCTGAAATTCTTGATGGTATTTCTCTAGCTATTGATGGGTTTCTCTCCTTGTGTTGTTGAATCAGATGCCCTCAGTGTTGTGCAGCTGTATTGTGGGGTTGTTTCTTCCCGAGTGGCTTTCCAAGCTTGTTCAAGTTGATCGTAGTTGTTGTGTTTCTAATTGAGTAACGAAACTTTCCTTTTAAATAAAATAAATGTGAACAAAAGAAGTAAAAATTAGGATAGTAATTGAGGTAAACTGTTCTTCCATAAATTAAAAATCAAAAGGGTTTTGATTTGATCATTTTGAGGAGGTGAATATGATTTTACTTTAATGACTTGTTTGATTATAAGAAAAAGCAAGCTTGATTAGTTAAAAAAAAAAAAGTAGTTTTATGTCACCAAATTTGTTTAAAAATATCTGGCCTGCAGGTTAAAAGTAAATCAGCATGTTGGTTGGTAATTAAAGCCAAAGATGTCTATGATAATGATTTTCAAATTTTTTGGCCTACGGTAGCCAGCTAGAGTAGAGAACATTTCCGTTCCGTGTTGCTGGGAATAGATATTCGAATTGTATTATTTAGTTCATGTATTTCTATAACCCTTAAAGTTATCAGATTAAAAAAAAAAAAAAAAAAAAACCTTTTTTTAGCTAAAGTAGGGACCACAACCTCGAGATTGAATTGACAAATGCCGTTTGATGGATCTCCGTGCATGTGATTATGTTACTACTTTTACTAAAAACCACAAGAAGATTTTCAAAGTCTTGTCTCGAAACCAACACCACAATCAATAGAACAAAAAAACAGAGTAGGTAACAAAACTTGGAGGAGAAGAAGAAGAAGAAGAAAAAGTGGATTTGTTTTGTGGTGCTATATAACTGTAAAGCCATCCATGTTGGTAATCTGTTGTTAGGTTTCCATTATTATGCTAACTAATCCCATATATTTCTCGATCACGTGTTTACTAACATGGTATCAGAATTAAAAACGAACAACCCTAGAATTATTATGGCAATGCAAACGGCTTAATAATGAAAAAGACCAAACAAATGGATGAATGATATAAGAAGAGGATCACATGGGGTTGATTAAGAGGCCCAAAAGTGACAGGAAACAGACACAGAGTTGCAGATTGTTGTTTTCATAAGTTGACATATATACTTTAGAGAGTAGGAAAGAGAGTGGTCTTTTCATAAGGGGGGGGGGGGGGGGGGGGGGGGGGGGGGGGGGGGGGGGGGGGGGGGTCTTTATTTTTTTGGTTTTTTTGTTTTTGTTTTTTGGGGGGGTCTATGAAGAACAAGTGTACATTCATAGAATCTAAAACAAAAGAAAAACAAATGAAAAAGGAACAGATATGGTAAAGATTTTGGTTAGGTGTGAGTGTGCTTTTTAGACTGTAGACCCCTTATTGGTAGGCAGCTTTTGTTTTTGCCTTTATTTGTTCTTTTTCTAACTTGTGAGTGCTATTTTTATAAAAGTATGGGAAAGTAGAATCTTACTCCACATTTTTTTTTTTTAATTGTATAGGAAAAGTGTTTAAATTACGCTCTTAAAAAATTAACGAAAATAGATCACGAATAAATAAAATCGATTATAATAATAAAAAAAAAATCACAATCAAAGAAAATAGCTCATGATATAGTTTATAATCAAAGAAAATGTTTTTAACTCTTTTTAGTGTGAAATCAAAGAAAATGAAGGTGCAAATCAACAACTTCTTTTAAGAACAAGATTAATCAACTCTTGAAGAATGAGTATTTTCACACAATCTAGTAAGATAAATGTAAGTCTAAGTCTTCGTCAGTGACATTATTTTCGAATTCGAGCAGTAAATTTAGTGATTTTGAATATACAAGTTAAGGTTCCAACTTTTAGTTGTTGACTCAGCATATTTCTAGAGTGAGAAACGAGAGGGGTGACAAAAGAGAGGTCCCAACCAATAACTTTTATTGCCTTTAATAAAGGATAAAAAATAGGTAGTTCCTTTGCTTTAATCATACTAAAAAAAAAAAAAAACTCAAGTTATAAAACTAGTGACGATACCACAAATGGCGCTAGTAAAAATGCTATTTACCTCTATTTTCGCTTTAAATTATGGAAGAAAGAGGTCTTGTTGGAGAAAGTTTGAAGAGCAGGTTTTCAATAGACAAGCAACTATTTCACATTAAATATAGATCCAATAAAATTCAATGGAGGTTTGGTTACATCTCTTATGATTGAGCCAAATGCACATCATTTTTCATGCTAGAAATAATCCTATAAAAGTCAGAATAAATGAAAGGAATACACAATTCAGTAATTGTTTACAAAGCATATACCAAAGTTGTTCTATTCCATCCAAATTCATAATGTCAAATTGAAAAAAAAAAAAAAAAAAAAAAAAACCCACTTGATGAAGCCAATGAGAAGAGAACACACAAATCCTTCTTTCTCTTCATCGGGAAAGCCGTAAAACGGTAAAATAAAGACATTGTTTAGGAAGATTAGTGGCAATAAGTCTCATCTACTTCTCACTCAAGAGGCGTATAGGGCTTTTCAAAACCTACTTTTAGCTTTTTAAGCTCAAAAACTCTTTTGAGAGTATTTGAATTTTCCAGAAAAAGAAACAAAGCAAAAAATATATAGCTTAAGAAGAGCTTCCAAAAAGCCAAAAGTTTAAAGTAAAAGCTCTACCAAACTGAGTCATAGTTCAACTCAAACGAACATATAGCTCCAACGATAAAACTCTCTAGCCTTCTCTTTTTCTATGTTCAATTAAGTGAACAAGTTGAAGACATTTTGTGAATGTTGTACATGACACGAATAGATAAAAAGATTCTTGTTCAAGTCATCCTTCTTCCCCACTCCTCATTTCTTTTCCTTCTCTCTTGTCTCAGATAATAAGCATTTTTAGATGTTAAACTAAAGTTGACCTTGTCTCATTCACCAACTAACCATACAATACAACAAGATACCAAACATTGAAAAACAAATCAATAATAATATACCTAATGCCAGTGCACCTATTTATTAAATATCATTATCCATCTTATTCTTTCAATCAAAATTCGAGTTTTAAAATTAATTAAACCAAGGATAAACTGAAACAGAACTCTGTTTTCTCTCTCTCAAAATGAAAAATTATTAAGGATTCGGACTATATGTGTATAATTTTTCTAGTCTTTGTTCACCAAGCACACGGTAAAGCTGCAGTAAAAGGTTTCTAATCCACTCCCCGGACGCAAATATTAGCTAAGACTTACTACACATCAAATTAATAAAATTTCAGACTAATAATATAATTACACCATTATTTAATTGAAGCCAGTTAATATAACAAATGACAGAAGTCACAGAACCTTGAAACTTTTTTACTTTTATAATTCAAAACTTAGAAGATCCTTTCCGCTGCATTTTCAACCAAACAAACAGACAGAAAAAGAAGAATATTTCAAATATGATGAAACTGTCTAGCTAAATAAAACATAACCATTCAATCAATCAGCTGTATAACAGGAAATAAAATATTGTGCAGAATTAATAAAAGAAAAGGCCAAATATAATTTAATTTCTGTTGATTTTTTTCCACCCAAAACTATAAAGAAGAAACGAAATTAAAAGGCCAAGCCAGATAATATAAAGCTTATTTAAAACTTTTTTTTTCTTTTTTTCTTTCTTGTTTCTTAACAATTGACCAGAAGACAAACTAAAAGAAAATGAAGAAAAATCATATACCTTGAGCAAAAGACCACCATGCAGCATAGAGATTATTAAGAAAGAGTTTGCAAAACGGAGAAGCTTCTTTATAAGTTAAGGTTATAGATAATAAGACACATAAGCCTCTATATATGCCACTTAAAATTGATGAAGTATGAACAACAAAATAGAATCAGTTAAGGAGATGAAGCATTAAATATAATATAGTTAATTTCCAAATTCCATAAATGAAGTTAGCTACTTTTAAAGGAAATGGACATGGAAAACAAGAAACTGGGGTTGGATTGAAGTCTTAACTGGCAGAAGGTCATATGGGACCCTTAGCCCGACTCTATGGCTTAATCTCTGGTCTCCAGCAAAAGCAAATGTAGATGGAACACTAGACAACTAAAAACTCACCCATTTAGTTTGACTATAGAAGGTACATGAAATGAATTATAAACCGCCTAAACCCAGGAGGGTAAACCAATGCTTGGTTAAAAGAATCAGAACTACTTAATCTTGCATACACAGAGGATTCATAGGTTTATGTTGCACATGACCAACCATCTTAATTGACCTGCCCTCAATCCTTATTGGGAGCCAATTCTAATTTTTGCATCAGTGCATTCTTTATGATTTTAATGATTCCAAAAACACCAAATAATAGTTGAGCCAAGTATCCAACAGAATTTGTTCAATTGACAAGAAGTTTAAGGCAACAAAGATGACTGGCGCTGGACAAAAGCAATAGAATTTATTTCTGATGTTTCTTTACACTGATTACTTCACTTATGCCATCAAGATATGGTGCAAAAATGAAGTCAGAAGGATCATCTCAGGAGTTTGAGATAGTAGTAACCTTAACTATCTCTATTTTTCCACTGATTAAATATGTATCGGTTCCCTTAATGCATTGATGCACTTTTTAAATTTGGCCCGATCATATACAACACATACGACTTACCTGTTTACTAACTTTGGCAACTTACTGTACTGCTTCAACTGGTTACAAACTTTTTGCACGCCTTCATTTTCAATTTGAAATTCAAACCGACAGTGGAAACGACGAGTTTCCTTCTCAGCCTGAGATGTTTCCCACGCCAACAGTTCCATCAATACATTACCACAATCAAACATTTCTCTGCTTCCCCCTTTCCATCTTACTCCCACATAACTGAATCAGCGACAATCAAACTTCCTCTTACTACCATAATTGAACCAACATTTCTCTTCTTCCCTCTTCCCATCTTACTTCCTGTAAAGATATCTTATAATAGGTAAGCAATGACGCACATTGAACAAATTTCGTTGTACTTGATGGGGTTTCCTGCTCGGAAAAATTCCGTAAAGTCACGACATCATTTACTCAAGCACAAAAAAACAACATCGAGGAGATAAGATTTGAGCTGGTATCGCGCATCTCATGCATGAAACTCCACGCCCCTTCCCTTTATGCAAAATGATGATTGAAAGTATTGAGCCTGAAGATAGGTCAATTGTGCTGCATGGAAATAGGCTTCCAATGAGCGAGTCTGATTTTGAGAAAGTAATGGGGCTGCCGAATAGTGGACATGAAATCGACTGTAATATTAAAGCATTTGATGAGGCTTGTAGACGGCTGAAGGACATGCTGGAAAATGAAAGGCAAGATGAAAATTGGTCGCTTGATGGAAATGCTATCAATGATTTTTCTCGAGGGGGAGAAGAGAAATGTTTGATTCAATGCTGGTTCAGTTATGGTGGGAGAGAGGAAGTTTGATCGTCGCTGGTTCAGTTTACATGGGAGTAAGATGGGAAGGGGGGAGAAGAGAAATGTTTGATTACTGTAATGCATTGATGGAGCTGCTAGCATGGGAAACATCTCAGGTTGAGAAGGAAAATGCATTCTTGGAGCTATTGGCTAGGGAGACATCTCAGGTTGAGAAGGAAAATACATTGATATAGCTGTTGGTGTGGGAAACACCTTAGGTTGAGAAGGAAACTCTTTGTTTCTACTGCCAATTTTTGAATTTGAAATTTCAAATCAAAAATGAAGGCATATGAAAGGTTTGTAATCAGTTAAATCAATGTAGGTTGCCAATGTTAGTAAACAAGTAAGTCATGTGTTTTGCATGTGACCGAGCCAAATTTTAAAAGTGCATCAATGAAATAATACACTAATTCGACCACCCGAAGTAAAAAACAAGTACTTTTTAGTATAATATTCGAAAGGTTTACTTTGTTTCATTTACTATCTTATACTTATTTACTTTTATAACACGTTATCAACATGAAGTTTTTCTAAAATGAGATATGTATAAAAGTATTTGTTTTCATTTCTAATGTTCGAATTAGTTTACAAGACTATGATCTCAAAACGGTTCATAAAGTTAACTTCTCCTCCCATAGAACCAATGTTATTGTGCCATCATTTAATTAACAAGGTAATGCTATCATGCCACTAAACACGTGCTCGATCAATACTAGCAAAGGGTAATGTGTGAGCAACACTTCATGCTTCACAAAAGTTTTGTAGAATTCGCTTTTTCTTAACATTCCCTTAGGTTGTCACCACTTTTATTTTATTTGAATTTTATTAGGAAAAACTCACTAGGATAAAAATCTTAGCAAAATATATAAAATGATCTTATGAATTTACTGGTGTAAGTCGTGTTTAAAAGTACCTCACTTAAAACATTGGCATTAAAAATAACACTATCCTAAAATAAGCTGGTGCACTATGAAAAAACATAATTGATAGTCGTTCATTCATACCTAAATTGAAAGAGAGTTACATAGTTTTCAATTAGATTTCTAATAATTCCACACCAACTAAATAATAGAACAAATTATTAAATGTTTGGCCTCTAAAACCTATCATGATCGTATGATACCTAAAATTAAGAAGGGGGGTGTATTTAACCTAGACTTTTATAGATTTTTTTTAAGTAAATGACTTTTATAGAGATCATGAATTTTTATCAACTTTTATAGACTTTGCAGGATTATAAAAGACTTTTATAGACTTTCATTTCAAATAACTTATAGACATTGATAGACTTTCATAGACATTTTGTTTTTTGAAAGAAGAAATTGATAGACATTTTATTTTTTGAACGAAAGACATTTATAAACTTTCATTGACTTTTAAAAATATAAATACACTAGGTTAACTATATCAATCCATTCGAATTTCTATATATCTACTTTTCAAAAACTAAAAAATTTATATATCTCTAAATTATTTTATTGATGATATAATTAAATTTTTTAAGTTGTTTCAGTCGTCTATAAATAATGCATTTTAGAATTTTTTTTAACATTTATGACATATTCTTTAATCTTGAAGTCAAGAATAGCGAAAAAAAAAAAAGATAATGTATATTCAAATTCAATCCTTCTATGCTTTTTTTTTTTTTTTACTTTAAGCACTTTTCTTTTTTTGGTTATATAATATATATATATATATATATATATATATATTTGGTACCTTGTCAGTAATATTTGTTAGCTTTTAAATTCTTTTTCCTCCGTATAATAGGTTGTAGGGTGGTTACTGCTCTATTTGCATAACTCTGGTGGTCAGGGGCGGACCCCTTTGAGGGCCAGGGGGGACCATGGCCCCCCCTCCCAAATTTTTGAAAAAAAAAATTTTGTATGTAAATTTTTTTTTAATATTTTATTTATATATTAAAAAATTAAAAATATATGGCCTGGCCCCCCAAATATTGTCCACCTGTTCCGCCCCTGATGGTGGTGGACCTTTTAATTAGGAGACCAAGTCTTCCTTTATTATTTTAATTGGCTTGTTTTATTATTTTAATGAATGACAGCAACCTTAGAATTAGGAGGCAATTCTTCAAACGTGCCTATAGGTTGCCTAATTGTAGCTTTGTTGCTTCACTGTTGTTATTTTTATTTACTTGGTTAACAAGTTGTGGCTGGGTTTAAATACCTGAGGTTGAGATTGATTCGATAAGCAAAAAATTACAACAAGTCTCTTTTGTCTACTTCTACTTCTTCTTCTACCTTTCTTATTTCCAAAAACTTCACTTAATAGTGCTTTTGAATTATTCTTTTTGAATAATACACTTAATAATAAGTAATAATATTATTTGTCAAAAAGTCTTTGAGAGAAGTGAAATAAAAATTTTGAGCATTTTTATGATAAATTGTCTACAAAAGTCTAAAATTTTTAAAAGTCTACGAAAGTCATTACCATTTTGAATGCCTCATGACTTTCGATAGACTCTTAAAAATTCTAAATTGAATACCTCATGACTTTTATAGACTTTTTTTTAAAGTCGTAAAAGTTTAGATGGAGTAACTCATGACTTTTATAGACTCTTCAAAAGTCTTTAATGAATACACCCAAACTTTTTAATTACATAAAAGTCACTAAAAGTCTTTGAAAGTTTAAATTGAATACACCCTATAAGAAAACTAAAGATAAGAATACCAAAATTTTTAAGGTATATTAAGATTCAACATTATCTAGAAAAGAGTACCATCGATTCTAATTTCTAAATAGACCATGCTTTGAGTTTGAATATAGACCATCCATAACCATACAATGGTTATCTGCGATGGATTGAGTGAAAATTCTCATTGTTGTAAAGAATCAATCTGACCACCTAAGAATCCTTGTACTATTTTGATTCTAAGCATGCAACTCCATTATAATTTATCACATTGACACCAATAAGTTTCCCATAACCCTAAAAATCAAGTTCACTGTAAGTTGTATATATCAAGCAAGATTTCAAGCAGTTCAATGAATATGCAAAAAAAAAAAAAAAAAAAATTCCACAGAAAACTGAAACAAAGCTAATTGAAAATGATTAGAAGTGCAAAAAGAATCTCCGTTCACATTGGATTTTAATATATATATATATATATATATAATATAATAAAATAAATAAATAAACAAAGAAGTAGAAGGCAACTCACCTTTCGACTGCGAGTCTGCAACTCAACGCGATTTTTCGGCAACAGAGAGAGAAAGTTCAGGATCGTTCCCGTACTTATATACAAAATGCAAATACTGAGAAACGACAGCGTTTTTTAGTTAAAAGCCAACAATAGTAAAGAAATTAACTAGGGGATCTGGAATGGAATGACGTGGAAGAGGAATGGATAGAGATGGAATTACTTGAAAAACCAAATAATAAAAAAAAAAAAGCCACGTCAGCTAGAATGAATCTCTTTTGTTCTATAATCTCTATTATTCATCTCTTCTTCCAAAAAATCGAAACATGTCTACAATGAATCTCTTTTGTTCCTCCAGGTCTCTTCTGTCTCTCTCTCCTTCACAGTAAGTCTCCTCCCAATTCTTCAATTTTTAGTTATTATTTCTTTTCTTTTCTTTTTTTGATGATGGCATCTTGTATTATCAATTTTATGACCACAATATGTCATTTGTGTAGATTGAAATCACATTTTTATTACTTGTAAAACTGAAAATTCCAGTTGGGTTGCTTTGTATTCTATAGAGGTTGCAGTGGGTTGCATTCTGTCAACCCATCATCTCCTAACGGCTCCATTTTGTTTTGGAGAAGCAAATTGTGCTTGAGTTTCAACAAATTCGGTAGACCGAAAGCAGCTTTGGTTTCAGGAGCTTATCCGAATAATAATAGACAATCAAGTGGTATTGAGATTCAACCTGATACGATAGGTTTTGGTACTCTGGGGGCCGAAATAACTCCAGCAACGACTGGTCTCGTTGCTAATGATGATGAATATGACCTTGATCGTCCTATTGAGGGATTTGCTTCCATCCCGGAGGCCATTGAAGATATTCGTCAAGGAAAAGTTAGTGTTTCCTTTGCTCATCAGTTTTGGAAGTCCTATTGTATTATAAACTTGATGTTTTATTGATAATTCGTTAATAAATCTGTATATATTTGCAGTTTGTGATTGTTGTAGATGATGAAGACAGAGAAAACGAGGGAGATTTGATAATGGCTGCGTCCTTGGTAACACCTGAGGCTATGGCATTTATAGTCAAGCATGGAACTGGGATAGTGTGTGTGAGCATGAAAGCTGAAGATTTGGAGAGGTTAGAACTTCCGTTGATGGTGACGCACAAGGAAAATGAGGAAAAACTTTGCACAGCTTTCACTGTCACAGTGGTATGTTGTTTACTTTGATTATGTTCAAAAGCTACAAGATGTTCTTATATTGTGAAACTTGGATAGTGGAATCAAAATTTGAAATTTTTCTCATTTTCTTAACTATGTAACTAGATGGTTTCTGAAAGGCCAGAAATCAATTAAGAGTTGAAGGTAGAGTTGCAACTTTAGAGTGCATATGCTTCGTAAAAATTATGGCTGGGGATATTATAATTTTTATATTTTTTTATTTACTTTAATTTTCTAGGACCTGATTGCTTCATCTCTATTGTTCCTTTTATCATTTGTGGCGGTGTTGATTTTTTGTCAATTTTGACATCATATAAACAAGTTTTGAAGCTTGCTTCCGGTTATCTTTTGAAAGAGAAATTCTGAAGCTTACTTTGTTAGTGGCATTTGCAAAACAGTCCATAAACACTCATCAATGTTTTATGAAATGTAGGTGTAGGTGGTTTTTGTTTGAAAAATCTTTCCAATTATATGAGCATATTTTGAGTTAAAACTTGCCAACTGTTAAGAGTGGTCTGATTTGATCTCATACTTCCTGGTTCCATGTTATATATTCCATACAACATATGCACATGTTCTTGAAATTTACAAAATTCATGGTTGTGTTATGATTTAACTGTTTTTTAAATGGAAGAATGAAGAATGGAAAATCTGTCATCCTATAGTTATAACTTGTATGGACAGACATTAATGTATATTTGTGTTATTTTGGCCAGAAACTTTTATCATTTAACTCAAACTATAGGTTTCTGATTGTGTAAGTGTTGCCTATATTAATACTTGTGTTCATTGATGATTATTATTATTAAAGTTTGTATATTCTCATTCTTGTTGTGACATTTGCTATTTCTCTACATTTTGATCATATTTCTGAGCTTTTTATTCTATGGTAAGACTCTTGGTTAATATCAATTATTATGTTTGCCATCGGTGTATTCAATCATAGGATGCAAAACACGGTACAACAACAGGTGTCTCAGCTCGTGATAGGGCAAAGACAGTGCTGGCTCTTGCAAATAGAGATTCAAAACCTGAAGATTTCAATCGCCCAGGACATATTTTTCCCCTGAAGTACAGGGAGGGAGGAGTTCTGAAAAGAGCTGGACATACTGAGGCATCTGTTGATCTTGCTATGTTGGCTGGGCTAGAACCTGTTGCAGTTTTGTGCGAAATTGTGGATGATGATGGTTCTATGGCTAGATTACCTAAACTTCGCCAGTTTGCGCTGGCAGAGAACTTGAAAATTATTTCCATTTCTGATTTAATCAGGTATTTCAGTAATTATCAAATTTTTTTGGTGAGGCCTGGTTTTGCCCATGAGCCCTGTCCAAAACGGGCTTGGTCACACAAGCTTGGGCGCTTTAGCTTGTTTTGTATATAATACTATTAAATATTTTTCATTTTTAAGCCTGGCCCTGCCTTTAATTCCATGGAAGACCGACCCTCCAGGCCCACGGGCCTTGATAGTGAAGCCCAGCCCAGCCAACAATAGGGCTTGGTCCGCGCTCAGGCCTCCGGTCCATTTGACACCTCTATTCAGGGATTTAAATTGCTTCTTTCTACCATATTACTACTTATTTCTCTTCAGTATAATTATGTGAACTATGCCATAAGTTGGTAAACTTAAATTGAACTCTCTACAACCAGTAACTAATAGCCATGTGGCAGATGCCCTCGTTATAACTTATGTTGTTAGGGAAGTCCACATCAATTAAACTTTAGATTTAATATGGTTTGAAGTCTGTCTTTGTATGGCTTGTTTGGCAAATCCCTCCTTACTATGCTCTTAAAACTCCATCAGTCTGACACATCCTTCTGCTGAGCCTAAATGTGCTAGGCATGTTAGGAAATTGCATATCTATGAGATGTTGTTTTAATATGGCTTTATATATCTATTTGCTCTTGCATCTAATATTATTAACTTATGGGTTATTAGGGAATTCTGTATCTATTGAACTTTGGGCTTAATATATAAATATATTCACTGTACTCCTTTCACCTAATAGCAAAGCTTTTGCGTTAATTTCTTTATCATGGTGTCCAAGTATGTCTGTGTTATGTCTATCATGCTCCTTCCTTGTCTTTTTCATAATTTCTCACGTTTTGCCAGTTCGCTCTTTTTGGCCTGCATGTTAGAAGGAAGGAATCCTGTATCAAATAAATCTTGAGTTTAATAGTTTCATAAATCTGCTGGCTCTTCCATCTAATAGCTTAAGCTCTTAGGTTGGTTTCTTTATTATTACATCAGAGCGCGTCCATATTAGTCCCATTTCACTAATTTTCTCCTGCCCTCTTCTTATAATTCGCATGTTTGGCCTGTTCAACAACAATCTCTTTAAGATTGCCATAACTTCTATCATATACTTTAGTTGCATTAGTATTGTTATTGTTGTTGCTTCTTGTTACACCCTGTGCCCTGTGGATGCTACTTCACTTCCATGTTGTTCATGATTACAAGCTGTGCAAACTTTTCTATAATCTCCAGCATTTTAATTGCAAGAAAATAAATTCTATCCTTAAATTCTCTACCATTATGATTGGCAGATACAGGAGGAAAAGAGATAGATTGGTGGAGCTAGCTGCTGCTGCACCAATACCTACAATGTGGGGTCCATTCAAAGCCTACTGTTATAAGTCACTACTTGATGGGATTGAGCATATTGCAATGGTTAAAGTAAGCAATTATCTGAATTAGTATATCGTCCTACCAGTTCTCTCATCTTTGCATCTATTAGGCAACAAGATTATCAAATTTCCTAATGTGGTAGTAAGCAATTCAATTTTATTCTTTCCCCATTTCAGTAGTAGTTAGTTGTCCTTGGTATACGATTCTTGGCATTTTCTAGTTTCTCTTTTATTGGTTCGAGTCTTCGAGAAAATAAGTACAAGTAGTGTTATATTATGATTTGCTCTCAACAATTTTGGCACCTAATTCTTTGGTCAACTTCCAGATCTGTTTTGCTCATAGCTATAAGAATATAGGTTTGAACTTGATGCAAACTTGAAAGTTTCCTTCTCAAACGCCTATTCAGCATGGGAAAATTTCTCAAACAACTTAAATGCTTTCCTTGTATCCTTGTATTTACGATTTCAGTGGGAGATTGTCACTTCAGTCTGTTGTAGAATGTTCCCCTAACACTTGACATGTTTCTATAATTTTGGTTTATATTCGTTTTAATGTCCAGAAAGAAATGAACTGTAGCTTTATCACAGATTAATCATTTCATATATTATGCATTACAATTCCTTTTCACTGATATGGAGAAAATTTGTCACTATCATTGGACAACAAGAGCTGTGACAAATTCAAGGGACAGCATTCAGTATTTTGAAGAGTGTTGTCTCCTCCACTACTATTCTTTAACAATAAAAGATCCCTCTTCTTGTCCCTGCTCTTTATGATTTGCATTCACAGGCAGATTGATATGAGTAAAATTGACAGGCTTTCATGGATACAGGGTGAGATTGGGGATGGGCAAGATATACTTGTCAGGGTACATTCTGAGTGCCTTACTGGTGACATATTTGGGTCAGCCAGATGCGACTGTGGAAACCAACTGGCATTGGCAATGAAACAAATTGAGGCAGCTCGTCGAGGTGTATTGGTCTATCTCCGTGGACACGAAGGTAGAGGAATTGGTTTGGGCCACAAGCTCCGTGCTTACATTCTACAGGATGATGGTCGTGACACAGTTGAAGCAAATGAGGAATTGGGATTACCTGTAGATTCCCGGGAGTATGGTATTGGTGCACAGGTACGATCTTAACAATTTATTGATTCTCATTCATGGCAGTAATTGCCCCCACATTATATCCATTCTTATGAACCGTGTCCGGTGCAATGCGGCACACATCTTGGAGAATGTGTCCTCTCTAATATGAGCATTGTGATGCAGATACTACGAGATCTCGGTGTTCGGACAATGAAGCTGATGACAAACAACCCTGCAAAGTATGTTGGGCTTAAAGGTTACGGTTTAGCAATTGCTGGCAGGGTCCCGTTATTGACACCAATTACTAAGGAGAACAAGAGGTACTTAGAAACCAAACGTGCAAAAATGGGGCATGTATATGATTCAGAATCCAATGGTCGTAAAACCGGCACCGTCGGTGACAACGGTAATTCAAGCATCGACAGGCCCTCTGGTGATGTATAGGAGACATGAGCAGTTCTATCTCAGTAATAGCGATCTAATAAGTAGTTAAATTCAGGAGGTTTTTTAATTGTACCAAAGTTTGGTTTTGTGAGGCATTTTAAAACTTCGTTTTGAAATTTCAATTTTTTATTTTTTAGTAAGAAAGAAATATTATTGAAACACAAGAAAGAAAACATTTTTTTTTTTGAAGTGTGACCCGAAAAATAAAAGAAAGAAAACTTTTTATATTTTTTCAAGTGCTGTTCAAAAAATACCTCCGAGGGAGGATTCTCTTTACAATTTGTGAATTTATTAAAAAATGTGACACTCGAAATCATATTACGGATGTAAAAGGACGTGGATTAATTATTTAAACTATAAGTGAATGTGTAAATATTTAATATTGAATGTTTTTAAAACGGACAAAAACACTAAATACATTCTATTTTCTTAATTAAATTTTTTGTCTTTTTAAAATTACTAAAAGCATGATGAAATGCTAAGTTTTATGGCAGTGAACTAATGATTAAGCAGCTGCAATTAGCTCTAAATTCCGAAAAAGTTTGTACAGTTTGCCCTAATAATTAGAGGTTGGCTTGAACCTGCAATTAGGTCTAAATTCAGAAAAAGTTTGTACTATTTGCCTTAATAATTAGAGGTTGGCTTGGTTAGTTTTGATTTTACCCAAAATCGAATCAAATAAAAAAATTCAATTTTTTTTATTGAAATCGGATTGAACTGAATTGAAGTTGTGAATCGAATTGATTTTACTATGTTTAATTCGATTCAGTTCATTTTAATTTTGAGCTTATTGGGCTAAATGAGTTTTTTTTTTATTAATTGAGAAAATTTTGGGAATCGAACCTCTCATCACTAAGGTGGGAGGGAGGTGTACTAACCACTTTACTATAAGTGGATGTAATTTTTTTTTTTTAATTAATTGAGAAAATTTTGGGTGCACCTGGTATATTAATCAGCATATGAATCGGTCTTTTTAAATGTTAATATGTGACGAAATAAATATTATATAAAAAAAACAAAAATTGTGTGAGGAAAGATAAAAAATTATCAAATAAATATTTTTTTATATTTATTTCGCCGCCACACATAAATACTTAGTCACCAAACGAATAGATTGGAGCACAAGCTACGCCCAAGGTTTTTCTTGCTTTTGTAAGATGTGGCCAAAGTGGTCACGAATATTGAGAAGCTTAGCGGCCAGCATCTATCATTAAGAGACATGTCGTTTTCGTTCCCTCCATTATCAACCAATCTATGTTCGTTTTTTTCTATATAAACTATATTTTATATTAAAAATATTTAACATACGCATTGCATGTATACATATTAAATCAAATATATATATATATAAGAATCAATACGATTAGGGTTAATTTAGTTAGTTAAATATTCACTAATACATTATTAAAAATTACGTTTTGAATTTCATCCACGGTTCGTTTTTAATGGATAATCTATAAGTATTACTATAAAAGTCACGACAAAATCCTATTTGTTAAAAACACTTTTGCAAAAGAAGGACCCAATTATATTATACTCTGCTGCTGAGTTCTGATTACTACTGACCTGGGTCGTCGTTTTGAAGTGTCTAGAAGTTTGCCACGTCAGATCGAATAAATAAAGAAAAATAATAATAAATCAGAAACCAAAAACGAAACAAAAGCTACGACTATACAATTTCACTTCCACCCACATACAATTTCTCAATTTTTTTTTTGCTTGCTCTAAAAGCTCGACGTTTACAATTTCACTGTAATTTTAGGGTTTTTATTTTTTTTTTTTGTTTCTTCGTCCATATGCAATGAGGAAAACTTACAATACAACTTACGCGCAAACGCCGTCGTGTTCGCCCAATCCGCCGCATCAACACCACCGGCGGAACTTTCCGGTGGTTCACCAGCGCCGGCACTGCTACCCTACTGTCGCCCGTCCCCGTCCCCGTCCCAACTTCATAATTCAACTCTGTTCCCGCACTGCTATCAAAGGACCGGACTTGAAAATTTTAGTCTTGAAACTCGGGATATGTCCGGAAGACGTCAGCGTTTCGTCGAAGGGACTGGGTTTTCTGTATTTCGGGCAGTGGGTGGACGCTCTGAAGGGGATGGTGAGTCTGTGGGAGTCTCGGCTGAATGGGGTCCACGAGCTGAGTGCGAAACTGGTGGCGAACGTGGTGGTACCTTCGGACTCGGACGAGCTCGAAGAGAGACTGAGGGTTTTGTTTAGTGAGCACGTGAAGGGTCTGATGGAAGGTGAGTTGGTGAACAAGTGGCAGAGGAGGAAAGACGAGAAGCTTGACGAAATCGCCACGGTCAATACCATGTTGAACAACAAGAATCGCTTGAACTTGTTTCATGAGCTGTCTGATAGGAAGAAAGTGTTGACACATGAGAGGGATTTGATTGTCAAGCGAGTGAGGGAATTCAAGAGTGCTTTGAGGTGTGTGTTGAGGTGTCTTGGAAGCGAAACTGAGGACTACCAGGACTACCAAGACTCTTCTGAGGTCGATATCAACCTCTATCCTTTCCAAGGCCACCGCCCTGATTGGGAAAGGATACAGGCCTTCATTTCCAGAGAATGTAATAGGCTTGAATCTGGCTTGCCAATTTACGTCTACCGCCATGATATTTTAAGGAAAATTCACGGAGAACAGGTATTTGTTCTGTTTTTTGTTCTGAGTATCGTGATTGTTGTTTTCCATAATTGGCTTTCTTTTTTATTCAAAGATGCATTTATTTGAACTGTTACGTTGTTGAGTGCTATATTACTTGATTTGGTTTTGTAAACGACGAGATAAATGTATGTGTTATGGGGAAAGTATCGGTGAAAATAAGAGTTATGTGAAGTTGGCTTACTTGAAGCTTCTAGCAAATTGTTATTTACTCAGGTGGGTTGCTGGTTTTTTGGGCTGAACTGTGATTCGATCATAACTTGATCTTGAATACAGCTTACGTGTTGTGAATTTGAAGGAATTGGTATGTTAATCTTTTGAATGATTGTTCAAAATGAGTATATATATCAGTATATTCTACGAAGAAAGGACTATAATAAAGAGAGTATAGTATGTATTTTAACTTGAAAATTAAACAAAATATAAGCTAATATGGAAATCCTCAAAACACTTATATAATTTAAGGGATGAAACTATATAAATAAATAAACTATTAGATTATTATTTATCTATATATTTTTAAGAATAAGACGTCAAAGATATCCAGATACATAAAACTGAACAGTGAATGCTAGCCTTTTGTGAAAAGAAAAAGATGTATAAACGCCAATAGCAATTTTGCATGTTCCAGAGGACTTCAAGAATTCAATTTTTATTGATGGTGGCACATTATATAGTCATTGGGCCTCACCATCTTTTAAGAAAACATTGTTTGGTCTAGCTTATATCTAATGTCTGGAAAATTCCGTCACCAATCTCAGAAATAAATCGATGTCTAGCTTTATAGTAGCGCTGATGCGTAATTGTCGAAGTACCGATTCTTTTAATGCTTGAAGTTACCTTTATATCTTTTCGTTTGGCTAATGGAATAGTTATATTCCACAAAGGAACTATTGATAGTGACTACACCATCTGCAACCATCCTAAAACTCTTCATAAACTCGTGTCTTTGTTACAATTATTAGACTTATATTATTACAATCAATCAACAATATTTATATGCCCTCTCAACACCTCAAAGACTTAACACAATTCTCACATACTTGTAATGCTCTTCGATGTTCCATTACTTTGCATGCATATCACGCCTTTTCCACTGAATCCTGACATCATTTTGTGAATCAATGCTAGCTATGATCTTTTTTAATCCACAGCTAAAACCAAACCAGGCACAATAGCTTCTATTTCATGATAGAGTACATCTTCTGGAGCTTTTGCAAGTGCATAACTTCACGACTTTAGAAAATGGATTAACCCTTGAGAGCTATGTCATCTATCGGCTATAAGTTCCAAAAAAAATAAAATAATAATAATAGCCATTAGGCGGAACCCTCCCATCTGCAAATTACAGCTGCTGAAAAACTCCTTTGCCTTATAGAGTCTTCAACCTTCAATTTTTTTGTAGTTCAGATTCTTAAAATATCTTCTGCAACTTGACTTAAGATTAGTTATTAACTTCCAAATGCTTTGTTGAACATATTTTCTTGGCAGATTCAAGTTTGTTTCTGCTACAGAAGCTCTTCAAATTCTTATAGTAGAACAATTTTCCTAGCAGTTAGTAATCATTAAGATCAACCACCTAGTCGATGTTCCTAATGTCAGAACTTTTCCATTCCATTGAGAAAAGGTGGACTTGAGAACAAGCACTTTAAACTTTCTTGTCATGATTATAGACCCTTATCTATAATCAACAATCACCCTTTGTCGACGAACTTGTTACACCTTTGCCAATGTAAATATTGTTCACTTTAGACACACAAACTTAAGGATTTTGTTTTCCGGCTTTGTAACCCAAATTGCATTTGCACTTTAAGGTACCTATAGGATATGTAAACTAGGTAGGATCCTTCTCGTTAGTGATGCAGATTTGGTGGCTCACTGGCTCATGCTTATTTGACAGGGTTCCTACAATCTTCCTCCTTTGGACCTAAATCCTTTTGAGGATCAGCCGATTGGGACTTGTGGATGGACCACTTGCCTAACACTGTATTGTGCATTGACTTTAATACAACAGCCCAATACAATATAGATATTGTCCCTTTTGCACACAGTCCTCATAGTTACGTTTTGAGCTTTGCAACTCAAAATGTGTCTACACTTTAAGAAGCTCACAGGGTGTCTAAAACAGTTACATTTATGTTTGCTAGAGATGTGGATTTGGTTGTTCACGCTTATTCGTAAGGGTTCCCACAAAGTCTTGTTTACATTCCCTCCCTAATCGCCAAGCACAAGACAAAATCATGTGTGGGTATTATAACTAGGACCCATATTAGTATGAATCAAGGCACCTTCAAGCATCCTCTTTTAGCACCATCAAGCATCTTTTATTTTATGTCACCCTCAACTGTCTATGTTTAACTTATTTTATTTGATTTTCTTAATTTATTTTTTCTCATTCTATAACCGTATATTTTGAAGTTCTCTTTTATGAGCTGCTGGTAGTCTCCATCAAACATTCCTGAAGATGTCCTTTTACAAATTTAGGAGCTCCTCTATATTGCCCCTTCTAATATTCATTTTTGTCATAGGATCTTTGAAAGCTCATTCCCCCTTTTGAGCTCCCTTTGATTGTAATAATTATTATTTCCTTTATATGTTCCTTTCTAATGATCGATTAACTAATTGTGATAGTTTCTTCTTTATCTGTTTAGTTGGTCATCCTTCTACAGTTGTATGTGGACTACCTTCTTGTTTGACATTCTTCTGACTATTATTATATGTACAGATAATAGTATTGGTTGGAGAGACTGGTTCTGGAAAGAGTACACAGTTGGTACAGTTTCTTGCTGATTCAGGGGTAGCAGCTGAGCAGTCCATTGTATGCACTCAACCTCGGAAGATTGCTGCTATTTCGTTGGCACATAGGGTCAAAGAAGAAAGTAGTGGTTGTTATGAAGATAATTCAGTCATTTTTTGTCCAGCATATTCATCTGCTCAGCAATTTGATTCCAAGGTAATATATATGACAGACCACTGTTTACTGCAGCACTACATGAATGATAGGAATTTGTCTGGAATATCATGCATCATTGTTGATGAGGCTCATGAAAGAAGCTTAAACACTGATCTTCTATTGGCATTGGTCAAAGATTTACTCTGTCGTAGATTTGATTTAAGGCTTGTGATAATGTCGGCAACAGCAGATGCAAACCAGCTCTCCGACTACTTTTTGGTTGTGACATCTTTAATGTGGAGGGGAGAAACTTTCCAGTGGAGGTCAGATATGTCCCTTGTGACACTGAAAAAGCTTCTGGTTCTGCTATTGTGGCTTCATATGTTTTTGATGTTGTGAGGATAGCAGCAGGGGTTCACAGAACAGAGAAAGAAGGAACAATTCTTGCCTTCTTAACTTCTAAGACTGAAGTAGAATGGGCTTGTGAGAAGTTTGAAGCTCCTTCTGCAGTTGCATTACCCTTGCATGGAAAGCTTTCGTTCGAAGAACAATTTCGTGTTTTCCAGAATTACCCCGGGAAAAGAAAAGTTATATTTGCCACAAATGTTGCAGAGACATCACTTACAATTCCTGGGGTCAAGTTTGTGATTGATTCTGGCATGGTCAAAGAGAGTCATTTTGAACCTGGCACTGGCATGAATGTTCTCAGAGTTTGCAGGGTCAGCCAAAGTTCTGCTACTCAAAGAGCTGGTCGTGCTGGGAGAACAGAACCTGGAAGATGTTATAGACTCTATAGCAAATGTGATTTTGAAATGATGCCTCCCAATCAGGAGCCTGAAATTCGTAGAGTTCATCTTGGCATTGCTGTTTTGAGGATACTTGCTCTGGGCATCAAGAATGTGCAGGATTTTGATTTTGTTGATGCACCTAGTTCCAAAGCCATTGACATGGCCATCGGGAATCTTGTTCAGTTAGGAGCCATTAAGCTGAACAATAGTCTTTTTGAATTGACTGATGAGGGTCAACGTTTGATTCAATTGGGTATTGAGCCTCGGCTCGGCAAGTTGATTTTCAGTTGCTTTGACCATCGCTTGGGCAGGGAGGGCCTTGTTCTCGCTGCTTTAATGGCAAATGCTAGTAGTGTTTTTTGCAGAGTTGGTAACGATGATGATAAACATAAAGCAGATTGCCTTAAGGTACGATTCTGTCATAGCAATGGTGACCTCTTTACCCTGCTTTCTGTGTATAAGGAATGGGAGTCACTCCCTCGAGATGAGAGAAATAAATGGTGTTGGGAAAACAGCATTAATGCCAAATCCATGCGGAGATGTCAAGACACAGTCAAGGAATTAGAAACTTGCCTCGAAAAGGAACTTACTGCCATTATTCCGAGTTACTGGCTTTGGAATCCTCATAAATATACCGAGCATGATAGAATTTTGAAGAAGGTTATACTCTCTGCCCTAGGAGAAAATGTAGCAATGTACTCTGGGTATGATAGACTTGGCTATGAAGTGTCATTGACTGGACAGCATGTTCAGCTACATCCTTCATGTTCATTGCTAATATTTGGACAGAAGCCAAGTTGGGTTGTTTTTGGTGAACTCCTATCATACACTAACCAATATTTGGTATGTGTAACTGCTTTTGACATTGAAAGTTTGTCTACTCTTGATCCTCCTCCCCTGTTTGATGTATCTAAGATGGAAGGGCGGAAATTACAAGTCAGGGTGATGACCGGTTTTGGCAGTATCCTCTTAAAAAGGTTTTGTGGGAAGTGTAACAATCGTGTTCTTTCTCTCGTATCACATATTCGGACGGCCTGTATGGATGAAAGGATTGGTGTTGAAGTAAATGTTGATCAGAATGAGATTAAGTTATTTGCTTCTTCAAAAGACATGGAAAAGGTTGTCGGCATTGTAAATGATGCACTGGAATATGAAAAAAAATGGTTGTATAATGAATGTGCAGAGAAATGCTTATATTATGGAGCTAGTGTCTCACCTTCTGTTGCACTGTTTGGGTCTGGTGCTGAGATCAAGCATTTGGAACTTGAAAAGAAATTTCTGACTGTGGATGTATTCCATTCAAATGCGAGTTTCATGGATGATAAGGAGCTTTTAATTTTTCTTGAGAGAAATGCTTCTGGTAGTATCTGTGCTGTCCACAAGTTTGCAGGCATTGGACAACAAAATGATGATAAGGAAAAGTGGGGTAGTGTAACATTTCTTACTCCTGATGCTGCTGAAAAAGCCTTAAAGCTGAATGAAGTTGAATTCAGAGGTTCTCTGTTGAAGGTTCTTCCCTCGCGGACAACTTTTAGCGGTGATCATAAATGTATTCATTCCCTGCGGTCAAAGCAAAAATTTATTGGCCTCGCAGGTACAGTAAGGGATTTGCATTTGTTAAATGTGATATTGATGATGTTGAGTTCATGGTTAAAGATTTTGTTAACCTGGAAATTGGAGGAAAGTATGTTCGGTGTGCAATTAGCAGAAAGTGTGAGGATTCTATTGTGATAAATGGACTTGATAAACAGGTTTCTGAGGATGAGATTTTAGATGTATTGAGGAAAGCTACTAGGAGGAGAATTCTTGATTTTTTTTTGGTCAGAGGAGATGCTGTAGAAAATCCACCATGTGATACATGTGAAGAAGCACTACTGAGAGAAATATCTCGCTTTATGCCCAAAAGAAATTGCCACACTAATTATTGCCGAGTCCAGGTTTTCCCTCCTGAGTCGAAGGATGCCTTCACAAGAGCTTTTATTACTTTTGATGGAAGACTACATTTGGAGGCAGCAAATGCTTTGGAGCAATTGGAAGGGAAAGTATTGCCTGGATGTTTGCCGTGGCAGAAAATAAAGTGCCAGCAATTGTTTCATACATCTATATCCTGTCCTGCACCTGTCTATTCTGTAATCAAGGAGCAACTGGATTCTTTGCTTGAAAGATTCAACCGTCTAAAGGGTACTTATATATTTATATACATTTCTTTTCCTATATTTTACATTTTTTTGCTATTTGCCTCTCCAGGATGTTTTCTGTTCGATTAAATGGGGGTGGAGGGAGAGGATTGTATGTGCGGGTAATATGACATCCAAACTTCTCAACCATCCATATATACACAAAAACTAAATTAACAATTAACAAATAAAATTGAATTAATATTTACATAATCGAGAATAAAAATTTATTGTCATGGGTTTCAATTAGTCTCAATTTACCTAGTATAGTTATGAGAGGATTAGAAAATGATAATGAGGACAACAAAATAATAAATTAGCAGTCAAGCTACGTGAAAGATTCTTAGTAAGAAATCTTATTCCAAGAATTCTTTTATTTTTTTGTTTCATTGGAATCCCAGGAATTCTTACAAAGTGCAATCATCAATTATTGCATGACTTACAACTCGAGTAATTTAAAAAAATTACTTTTCATTGAAATTTTAGTGTATACACAGACAAACTCACATAGACATACCAAAAAAAGTGATTGCATTAAGTTGATTTCCACTCTGATTTCATAAATATGATTTGTGATTGTAGTGCTCTTCTACAGACACTTTCTTCTCTTCTGAATCAGTTATTTAAATTCTTTTATATGTGTGAAACCCTATAGGTCATATATTCTTTTAATAAATTAGATTTGATACAAATATACAATCGGTAATAGTAAAATTTTAATTCAAATGTAAAAAGTAGAGAGGCTGTGTATTAAAAGAAATATAAGAATAATAGACCAAATAGAGTTCTTTTTAGCTTGCTAGAGAAAAGTACAGCTAACATTTTTTAATTGTGGAACATATTGGTGCTGGGGGTTGAAAGTTATTAGTTTAAATAACTATGGGAGATTCTTAATCTTTTGATGGGTGCAGGATGGCATGTGGCTCCTCTCCCTTCCTCTGCCAGTGAAGTGGATAGTAAAATTGCCAACTGCTTTTTTAAATGGCCACTGTTCTTAGCTTTATAATGAATGCTAAAATTCAAAATAAAGTTTCTTGTTATTGTAGCTGTCACTGAAGTGTGTGTCAATATGCACTTCCCTTTTGTAGTTCATTAACAAGTGGATGAATCTACCACTTCATATCATGCCATGCTTATTTACGTTGGTCAAAGTTGCAAAGATTTTAATCATGGTTTCAGTCTGATGCTGATTGACAATTTTTTCAAGTTATTTTTGGATGTCTAGGTTTGATATTGAGGGCCTCTGTAAATTATTAGGGCTTTGGAAAAGAATGTCGGAGAATGAAATATTCTGAGTCAGAAATTACCAATAGTAATTTATCCAGACAATGTATATGAAGATTGTTATGTTTGAAAAGTCTCGTAGTTTATTAATATTCAAGCACTCAATGTTAATAAATGTGTGTAATTTTCATATGCTAAATACTGAATAGATTCCTAGGTTATTTATGAACCTTATTGGGGTTTATTTCAAAATTGAGGGGAAAATTTTACTTACTACATGGATTTACAGCAATGTGTTTGTCTGGATTGATTCCTGTATCTAATCAAGGTGCTGTAGTAACTCCAGCATGACACTATCATTGTTTGTCCTCTATAGGTGCAGGGTGTTATATACATACATGCTGCACATGCCATCCAGATCTGATGAAAAAATTCAATGAATTTGATGGAATTTTTAGTATGGATGATGCGAAAAAATGAGATATACATGCAGAAAGAATTTGAAAAAATTTCAGGCAAGGGAAATGTATATTTTTTTTCCTGATTTTTTGAAGGTAAAAAAATTAAAGAAATAAGGAACCATAGGAAAAATAGGAAAAAATAGTTGTAAAATTTTTTCAAGTTTTTTCCCCAAACAATTCTTTTAGCATCCATACAAAAAATCTTATTAAAGTTCATTAAATTTCATCCTGGTGTGGATGGGTGTAGACTTTTGAGGGTTTGTACTTGAGAACTATCCTTATACATACTGATTTCTGTCTGACAGTAATATTTTGCATGCTTGTTTGATTATAACTTGGTTGTAAATCCCATCAATTTGAATTTGCTAGTATTGAGCAGTAGCATGACTTTATGGCATTAATGTATTTTCCAGAATTATCTTTGATAACATGAAAATTTACGTTTACAGGTGCAGAGTGCAAGTTAGAGAGGAATGATAATGGTTCCCATCGAGTGAGAATATCTGCCAATGCTACAAAAACTGTGGCAGATCTTAGAAGACATGTAGAAGAGCTTACAAGAGGGAGGACCATAGTTGATGCCGGCCTCACTCCAACCATTTTACAGCATCTGTTCTCAAGAGATGGCGTAAATCTAAAGAAGTCACTGCAGAGAGAAACTGGAACTTATATTCTTTTCGACAGGCAGACTCTTAATGTAAGGATCTTTGGTTCTCCAGACAATATTGCTGTGGCCCAGCAGAAATTGATCAGATGCCTTCTTACCTACCATGAGAGCAAACAACTTGAAATCCATCTCCGGGGTGAAAATCTGCCTCCTGACTTAATGAAAGAAGTTGTTAAGAAGTTCGGATCAGACCTTCACGGGCTCAAAGAGAAGGTACCTGGGGCTGAGTTTACTCTTAACACCCGTCGCCATGTTATCTCCGTTCAAGGTGACAAAGAGTTGAAGCAGCAAGTGGAAGAAAGAGTTTATGAGGTTGTGCAGATGAGCGACGGCTTGGTTGACAGAAGTGATGGCTTGGCTGAGAGACCCGATGGTGAAGCTGTCTGCCCCATTTGCTTGTGCGAAATTGAGGAAGGTTATCAGCTTGAAGGCTGTGCACATTCATTTTGTCGGTCATGCCTGGTGGAGCAGTGTGAGTGTGCAATAAAAAACTTAGATAGCTTTCCACTATGCTGTGCTTGGGAAGGCTGTAGAGCTCCTATTTTGCTTACAGATTTGAAGTCTCTTTTGTCTAGTGAGAAGTTAGAGGAACTTTTTAGGGCTTCTTTGGGGGCATTTGTGGCATCCAGTGGGGGCACCTACAGGTTTTGCCCATCTCCTGATTGCCCTTCAATTTATCGAGTGGCAGATCCTGGGACAATTGGCGAGCCATTTTTCTGTGGAGCATGTTATGCTGAGACTTGTACAAGGTGCCACTTGGAGCACCATCCGTACCTATCGTGTGAAAAATACCAAGAGTATAAGGAAGATCCAGATGCATCACTGAAAGAGTGGCGCAAAGGAAAAGAGAACGTGAAGACTTGCCCAGTCTGTGGATTTACAATCGAGAAGACGGAAGGCTGCAACCACATTGAGTGTAGGTGTGGGAGACACATTTGCTGGGTATGTTTATATTTCTTCGGCAGCAGTGAGGACTGCTATAGCCATTTGCAGTCTGTGCACGATTCCTTTGTATGAACTGATCTAGCTCTTGTCTAATTTACTTACATTTTAGATCAATCCATGTATATATAGCCAGATTTATATATACGCCCGTGTAAAATAATTCTACTTGCTTCTATACAGAGTTTCATGTGTACTCTTTCAAGTTCTATTTAACATCGTCCAGGTTCCTTTTACTTTAACCCTCCTCCTCCTCTCCCAGCATCCCCGCGAGTGAAACAGAGGTGGCATGTTTTGAGCATATGAAAAATAAAGAGAGATTTTGGTCAAATATTCATGAATGTTCCCTCTACATAACAAATACAATCACATATATAGCAATGAGGTCTTTCTCCTTTAATCTATTTTTTGTCTTTACAAAATGTTGTTGCTAGAAATATTATAACAAATAAGTTGGTAAGTAAATTCAGAACAAATATCTGCAACCAAAGGCAAACCCGACACCAGCAATGCCCAAACAAAGAGCCAAAGTCACAAACCATGAGAACCCAACTTCAGTATCATCATCACAATCACTACACATGTGCTCCTCCAACTCTTGCTGCCTCTGCGATCGCCATTGTGACTGCAACACTGAAACTTGAAGTTCAAGCAACTTCACACATTGACGATAAGCCAACAATTGCAATGAATCATCGAAGAAAGCTTTGGACAAACAATCCTTCTGATTGGCCAAAGTGGCAGCTCTCTTCTCTGCCTCTCTCGCCCGCGTTTGTGACAATCTCAAAGCCTTCAAAAGCTCCAACTTGTCGTCTTTTGCACCATCAAATCCCCAGCTATCGTCCTCTTCTGCTATCACCAGCCCGCAAACCTTATTCATTGAAGATATCACCCTCTTGTCCGACCCAGTGAAAACCTTCAGAGGTGGAGGCAAGTCACAATTTTGCATGAGCTCCATCCCCGATTTCTGAGAAACCAATTGACCCATCACAATATCATTCTCGTTAAAACCTCTACAATTCAATTTATGATTGTTCGATGCCCACTTCGCCATCATCGATGCCTTCAGGCATGCAATCTTTACCTGCTTCTAATCGATTTCCTTTGAAGGTTTTTGATCAAAACCGTTGAAATACTAAAAACTATAGAATCTTTTAATATTAGTTTGAAGCGTAGAAGATACAAGGGGTTGGTGAGTTGGGTTTGAGTCTAGGCTTGAGATAACAGAGATATAGTACCGCAAGAAATGGAGCGTATATATATATGATATTTGATAAAATGGTGATGGTGATGGTGATGGTGATTGGTGGGGCCGGGAGATTACTTGTTTATGCGGAGGAAATTCGTTTCTTGACAAACACTTGCGCTTACAGCTACATGTTGTTTCAAGATTCCTCTGTAAGCCTATGTAAGCTAACTTATTGAATAATCACCTTACCTATTTCTTGAGTAGATCAAAAGCATGTTGGAAAATTTGGACAAAAAGAATAGGATTTGATACAGAGAAAATTTTATCTTATTGTCGTCGGCAGGGACAATACCGCAGACCGCTACTGCCTTATTTATTTATTTCTTTTTATGGTATAATTATAAAATTAATTACAAATTTTCAATTACTATATATATATAGTCTGAATATTTATTTTCGAGAAAAAACTCCCTATATATACGGATAAATGTGCACGTTGCAACTTAAACCCCATCACTAAGGTGAATGAAGATGTACAATAATCACTTGAACTATAAGATGATACATGCTATTTTTTGGAGTAAAATTTTATTTCAACAAAAAAAAAAAAATTAGACAAACTTAAAAATGACAACCCTTTTAGAAAAAGTGGAACTTCAATCTAGTCCTTACTTTTTAATGAAACGTCATTTTTTTACTTACGTTTTCTTTTTTAGTTCGCGTGGTTCTTAACGTTTTATAAATAGATCAAATTGGTCATTTGACCAACTATTTGACGGTCAATTATCACTATTTGACAGTTTTACCCTTGAAGAATTAATAGAATTATAATTTCACTTTCCAATTAAAATATAATATAAATAAATAAATAGAAAAAATAAATAAAATTATATTAAATTATATTATAAAAACTTAAAAATAGAAAACTTATTAAAAAATAATCAAATTAAATTATGTTATTAGAAAAAATTAATATTTTAAAAATAAGGAATAAAAAAGGTTAAAAATTGCTAGAAAAAAATAAAATAAATTAAATTGAGAATTAAATTTTATTCTTTAACTTTTTTAAATGTTAATTTTTTTAATAAAATAACTTAATTTGAATATTTTTAAATTTTTTAATTCTCCATTTTTTAATTAATTTTTTAAATGTTAATTTTTCCTAATAAAATAACTTAATTTGAATATTTTTTTAATAATTTTTATATTTTTAAGTTTTTATAATTTAGTTTAATATTATTTTATTATTTTTTCTATTTAATTATTTTTATTATATTTTAATTAGAAGATAAAATTTTAATTCTATTAATTGAATTTTTTAAAGGCAAAACTGGTTTTTAGATAATTTTGTGATGGTTGACTATCAAAAAGTTGCTTAAAAGGACCAATTTGATATATTTAGGAAACGTTAGGGACCACGCAAACCAAAAAAGAAAATGTAAGTAAAAAAATGATATTTTATCAAAAAGTAGGGACTAAATTAAAATTACTCCTTAGAAAAAAATCGAAATTAACCAACATTTGTAGGTACTAAATTCTATCAATGAAAATAAACCCTAATACCATCAGTTTTTTTAATTTCACTTCTTGAAACAAATGGAAAAAAAAGAAGAAAAAAAAGCAGAACAAAAGAACATTTCGCCGTATGAATTGCAAACTTGAAAAAACCTTGTTGTCTAGAAGAAAAAGTGAAATATCTAAGCTAGCATTACGGTGGGCAGAAAACCCAGACCGAACCGATCCGAATCGAACATGGGGTGTTTTGGTCGGTTTTGGGTCGACTTTGGTCCCTGCTCGGTTGTGTCTTTACAAAACTGAACAAAATTGGTTTTGGTTCGGTTTTGGGTCCCCATACCCGAAACTGAACTGAACCGATATATATATATATATATATATATATATATATATATATATATATATTCATTTCTTCTCCCCTCACTCTCACTCACCTCTGGCGCCGCACACACCATATCTCTCACTCACAAATCCAGCTTTGTCTCCATCTCTCTCACACAAATTCAACTCATTCCCCATCTTTCTCTCACACACCCATCCAGACAGCCACCATCTTCCATCACGCCGCCTCCAGCTTCTTTTACTTTCTCTCTGGTCGTCGTCTAGACGTCTTCGTCTTGCTGCCATCCATATCTCTTTTTGTTGTTGCTCTATCTCTTTACCATGGTGACTGGTGGTTTCCACCAGATTGCATGGTTCAGACTTCACACGGTTCTGCTTTGTGTTCGTCTTTAGTTTTTCTGGTTGAAACTTGTGACCTTGTCATGCAGCTTTGAGGTCGCAGTTTGTCCACTGAGTCTCTTTTGGGAGTAACTTACGACCGTAGGATAGCAGTTTATGGTAGTAGGTTAGCCCGTGGTCTTCATGTGACCTAACTCGCGATCTTGAGTCAGTGGTTCGTGGTAGTGTTTTAACTGACGGGTCTCAGTAAATGAGCTCATTATATATAACCATCTTCTCTCATTTCTATATAGAGATCACTTCAAATCTTTCAAGAAAAATAAAAGAGAAACCCTACAGAGAAAGAGGTCAATCAATTCCAACCAAAGAGAGATCTTTTGCGATTTCCGTTCGTCTCTAACCAGAATTCATCTCTCTTTAGCTCACTAGCATCTTTGGTGGTAAAGTCTACTTTATTCTTAGAGTTGCTTTATATTTAGCTTCTTCGAGACCTAGAAATCTATTTGTGTTAGATATTGTTAGAGTTGTTGAGCTGGGAGGTTATTAAAAATTGTTAATGCATTTATTTGACCTAACTTTTGGGTATTTCAAGAACTAGAGTTATTTGTGTTGAACTTAACTCACCTAGTTCTCATAGAGTATTATGGTTGTCTATTCTATTTGTCTATTCATACATTGAGCACATAGACCAAACTTCGTTTGAGCTAAAGTTTTGATATTCAAAGGTACCAAATTGAGCAAGCACATTGAGTTAGGGATCACTAGTAAAAGGTTCACAGAGATAGAATTGCTGGGGTACAACTTAACATGGTTGGTTTAGGACGTCGAGCCTAAGATACGAAGAGTGATGGGATTAGTAAGCAGAGTTTGAGATACCAAGATTGGTATGGTATCTGTCCTGCCTAAGGGAGTCAAGAGTGATAGGCCGAAGATCGACTTGAGGGAGTCAAGAGTAGTAGACTTGTAAATCGCTTGAGGGTGTAACCATAATTCAACTAGTGGATCTTGTAACTTAAGTAGCCAAATAGTTGGTCCCGTGATTTTTTACCTTGTTGGGTTTCCATGTTATATTGTGTTCAAATCTCTTTTATCCCTATCTCTTATATAGCGTTATGTATGCTTGAGATTGAGTTTGTAATTATATTTCGTATCTTACAAACTAAACACGAAAATCGAGCATAACTTATTCTGTAACACCCCCTGACCCGACCCGTCTGGATCGACCCAAGGAGCGCTACCCGGTTTTCAAAACTTTTCTTAACTCACTTTATAATTTAAAAACCATTGTAAACCAAATAAATTATATATATAAAAATTTCTTTTAAAGTGAGCCCGTCCAAAACTTGTTTTGAAAAATTTTGCCAGAGTTTCTTCTGTTTTTCTGATTTCCAAAAATCATGTTTTCAATAAAAGTTCAAACAATATAATTTCAACACTTCAAAATCAAATTTTCAAACATGTGCGCACTCTTCCGTATAGTGCGACTTCCCAAACACTTTCATATAAAACAATTCATAATTTAATATTTATAACCCTTCGAAAACGAAAACATAAACTATAAAACAATTATTTACAAAACTAGTATATCATACTTTTACAAATTTACAAACTTTTGTATATGCATGCGTAACTAAATGATATACAATCAAAATACAAGTATATATAGCTACCCAATAAGTACGGAGACTCTGAATTTTCAGTCTGCAGCTATCACCTCTTCAGTCTTTTTCTCCCTCTGTATCCCTATTACCTACGCGTGATGAAATCAACGCGCTAAGCATATAGCTTAGTGGGTGTACACTAAACTTATTTATCGAAATCACAAAATAAATCTTAAAATAAAATGTCATCATGCTATAATATAAAAACATATCATTATTTAACTCAATTCATAAAATAAATCATACAAAACCAAATTTTAAAACTCATTTATAAACATTTTCTTTTATTCCTTTCAATCCTGGCCTTCTGGTATGTAGTAGCCAAAATATGTCTGGCCCAAAGTATGTCCCAAAGACAAAGCCCAGAGCTAAAAGTGGGACTACATTCTCATGTAGTACGACGGTGGACCAGTACGAAGACCATGTTGTCGTACGACATACTTTCGACATGAAGCACTCTCATGTAGTACGACGGTGGACCAGTACGAAGACCATGTTGTCGTACGACATACATTCAACATGAAGCACTCTCATGTAGTACGACGGTGGACCAGTAGGAAGACCATATTGTCGTACGACATACATTCAACATGAAGCACTCTCATGTAGTACGACGATGGACCAGTAAAAAGACCATGTTGTCGCACGACATACGTTCGACATGAGGCACTCTCATGTAGTATGACTTGTGCTACATATCCCACACATCCGAGTAGCATCAAGGGATATAACTCAGTATCCACACTTGGAAGAGCTCCTATGTAGCACGACATGCCCTTCTCATGTCGACATCCAATCAGCACATCATGCGACACGCAATCATGGTCCAGATTGACAAAACCTACATGTCGTACGACATAGAGTCTCCGTCGTTCCGAGGGAGACCAGATTATGATCTACTTTGAAACGGGTCCTACAAAGCCATAATGACACTTGATGGCAGCCCAATCAAAAGAAGCACCTAGAGGCTTTCTTGGTGGAAGACAGAGAAGAGAGAATGATGAGATCCCTCAAAAGGGAGAAGCATCAGTCTCCTATAAAGAGGAGGATAATCCTTTATAAGAGAGGAGGGAAAAACTGAGATCCAGAGATTACTAATACAAAAAACCACACCCTCCGGCCATTGTTCATCTTCTCCGATCACCCTCCGACCTCGCACCTCCTCTGATCGAGGAGGCTTCAATCATAAACAATACAGGAAGCATCCTTCACTCATCACTATTTATAAGCATACATATTTATTAGCACTCGCTAACTTGACCGTCGGAGTGACTTTGGCCGGCACTACCCCGGTGTCCCAGACGTCCTGCGGGTCACGTGCATTCTGTCTTTGCAGGTTGTAGTGCCCCATGTCCCCGAGCGATTTTTTAGGACTACAATTTGGCGCCCACCGTGGGGCACGACAATCTCTAAGCGAGCAAAGGTAGAACGTGGCAACTTCGACTATGTCATCTGACGATTTCATCACGATGCGATGGAGGTTAGGGTACAACTCCTTATATCCCAGATGCAAGAGAATACCCAAAGGCTCCAAGCACTCGAACAAGAGAATCAACGAGTGTTGGCGGAGAACCAAGAATTACAAAATAGGATCAATTCGTTCACTATCGTACGACCGTTTGGAGACACTTCAACGTCCCAACCCTTGCCATTCGAGCAAGCCACCCACACTACTTACTACGCGCCAGTCCGCCCAGACGAACAAGGTAATACGGCAAGAGATCTCGATCCAACCCACGTAGGCTCGGAGCCTAACATTCGAGTCTCTAATGGACCGCACATCGTCGCATGACATACGGCGGACAACACACCGAACAGGACGGGAGGACATAGATCAGACGACATGGCAAGAGCTATGCAAGGAGTACCGCCTATATCCACCCCCAATGGCAACGTTGGATCAACCCAACCAAGAGCTACACAAGGAGTCCCGGTACTCTCTCATCAGGTCTGCACGGGTCTTGATGACAACATTAAGGACATTATCCTCCGCTTTATCGTACAGAGAGTCGTAGTCCGCCTCTTTGGCCTTCAGCTTGGCTTGTAGTAAGTCGACGCTCGACTTTAGTTTGTTCAGTTCAAGAGTCGCCTCAACCGCACGACTCGACGCTTCAAGAGCTGTTTTCTTGGCCTCCAAGTTTGAAGCTTTCAGCTTGTCATTGTCAAGCTTCAGACTCTGATTGCTTGCCTTCAGCTCCCTCACCTTCTTAAGGGCAAGGCCCAGCTCCTCTTTCAGATGAACATGGGACTGAAGAGCCTACAAGAAATGTATACCAAACAAAAACACTTAGAGAAAGTCAAAGTACTCAAATATATATATATATATATATATATATATATATATATATATCAGTCTTACGACCATACATGGAAAAGGTGGCCAAGGCCCCAATCAGCAGCTTGAGAGAGGCCCATCTCCTTCAAGCAATTCTTGTCGTCGGGCAGCAGCAGTCGCTCGACCTGGGGGAGGATCGACCCAACATCAGAATACGCAGAGGCATCCTGCGGGAAGATAAGGTCGACCGACGCGTCGACCCCCGAAGTTGAATCCTCCCTTCTCCATTTTTTTCTAGTTGAAGAAACATCAAGGGAGGTCTTGGCTCGACTTGATGGAGGTGGAGGTGGAGTGGAAACCGCTTGGTCGCTCGACTGAGCCTTCTTCTTCCCCTTTCTTTTTTTCCTCAGCCTCCTCATCGCATCATCAGCAGCAGGAGCGACGATCTCTCCAACCATGATATCAACTGCAAATCGTCGCTCGACGTATGAGATTGGAGTCAGAAATCTTGTGCCGTACAGTCGCTCGACACAATGTCTGACCCTGACAAACTCCACTAAGTTTTTGAATGCAGGGTAGGGGGTACCTGGCTCGTTGATCACACTGAACTTCCAGAGGTGACTTGGCCGCAGATTTTCCTCCGTCAATATATTCCTCCAACTCCTCCCCTTGATGTCGTACGACAGCACCTTCTCTGTACGCGTCACACACGTTAATCCAACGACTGCTTGAGGCGCTCCTGTGTTCACTGCGAAACAAATAAAGATAAAAGTTAGTAAAAGTAAAAACAAAAGACAGTCGAACGACGCGACTGAATTAAAGACCCACCAGCCTTGGACCAGGTAGCACGAACAACAGTATCCTCGATAGGCCAATCGACAAGTAGGCCCCTCGTAAAGAAGTACCTATCCTTCTACAACCTATCATTTGTCGTTAACTCCGTGATAAGGTGTGTTCTGTTGGGCTAGAGGTTCAAATTATAGCGACCCTTTTCTGTGTCGTGCTCCCGCACGGTGTAAGTGTAGAACAGGCCAGGCAGCTCGAAGACCATTCCCTCCTTCATATGCAACAGCTCTAGCGCCAGCAGGATCCTCTAACTGTTGGGCATCAGCTGCCATGGGGCAAGCTCGAAATGGTCGAGCATTTTCCGCAGTAGTCCGACTACTGGTAACCTGAATCCAACCGGCTGAAACGGGAACTCATAGAAACAGGTCCATCCTGGGATGTCCCAATCTGGCCTCTCCTCCTTGTGCGGCGCCCTCAGTGCGACACCATCAGGTATGCCATAACTGAATCGTAGGCGCATGATATCGTCCTCCGTTAGCACACTTGCTGGATTATTCAAAAGCAAGCCTAGCGGCCTACTAGGTCCCATTGGACATGGGCCAGCCACGTCGCCCGGTAGCTCGACTAAGGGAATCCCCATAGGAATGTCGTCCGTTACGCGCGATGTACCCGCGAGAGAGACAGTCACAGTGTCGTACGATGAGGACGCCACTGTCACTTTAGCACTTGCTGCCTCTGACTCTCCCCATGAGTCGTACGACAGATCTATTGGATCGTCGTATCCGCGCCCAGAGGTACTGGGAGGACTCTCATCACCTCGACTCAACATCAAAACCTAAAAGTCGAACGACAGTAGCCACGGTTAGTAATTATAACCTAAACCAAAGACCTTGCACGACCTAATATCAGCTCCCAAAACTGTTAAGAAGGTCGTGTGACCTATACGTCTTGGCTACTGTCGTGCGACCTAGGCACTACAAACAGGTTATATATAAACCTAAGTTTTATTTTTTGATCTAAAACTAAAATTTTTAAATTTCTTCTCGAAAGTTACTCAAGAACACAAAAAATACCCAGAAACTGAAATGTAAAATATAGGAAACAAATACGGAGAGAACAGAAAAACTTACCAAAATAAAGCGAGGTAACCACGCTTCACCGAAATACGTGAGAGAATGGTAAAAGACGATCAACAAACAGCGCCGGAGAAGCTCACAGAGATGACTGGTTCTAGAGAGAGGAAGAAAAATCGAGAGAAGGCAAAAAAAAAAAATTGAAAATGAAGAAGAGAGAGGAAGGGCGGCAATAAAAAAGAAGCATGCGCTGACGTGTCAGCTTCTCATTGGACACACATTCCCATAACCGTATCATTAGCCAAGCATGCACGTTGCCCATAAAACCACATTTATTTCGGCGCAAATATCGATGAGTCATTTGAAGACCAATCGCTCCTTCTTTAAGTGATATTGTCGCACGACAATGGCAAAACTTATGCGTTATTATCTATGCACAAACACTGATACATTCTCTCAGAAGGACAGAGTCGTGCGACATTATGGAACCAGCATTAGAGTTCACACATACATATCCATGTCTACATGTCATACGACGCAAACCCCTTGGTTTTTCTAAATCCAATGCGTTTGGGGGCAAACTGTAGTAGCCAAAATATGTCTGGCCCAAAGTATGTCGCAAAGACAAAGCCCAGAGCTAAAAGTGGGACTACATTCTCATGTAGTACGACGGTGGACCAGTACGAAGACCATGTTGTCGTACGTCATACATTCAACATGAAGCACTCTCATGTAGTACGACGGTGGACCAGTACGAAGACCATGTTGTCGTACGACATACATTCAACATGAAGCACTCTCATGTAGTACGACGGTGGACCAGTACGAAGACCATGTTGTCGCACGACATACGTTCGACATGAAGCACTCTCATGTAGTATGACTTGTGCTACATATCCCACACATCCGAGTAGCATCAAGGGATATAACTCAATATCCACACTTGGAAGAGCTCTTATGTAGCACGACATGCCCTTCTCATGTCGACATCCAATCAGCACATCATGCGACACGCAATCATGGTCCAGATTGACAAAACCTACATGTCGTACGACATAGAGTCTCCGTCGTTCCGAGGGAGACCAGATTATGATCTACTTTGAAACGGGTCCTACAAAGCCATAATGACACTTGATGGCAGCCCAATCAAAAGAAGCACCCAGATGCTTTCTTGGTGAAAGACAGAGAAGAGAGAATGATGAGATCCCTCAAAAGGGAGAAGCATCAGTCTCCTATAAAGAGAAGGATAATCTCTCATAAGAGATGAGGGAAAAACTGAGATCCAGAGATTACTAATACAAAAAACCACACCCTCCGGCCATTGTTCATCTTCTCCGATCACCCTCCGACCTCGCACCTCCTCTGATCGAGGAGGCTTCAATCATAAACAATACAGGAAGCATCCTTCACTCATCACTATTTATAAGCATACATATTCATTAGCACTCGCTAACTTGACCGTCGGAGTGACTTTGGCAGGCACCACCCCGGTATCCCAGACGTCCTGCGGGTCACGTGCGTTCTATCTTTGCAGGTTGTAGTGCCCCGTGTCCCCGAGCGATTTTTGAGGACTACATGGTATACTCAACATAATTTCCTGGACTGGAATATGGGCTAAAATAACTCCCTACCCTAGGACCGGCACTGGGGGCCTGAACCATCCTTAGGGAGGTACATGATATCAATATTGGTGTGACGTCCACCTCCAAGATTCGCCTAAACTGGTCTATGCCAGGTTTGCCCCGCAAGGGTCCAACGGTCACTAATAATAACGGTGCAGTACTACTGAAATAACCCAGCTGGTATGCCAACCTCCTATATCCGTGTATATGTCCAAGTATCCTAGGGCCGTTTCACAATACCATATATTCAATTTTCATTTCAATTAACATTCATCAATTCAACAACAATGATATTCACAAAATAATATTCGTAAACATATTCGAAAACATACGATATCACAAATCCACAATAAATTTTCAAAATCAATAACAAGTTTTTCAATTCATTTCAAGTCATTTAGTCAAAATATAGAAATTCAAATCAACTAATATAACGAAATTCATAAAGTTTTTAGAAATATGTGTACACCAACCTGGATACCCTTTTTACTACTTTTCTGTAACATCCCGGATTTCGGGTGATGACTTTTTGATATATGTGATATATGTGAAAATAAATTTTTACTATTTGAGGGGGTGTAAATTTTTATGATTTCCAGCGGACCGAATTGAATAGTGAAAAATGAATGAAAAATGAAAAATTGGAAAAACTGGACCAGAGAGCATCGCGACCTGGTCATCGCGACCACAGGTCGCGACAGCTCGCTCGCGATGAAAAACGCAAAATCTGGCAGTGAGTACCGCGACCAGTCACCGCGACCACAGGTCGCGATGGCTTGCTCGCGATGAAAATGGCAAAACCTGGCAGTGAGCAACGCGACCAGCCACCGCGACCACAGGTCGCGATGGACTGCTCGCGACGAAATTGTCAAAAACAGGCAGAGAGCAACGCGACCATTCGCGCGACCAGGGCGCGCTCGCGACGAAGGCGGTGCGCGCATTCCAGTGAGCATCGCGACCTGGTGCCGCGACCACAGGTCGCGACGGCGGTCGCGATGGCGAAAAAAATATAAAAAAAAAAGAAGTGGCTTCTCGAGGAAGCCAGAAATATCACAGAACAGAGAGAGAGAAAAGAGCGAGAAAAAGAAGAAAAAAAGGGAGAAGAAAGAGAAGAAGAAGAAGAAAGAAGAAGAAGAGGAAAGAGAAGAGAAAGGAAAGGGAAGGGAAAACGAAATCGTGGAACCGCGATTCTCGAACGAAAAACTCGGATTCCAAGTAGGTGTACTTTCGTTTTTTCGAAATCGTTTCGAGAAATAGTTCGTTTACTTTTTCGTTTTAGTTTTCGATTTCGTTTCTCGTTTTTGTTTTCGTTTTCGATTTCGTTAAAAGTTTTCGATTCCGATTATTCGTATGAAAAATGTTTATAAATATGTAAAATCGATGATTTGTGGATCTACGGTTGATTATTGTTGATTTCGATATTTATATGATTATTGTTGATGCGTTTGAATATGTATATGATTATTGTTGATTTCGTTACATGTTGTTGATTTCGGAAAGATTCGGAAAGATTTTATATTATATCGTATTTGTTTGTGAAAATCGTTTATCGAAACGGCCCTAGGATACGTAGACATAGAAGTGGATATAGGAGGTTGGTATACCAGCTGGGTTTTATTGAGCAGTACTGCGCCGATATTGATTGATTGATATTGATGATATTGATGTACCTCCTCTTGGATTCGTCCAGAGGCTGGGAGATACGTACCTCCTCGGGATTCGTCCCGGGGGTTGGGAGTTAATGTACCTTCCTAAGGATTCGTTCCTGGGATAGGGAGTTATGTACCTCTCTAGGTTCCGTACCCACGGTCCTAGAGTTGGGAGACACGTACCTCCTCAGAATTCGTTCTGGGGGTTGGGAGCTTGACCCATATTCCAGTCCGTATATGTTTAGTATTCTAGCGGGCCAGAATTGATTGGAATTGAAAAGTGTATTGAATGCTTTTATTGATCGAAAATTATATATTGACTTCATTATTGATTCTGCAATTTAATTGTTTTGAACATGATTTGAATTGATATATATATATATATATATATATATATATATATATATATAATGTGATTTGTTATTATTAAAGGTTATATATGTTTCCATATTGAGTTTTTAGTACACCCACTAAGCTTTATGCTTAGCGCGTTAGTTTGTTTCTAACGCGTAGGTACCAGGAATCCAGAGGAGGCTAGAGATTGAAGGAGGAGCAAGTTGCAGACCGAGTCACAGGATTGTACAGTTGGGTAGCTATACTTTTGTTATGTGTATATATTCTGAAAACATGCATATACAGGGGGATTGTAAATAAGTTTTGTAATATGTTTTTAATTAATTACATTATGCTTTTTGAATGTCTGTATATATATATATATATATATATATATATATATATATATATATATATAAAGTTTGAACCGTTTTATTTTATGAATTGTGATTAATAAGTCGCACTAAACGGCAGAGTGCGCAGTTGTTTGAAATTGATATTGAAGTGTTTGTGAAAATGTAATGTGAATTGAATCGTGTTAAAACAGGTTTTGGAAAGTCCGGAAAACAAACGGCACTCTGCCGAATTTTCGTAAAAAGTTTAAAATGTTTTATGGGCTCACAACGATTTTAAAATGAAAAATGAAGTTTTGGAAAAGATGTGAAAGTCCGAGTAGCGCGCCCCGGATCGGTCCGGCCGGGTCGGGTCGGGGGGTGCTACATTTTCTCCTTTGAATTTTTCCTTTTTCTTTTCTCCTTTTTCTCTTTTCCCTCCTTTCTTCTTCTTTTCTTCTTCTTCCTCTTCTCTTCTTCTTCTTCTCTTCTTCTCTTTCTCTTCTCCCTTTCTCTTTCTTTTCTTTCTCTTCTTTTTCTTTCTTTTTTTTTTCTTTTTCTTTCTCTTCTTTCGTTCTCTCTCTATTTTTCTGGTTTGCTTCCTCCTGAAGCTTCCACTGCCTCTTTTTTTTTATAAAAATTTTGCCATCGCAACCGCTCCTTGCGACCTGTGGTCGCGCTACCTGGTCGCATTGCTCACTGAAGTGATTTCATCGTGATCAACCATCGTTACATTCAATTACATTTTTCACCCCTCAAATCATAAATATCATATTCATATACTCAAAATTAATTCAACCATACTTTTCATATGTATTTAAAATTAGGGATGTTACATCTTCCCTCCCCCCTCCCCCCCTTAGATTATTACTAGTGATATAAACTGTGATAGATATTTAAATAAGACTGTCGATTATGCTTGAAAGCCTCCTCTTTGTACTAAATGGTGGAAGTTAATTTCTTCTCCCTTGTGCCTTCCACGTGCCTTTAACCAATTAGAAGCAACCACATAGAATGTCTTCCTCCATGTGGGCCGATTTTAGTTATAATTGCATGTGGTTTAAGCTTATAGGCTTATTTTGTCATTGTCAGCTCCTTTAGGTGAGCTGTCCATGTGTGATTGGTGACTGGACTATGGTTCTAACTGTTGCACATGTTCTAACCAAATCCCTTGAGTTTAGGGGTATCTTTGCCACCTCAGTATCTGTTGGCATATCCCTTTGTATATTTTTTCTACTCATAACAAACTTTGTCCTCTAATATGCTGACGTGTTACTTGATATTTTGATCCATTTTCTTTATGTGCAAGTTTATCTAATTTTTAGGAAAACTTGAGAGTTTATATCAATATCACCTAGTGACTTTTCTTGACATGTTGTGCGGACTTCTCTTCGTCTTCACCAGGTCAAGTACTTATCTTGGGTGAACCATTTTTCATCGTGAACAAAGGTTATAAGAAGGTTATGGTGGAAACTGATTCTATCGATGTGGTTGACGTTTTTGAAAGGCCACCTAGTATTAATCATCCTTTGTATAAGATCATCAAGAGCTGTCATGATATTATTAATGCTGAATGGTGTTGCAGGTTGTCTAATGTCTATAGTGAATGTTAAATGTTGGCTGATGGCTTACCTAATATGGGACATGATATGGGATTAGGGTTCTTGTTCTTCGAGGAACTTCTCCTTAAAAGTGCTTGCAATTTTTGAGGATGATATGAAAGTGGTGTCTGGTTCGATAGGTGATCCTTCCTTTTTACTTTTGTTTGCTTGGGCTATTACCGTGCTGTTCAAGTTTGGATTTGAAATTGTTATATAGGGTCCAACATTGAGTATTATATAAATCAATACGTATGTTTTTGTAAAAGACCCTATTGTCCGACAAATTGGAAAGATAGGAAAAATTTAAAAGGTGTCTTAACAATAAAAAATAATTATATTTACTTTTTTTCTAAACATAATATATTAGAAATGTATATGTAAAGTGTTTATTTAAATTTTTTATATTATTATATATATATATATATATATATATATTGAGATATGACACTTTGCAGGTCAAAGTACTATCGGGACCAACCGAGATTAAATTATACAAGTACGGTCTGAACAACTACTCTCAGTAACAGGAGACGAGAACTACCAAGATCAACGGCCCGGATAACTACTCTCAGCAATGGGAGGGGTCTACTCTCAATATGGAGGAAAGGTTTACCCACGCAATTGCGTTTTTATAACAATAGTGGAAATATATATTTACATAACTACACAAAGTGTTGAACCTTGGTGGCTTGAAGGAATTTAAGGTCTTCAATCACCAAGATAAGGGACCTTGTATATATTATTATATGTTCTTAGGGTGCGTTTGGTGCGCGTGGTTGGATTACACTATTTTTATATGATTAGATTGGATTAATTAGTATTGTGATGTGTTTGGTGTAGTATGGATAGGATTAAAAATAATACTGTTCCTTGTTTGGTGTAGAATGAGATTGGATAAAATCAGATTTAATTAAATTAATTTTATATAAAATAAGATATATAGATATTATATAATTAAATTAAAGTTAGTTAAAATAAATCTAAATAAAATATAAACATTTTAAAAATTAAATACACTGATATTAAATATTTTAAATTAATTATAAATAAAGTATATTATAGTAATTAATTAAATATTAAAAATATAAAAGTATCTGAATATCAAGTCTATATTATTTGGTATAATATAAAATTAAATAAAATATAATTATGTATTATATAATGTGAGATTAATAAGTATAAAATTAATTTTTTTAAATAAAATTTGATTATTTTTATTTTATATTTTATATAAATTTAATATTAAAAAAAAAAAAAGGCATGCGTCCAGGTGGGACAAAAGTGTCTCGCCTGGGCCATATTATATAAATAAAGGATTGGGCTTAAAAATAGCCCAATTCTTTCCAATCCAACTAACAAACGTAACCTTAAGGTACATTTTCACATGCATAACCCATTTAAATATTTAGGGCCGTGTATGGATGTATGATTTTTGCACATGAGACCAGCCCGGGAAAAAAAAAAAAAGGGGTCAATTTGGGTATTGTGTTATTAGAACATAGAAAACAGAGTTTAAAAAGGTAGACCCGTAACCAGCAACCCATGGGTTGTTTTCATAAACCGAAACGTAAGACTTGCTTTTTAAAATTTTTTTTATTTTAAATAAATTTGACTCCTTACGGATTAAAAAATTATTGGGACTAACCGAAATTAAATTATATAATTACGGTTCGGACAACTACGGACTATCGGGACCAATTAAAATTAGATTATACAAGTACGGTTCAGACAATTACTCTCAACAACGGGAGGCGAGGACTACCGAAATTAACGATACGGAAAATTACTCCCAATAATAAGAGGTGAGATTTATCAATACAATTATATTTTTATAAATAATTATAAAAATATATATTTATATACCTATATAAAGAGTTAAACTTGAATGTTCCAGGAAGTTTGAGACCTCGAACACTAACGCATGGGATCTTCTTGTTTTTTCAATTTTAGTTACGTCCCCATCAATTGACGTATAAATCCATCCAGGGTCACTATCCTGGCAACAAACGTTTCCGCGTAAACTACTCAAAAAAGTCCATGTGAACATAGAAAAACGAAACTACTCAGTAAATGCACAAGGCTTTTGAAGTCTTCCAAAGCAAGTGAAATGTGTCATTTTGCAACATGAGCAAAAGCTTATCAATTCAAGTCACAGTTCGCGGTGGAAAGTGAAGGTCGAGTCTTTAACCCAATTTAAGGTATGGATACCTCTCTTTTTCTTTGATTCTCCTCTTCAATTTTTGTTGCTCTATTTTCTTAAATGGGGTTTGATCATAGAAAGCTACTTAAAATGGAGCAAATTAGTTCGGTTAGGAAGGGAACCGTTTGTGTGTGTCATCGTATTCCAGGTAAAAATGGTATATGTTCACTTTCATGCTATCACTGGGATCCTCCTTTCCATCTACCGCCACCGCCACCGCCACCGCCACCACCTTTGTATCCTATGTCTGGCGATGGTCTTAATCCAAACCAAAACCATTTGATCAAAGCCAGTATGACTGTGATTGCCAGTATGGTAGTTGTTGGCCTTATTTTTGGTATCTTTTGTGCTTCTATTAGAGTGTATAACTTGAGAAGAAACAACTCTAGAAGAAGAAGAAGCCCACCAATATTTTTTGGCACCCAAGAAGATTTTCTTGATGAGAATCATGGACCGGCACTTGACCACCCATTTTGGTACATCAACACCGTTGGTCTACCACAGTCTGCTATAGACTCTATCACGGTCTTTAAATACAAAAAAGATGAGGGTTTGATTGAAGGAACAGATTGCTCTGTTTGTTTGTGTGAGTTTCAAGAGGATGACAATCTTAGGCTGTTGCCCAAGTGTAGCCATGCCTTCCACATACCTTGTATTGACACTTGGTTGAGGTCACATAAGAATTGCCCCTTGTGTCGTGCTCCGGTAATCAGCGATATAAGTGCTGCTCAAGTTGGCGATTTGGAGACTAATTTGAATGATTCAGATTCAAGAAACGAGAACGCAGTGGTGGAGAATCATGGCGGAGAGGAAACAATTAATGTGGGAGAATTAGGTGGGACTAGTGAAGTGAGAAATGTACATGATGACATTGAAGATGTGTCCGCTGTTGAGAATTCAAAGAAGAGTTTCCCTCTTTCGAAAACTAGAAATTCCAACTCTGATTCTCGAGTACCAAGTGATTTAGCCGATAACCGGAGAGTGGTGGAAGCAGAAATGCAACCAATGAGGAGGTCAGTTTCATTGGATTCATCTTCAGCCACAACAATTTACAATGCTGTGGCTAATGTTGTTGAAAATGGCAAGCATCAAAGGAGTTTTGACAATCGATCATTGAAGTCCAAGAATTCGAAACCAAAGATGGTTTCCAAGCCAAGCAGTGTAAGTTCAAGCATATGCAAATTGATGAAAAGTTCTTCAATTGGATCTTCTCTGCAGAATGGGCCAATTTCGATGAAGAGGTCGTTTTCGTTCAGTGGGAAGCGATCTTCATCCAGACATCATAGTAGACGCCACTCGATCCTTCCCTTATGAAGATGAGATGACACTTGATCACTCTCATCATATCTATACTTTCGGCTCAGGTAAGTTGGTAACTGCAACATTATAATACATTAGATCATATGAATAAGTCATTAATATCAATATGTATCCAAGCATTATAATATAAGGAACATGGCCTTTGCATTTGATTGTAAACAGCTATATATTAATAATATTTGCATGCTATTACAGATAGATGATCTGTACACTAACGAAACTTTACCTGCTAAATTTAACAAACAAAACATCAAAACTGGAATTCAAAGCTATCTGGGCAAACATGCTGCCACAATACCTCTTCCCGAGAAGAGATCGCCATAGAAGCGAGGTAATAGGCCATCCCATTCCCCAATCTGAGAAATGGAACGACGCTTTCAAACCCCAACTTCCTTGCACAGGCACTGAATTATCCCTGCCACAACATTAGTAGCATCAACCTCTGCCCAATCAACAAATAACCCCAGCTGTTTTGCAAGAGAAAGACCTCCTCTCAAGGCCAAAAACTCTCCCAAGTTCTGCAGAAAAATAACTCTTAACTGGTTTAGCAAAATCTGTCAGAATCCAGCCATCAGAATTTCTGATAGTCCCTACCATAATTGACAAATAACTCCTTTTGTGCTCTCGTGTCTATTCCTGATCTGCATCATAATTGTTGTATATGGTATTGCTTTCTCGTGATAAATATATAACACTGTCTTGATTCTTGTCCAAGGCTTTCTTATTTTTACAAGAGTTTAAGCATGAACCCAAACCAGCGAGAACAATCAAATATGAGAAGGTAAGATCATCTAATGTCACAGGATATGAGAGATGAAAAACAATAGTTTTTACTTGCTACAATATAAATTTGTGATTGATAATTAACACACAAAAAATAAAAAAATAAAAAAAATCTTTAAACAAATATTAATCCATACTTCTTAAAAATACATGTTCCATGAAGTGACGGTAAAAATCCTTTGATGTGCCCCAAACCGGCGGAGTTCTAATCTGTTTGGCGCCGGATTTGTAGCATTTAAAATAGGACTCGGATTAAGGTCGGGTTAAATTTTTTAATCCAGTTTATAACCGAATTGGGTATGGGTCTAACCATTGTGACCGATTCGTCCCATTTGACCTAGTATTTATATAATTATTTTTTAAAATATTAAAAATATAAAAGGAAACATAAAACTCTAACCTCTTTTATCTTTTTGCCTAATTGTATTTTATGCTTGAATTTAAGGTTTATTAAAGTTAGATATTGTGTTCTATTTAAATTTAATTTTATATATGAATTTTAAGTGTATTATAAAACTTTATTATTTATTTGTAATTTATATTTGATTTACATGTATGTTTGAATTTAAGTATATATTTAAATTTAAGTATATTTGTTAATTTAATTAAATTTGTATATTTAGTGGTTTGAGCCTTTTTTTTCTTTTTAAAAAAAAATAAAAGATCATTTCAAATCAGGTATGGGGCACTAAAATATTATTTAAAATATGTTGAGTAATAAAGTTTTACATATTCAATGTTAAAAAACAAACATGTTTAGATATAATAAACTGATAATTATTACTTTAGTTACCATCAATTATTTAGAGTAGTAAGAAATGTCATTAAATAATCATAACATTAATAGGTATTACTTTGTTTTTTAATAAGAATACTCTAACTTCGTTACTTTTCTAAAATCTGAACAATTTAGTATATTATCGATGAAGTTGTTCAATTGGTAAATTATCTAGCAAACAACAATAAAGAAATTTAAGTTTAAAGATTTTGTACTATATTATATTATGTGGTTAAGCTTAAATTTGACATACTTCAAAAACAATTGAGTTTCAAAATGAAATAAATATTTGGTAGTAATGATAACTTAATGTAGTAGTAGACAGAAAATAAACGATAAATCTTACTCAAAACGTAAGTAAATACTATATATATATTTAATCAATTTAGATTCAATGTATATATTTTACCATCTAAAGATTCATTATGTTATATTAATCTAATCAATTTTTTTCACTAAAAATTAAATTCCAAATACATTCATATCTAATTCAATAATTAATTTTAATTGTACTCGTTTAATAAAAAATATGAATGTATTTCAAACACATTTTATTCTTGTAATCAAGTGAGATTCAATATATATACATTTAACCAATTAAAGATTCACCGTGTTATATTAATCTAATTAATTAAAAGTAGATTAATTTATTAAATATATATTTAACCAAGTAAAAATTAAATTCAGTGCGGTTACCTATTTAGTCACATATATAATTTCCTTATTTAATCAATTTGAATTCAATTTATATTTAATCAACTAAAGATTTTTTATGTTATATTAAGCTAATCAATTTTTTTTTTTGAACTGAATATAATATAATCAATTAAGATGAATTAATCTGGATACAATTAACCAACTAAAAACTTAAATCAAGTGTATCATTGAGCAGAAATACTTGATAATTTTTTTATAAGAAAAGTATTTTATAATATAATATAATAGAAAATTGTAGTGGCAAAAAATTATGAATGGGCGAGACCCAAAACAAGTCAACAAATCAGGCCCAAAAGAAAAGCCCAAAGCGATAACTACTTAAATTATAAAATCCAAAAAAAATTCATAAAACTCAAAAAAAATAAAGCCCAGTGAGGTAAACGAAACGAAGTAGAACTTAGGTCACATGGTAGAAAACTCTCATGATTCGCGGGATACTAACTTAAAAGCTATAAATGCATTTATTTAACTCTCATAACGCCTACATAGACCCCTTCAATGGGAGCATTAATGAGAGTTATGAAGTGTATCATAACGTACAATATAAATCACTTTATGCACTAATGAGAGTTATGAAGAGTATCATAACGTATGATGGCAGATCGCTTCATGCACTAATGAAAGTATTGTAACGCCCCAAAGACCCTCCAACGGACACCCAAAAACCTTATCTTTAAATACGTAAACACCTCACCGGCTAGGGGTTTGGAATTTTGATACAGAAAATTCTTTAGACTCTCTCAATCTTATTCTCAAAACTTAAGTTTTTTTTCGACGACCTCACATAGGTCCACTATCACATGCTCCGGCCATACATACGTTACTCCAACTATACTTCCCCAGGAAATCCATACAGGGAGAATTTATAATCTATTTACTATTAATTCATTATTTTTTATGTCTTATCGTTTAATCTTATTAAACCATTTTAATTTGAGCGTTGGAGTGTTCTTGTCAAGTACCATCCTAGTGTCAAGAACATTTTTGTTCTCTTGATTGTTGATTGGGCAGGTTGTAGTGCACTTTCCGCTACCCTACGCGAATTAGGATTTACAGAAATAAAATGATATGATCAGCCACACTTGCCGCAAATGAGAATAGAAGAATTCTTCTGGATCTTTTTCGATCATTGCATCTCTGGTTTTGAATACATTTAAAGCAGTAAAAATTAAATTTTTAATTTTTAATATATAAAATAATTACATAATTTATTAATTGAGGGATAGACTTCCGTTATGGAAGTAGATATTCGGATTGTACTAGTAAGAGTTCAATTTTGATAAGTCTCGGTAGCCCTCTGACCTATAAGTGTCATATCTCAATATATATATATATATATATATATATATATATATATATATATAAAAGAGAAAGACAATCATATTTTTTCTTTTTCTCAAGTTTTTAATTTTAAATAAATAACTAATTATATTTTTATATTTAATTTTAGAGAGAAATTACATTTTTACCTTTCATACTTTTAAATATTTAATAGATTTTCAAGGAAGACAGTTGGGAGTATTTTGTAATTTTATTAAAATAATGTTTAATAATTCCATAAAATAAATGACGAATTGTATAAAAATATCTAAAATTTTATATAATTACACACATAATTAAATTTCAATTATATCAACACAAATCTCACCTGACATTTTAAAATTGTTATACAAATATCCTCTGCTATCAATTTTTTACCATTACCAATAAATTGACAAGGGTAACACAAAGGTAAAATGGTACACTCATCCCTTTATCAGATTCAATCACTCCTATGATTTTTTTTTATTAAATTCAATAATAATTTAATTAATTAAACCAATAGTTTCATATGAGAAAGAATATTAAATTTATTTTTAATTAAAAAAATATGAAAAAAAAAACATTTCATCTTCATCTTCATCTAGATTCATTTATCTTCAACGATTCTAACTAGAAAATAATTTCTATAATAAATATATCTTAAATGAGATTTTATCAACTAAATGAGGTGATGCCTATCCATCAATATTTATTTTATATATATATATATATATATATATATATATATATATATATATATATATGTATGTATGTGTTACAGGTGGCTGTTCATGGCAAAAATGGGCCAATGACTTTCTTTTGAACTCGGTTAGCTTTTGTTTGTCCTTTTTTTTTTGAATTTGTAGTGAATTTGGAATCTCCTTGAAATTGGCTTTTCAGGTTTAGAAAGAAGAATGACATTTATGTTCAATCCCAACCCGACACCCCCATCATGCACGGAACACCATCTCAGACACCACAAAACTTTTTTCAGAATTACTAATTCTCCGCGTTGTTATTTGTTAATGAAATCTGCTCCTTTTATTTATTTTTGACAAAGGGAAACTTTTATAGAAAAATCAAAATTATAACTGGTGAGAAGCTTCGGCACGAACTAAAGGTTCCACCCACGGAAAAACATCCTCAAGCTAATGTATGGACTTCTTGACAGATAAATCATTCAAAAACTGGTTCAGATTAGATTTTGACCAATCTCAAACAAAATAAATAAATATATATATATATATCTAAATTAAATTTGGACTGTCCATCAGATTTGATGAGCCGCCCCTGATAGAAATCAGATCTCCATCCATAGAGATCTGGTTTCCAAATGGAGACGAGATCTTCATCGTCTGGAGACCCGAGGTCTCTCCATAGATGGAGACAATCTCGTCTCCACGATGGAGACGACTCTCCATCAATGGAGATCATGTCACCTTCTTTTTTTATAATTTTTTATATTTGATCTCCACCGTGCAACTGGACATTAGAGACTAAAATTATAATTTTTAATTTTTAATTTAAAATAATTTTAAAATAGGTAAAAAAAATGAAAATATCCTTTTAATAGCTAAATTTAATTGTGTTGACTAACGGTAAGGAGGTTCAGTGCAAATTGACCATAAACTTGTCTCCGTTTATAAAGAGGCAAACCTTATATAGTTGTGTGTAATTTGCTCCAATTTTAACTATTGTAAGAGTAAAATTGTATTTTGATTCGAATCAATCACAAAACTAGCAAGTGTAAAGTGTTTAACATGCAAAAAGGAAAAAAAAAATTTAAAACAAATTATTTAAATATAAAATAAGGGGTGAAATTGACTTTTCTAGGAATTTTTTTGGTTTTTTCTGTTTGTATTTACTAAGCGTAAGACAATACTTGTACACAAAAGACAAAAACAATTTTACTTAAATAAGATAAATTGAGGTATAAATGTACTTTCACTACTTCTATTAAAATCAAATGTTATATTTGATGGTAGTTTGACTGGGACCAATTTGGTCACTTTCGAAAAAGTAAAAGTCAAAAGATTTATTTAATACTATTTACGTGCGAATTTGATCAACGTAAATAACAATAAATTGAATGACAAAAATAAAGAAATAAGATTAACACAAAAATTTTTTAAAGCGGTTCGATTTAAAGGAATGCTTATATCTACTATTCTTTGTATTTAATTTTCTAAAAAAATTAGTAACATTTATAACAGTGATGATCCGCCCATTTTATAGTGTAAAGGGATGGAATCATTCTATTTTACATGAAACCTAATTACAAGAAATTAGATATTAAACTGTATCCCTAATAATTATCTTCTAATTGAAACGAGATTGCCGAAATTAAGAAAATTGAGTCTGATTGGAACTTTGCTAGTTGGCCGAATCGAATCCCTTTATTCTTGGGATTCCTTCTCTACCAGAGCTTCGAGCTGATTGTCACGCGAGCTGAGGTTAAGCTGTCGATTGGAGTGGACCTGCCTATCGTATTGGGCTTTGTAGGCTTCTTCTGCCTGTTGGGTCTTCCTAATGTCTTTGGGCCTATTTACATCTAATGAAATTTGACACATAACATATACTTATGAAAAATATAGGGTTCAGTTTAGTTAAAAAAAATCGTAAACTAATTAAAATTAAGTAAAAAGTCCATGAATTATTTAGTAATTGCCATAGATTCCAAAGCAAAATTATTTAGTTATCGATATACTACAATTATGATTTTATGATTAATAATGTCAACTAAAATACTATTTGATTATATAATCATTTAGAAAAATGATCTATTGAAAAGACATCATATACATTTCATGAGGTTTTGCTATTAAATTAGTTCAAAAGTATGCATAAGAAAGAAAAAAACATGTTAAAGAGTTATGAGGTAGGAAGAAATTTCAAATAGATAAATTTTATAATGGGAATAATTTTGGTAGTAAAATTCTTTTGTGTGATTTTCACATAATAAGAAATAAAAAGTTCCTTATCTTGGAGGCTGGAGGTCTCAAACTTTTCCAACCACCAAAGTTCAACATATTATATAGACATGTAAATATATATTCTTATTATTACCCATAAAAACACAATTATATAGGTAGACCCCTCCGTTGTTAGGAGTAGTTGTCCGGGCCATTAGTTCTACTAGTTCTCGTTTTCCGTTGTTGGGAGTAATTGTTCGAACCGTACTTATATGATTTAATCTCGATTGGTCTCAGTAATTCTCTAACCCGTAAGTATCAATTTTTTTTTTTTTTAAGAAAAATCACTTACCAAGAATATATATATGAAATAAAATAAAAATATAGTTTAAGATCCAGCGATTCATGAAAATACAAAAAAGAGCCTGATGAAAATGGTATTGCATATTACATACAAGGAAATTAGGACATATATATATATATATATATATGCTAAAATCTAAAGAGCAACATCATCTTGTATTCCACCCACCAACTCATACACAGCTGCTGCAATCTCATTCACTGTAACCATCTGACACTCTTCTTCTACCTGTTGTCTCAAATCAATCAAAAACAGTATTAAATAACACCCTCTAATGAACTAATTAATTACTCAAATTTAAGAAACTATATACGTACTGTAGTAAACTAACCTTGACACTGAAACAGTAGAGAACAGTAAAATCAAGAGTAGTGACATTAAGGTGAAGAACGTTAAGGCCTAGAGAGTGCAAGCCAGTGACCATCTTCAACAGCTGTTTAGGAGGATGTCTTTTTGACACTATTTTGAGGTTTGCATGGCTTTCTACCATTGTTACTTCAACCTCTGCCATTGCAGAACGCTTCTCTGCGGCAGCTGATGAATAATTATTTGAGTCCTGCTTCCAGTTTTGATGGCTGTGGAGCTTTGAACAAGCTGTGGAGTACTGAGGGGAGGAAAAGAAATCAGAGAAACCGGCTGCGGCGGCGTCATCCACTGACGGTTGTTGTTGGAATATTAATCGCTTGTGTGATTCCAGGAATTGGAGATGTTGTTCAAGCTCTTTCACATAGTTAATGGCTCCACCAACGACTGATGCTTGATCCCCCTACTCACACATTTTTAAGATACAGAATAAATGTTCAACATATATATATATATATATATATATATATATATATATATATATATATATATATACACACACACACAAAGGGCTTTGAAGGGTGAGAAGGGCTTTTTGAGATTAAAACAATCAAGTGTTTCTTTTAAGAAAAGCACTAAAATTATAATTTACTAACAACTAATATTTTATCATAAAATTACGATAACAAATAATAATGAACCTGCGCGTTTGTTGAATTACACTCGAAATTAAAGTTTGTAAAAACTCATATTAAATTTTCATATTAAGTTTGACCGTTAAAAAGTAGATTCGAACCTCCCCTGCTTTGCGATCCATAATGGATCTATGGTGGATCCACCGTAGATCTCTTGTTTTTTTTTTTTTTTTTAACGGTCAAATTTAATATTACGAAATTTCAGTATAAGTATTTACAAACCTCGGGTAAGTGTAGTATTATTTATTCATAAAATTACTGGAATAAAAGAGCAATATTGCCAAATATTTTTTCCGAAAAGCTCTTTAATATTTTCTTTATACAAAACATTTTTGGTAGCAAATGCAGTCCAAATCTACTCACCAAACAATTAATATGATTTTTTATTTACCTTAAAATAAATAAATAAAAATTACAAATTTTGGTTAGAATTTGATGATGATGATGATGATGATGAGAGAGAAAATTAAGCATACCCTTTGAACATAAGAGGGTGGCATGAGAGAGCGAAGAACAGCAAGATAGTCATTCATTTGCTTTCTCCGATTCCGTTCAACTGCAATGTGAGTCATCCTCTGGTTCTCAACCTCTTCTTTGTTCTTGCTGCTTCTTGTCCGCCGTCTCTTTCTCCGGCATGATGTGTTTCCTGTCGGAGCAGCTTTCACAGCAGGATTTTCTCCGGCGAAGAATCCATCACAAGAAAACGAGTTGGTCATCATGCTCTGAATCATTGAACAAAATGAAGAGTCCGAGTTCGGGTTAAAACCAAAACCTCCATTTTGGGAAAGCGTTTCCTGATGACAAGCTGCTACTTCTTCTTCTTCTTCTTCAAAATCAAAGCCACAACTATTCCATGAACCAAACGGCTGGTCTTGTCGGAAAACCACAGCTTCCAGTGCCATTCTCTCTCAGTTTCAGTGGTAAAAGAAAACACTTGGAAGAAGCACAGACTTTTGGCTCTCCTCTCTCTCTCTCTGTGGTCTCTCTCTTCCATTTTAAAGTGTTTAATCTCTCCACCAAGTTGCACGGTAGATATCTTGTTTGTGTCAGAGAAAGAGAGAAAGATTCTCTTGTTATTTTTTGTAAGTGTACTAGTGTTTCCGTCCCAGTCCCTTTAAAATAGTTTTTCCGAGTAGAGATTTTATAAGTAGATATTTAAAAGTAAAACTTTTTGAAAAATATTGTTAATCGTTCGATTGTCAATTAAAAAACTTTTTTAAAATAATAGAATTACCAAAAAGTACATTATAAAATTAACAAACTTTAATAGGATTAATTATATTAGACATTTTAATATTTTTAAAAACTCAAAAACATCTATTTGGAAAAGCCCAATATTTGAGTTTCTCCTAGTAAACATAAATCAACTTTTTTAATCACTCAAAAGCTCTATTAAGATGACAACCAAACGATACAAAAAAAACTTAAAAGAGTTTTTGAGATTAAATAAGTTCTTTTGATCAGTAAATAACCCCTTCCAAACGTATACTTAAACTACTAATTTTTTCTTCTTGTTTTAAATAACTTATGTACAGGTATATTTATCTTATCCTTCAATAACCGACAAGATTTTCTCACTTTGGAATTAGAGGACTCCTTTTTAATCGCAGAAAGTTACTCTCCTTGTCTCATTTTTCTAGCTAATTTTTTAGTTTAATTGTGATTGATTATTAATATAGTAATAATAATAATAATTAAGTTTTAAAACATCATATTAATATGAATGTAGATGCATCGTAGAATTTTTAAAACATGAAATGGAGATGGGATAAAAGATTTGTTATATCAAGAATATCCGGATTCGAATTCCTCACGTGATCATATTTAAATTTATTAATTATTATGTATTTATATTTGGATTTAAATTGAGCATTGTTTAAGTTTTCGGGTCCGTTGATTACTAACAATTTAAACCATAATGAACATTACACATCTGAGTTATATCAAACAATTCGGAAACGTTAAAATGAGTAAAAATAGCTGTTAAAATATGAATAAAAATGGTGAGAGAAAAGTATTCTCTCTTGGGTGCTTTCATTTGTTAAAAAAGAGGAAGATGTGGAGGGCATTGGTCTATTTCCTTAGAGATCATAATAACAGTTGAAAGAGAATATATATACGTAGCGAAATGGGAAGATAAAAGGCTGAGAAAAAGCAGGAGTCAGGAGAATCCCTGTGGTTACATATACAATTTGAAGGGGAGGGGGCAGTCTCTGCATTAATCATAAATAATAAAGACCAAGGGTACTTTGTCTTTTCTATAGGTTTGAATTGGACACGTTAAAACTGGTCACACACTTAAAAAATACTATAAAATAACTTAAAATAAAAAGTTAAAAATCTTTATTAATCACTTAAGATGTTTCTGTTTTAAAAAAAATAAACGATCAACACTTTTAATAACTAGTTAGATGGAAAAAAATAAAAATGTTATTCAAATTTCAGTCTGTATTCATTTTTTAGAAAAATTTAGACATTATTAAGTTTTTAGATAAAAAAATAAACGTCTCCTAACTCACTCCTTAGCCTGGCAATATATGATGCTCGAATCACCACCTCTACAAGTGATATATTAAAAAAAAAAAAAAACCTCACTCCTTTTCCAAGATTTTACTTACGTTTTCTGTCTTCTCTTTCATTTGCATGCCTTCAAAACTTGCTTCATTTCTTTCTTTATTTATCTTTTCTCATTTTTTTTATTGTTTGTTAATCTTCCTTTCTTTCGTTTGTTTTAAGCAAACTTAAGTATCTCAGGCCAGCATTGAAAATATTTCTTACAGTAATTCATTGAGGAAGAGTAATAGAATCTTGCTCGGACTACCAGAATCTACTGAATTTAAACCATACAAGTGCGGTCCGGATATCTACTTCCATTTCGAAAGTTATCTACCCCCAATAAGAGGAAAAGTCTACTCCTAATACGGAAAGAGATCTACCCACATAATTGTCATTTCTGGGCAATGTGAGAATAATATATACAATAACTATGTGTTGAACGGCTTAAAGGAGTTTGAAACCCCTCCAACCACCAAGACAATAAACCTTTATTGACTAGTTTTTTTTTTTTTTGTTTTTTGATGTATTTTATTTTTGAATTTAATTTCTCACTTTTCAACAACCATTCATAAATTTATTCCACTAAACAACTAGAATCTTCAACATATCATTAACACTACTAGTAAGAATTTATTTACTTTTTCTTTCTTTTCTTTTTAACAAGGCATAATTTTCAATTTACTTTAAACTGAATAATGTTTTTCATTCAGTCTCTCAGTGTGCACACTTTGGGTTTTTTTTTTTTAGCAACTATAATTTAATTCGGGATTTAGGAGAGATGAACACGATTCGAACTCACAATCTCTAGCTATAAGTGTGAGAGACATATCACTGGACCAACCTCATCTTATTACGCGTCAAAGTCTTTTGATGAAACCCACTAGAAATAAAGTATTGAAACTCTTCATATTTGCTTTGCAAGACTTTAGATACATGGTTAATCTAATTAAATTAATTTAAATGTAATTATTTGGCTCCATGTATTGGTTGAATAAAATTAATTTAATGTTGTATCACTACAAAATAGTCCGAAGAACGAATATTGGAAAAACTTTGATTGCCAATCTTTGAATGTATCTCTTTTATGAATATATATATGAGATACGAAATCTTGAGGAAGATACAAGTTATTGATTCTGTTGACTAAATATTATTTGTAATTTGCTTTCTTTAAGAGTTTGCCATTTCTTTAAAAAATATTTAAAGGATATCTAATACACTCTTGTGAGGGTTGGGTACTCACTTTGAATCAATGAATTTTGAATACTCGTGATATTGATTATAAAAGTCTACAAAGTTCTTATACATATTTTGTGACCTATAAATTTGCATATTAATACGTAAAGTTAAACATGTCAGTGATCACTAGATTTAAAGGTTTAAACGGTTAGGTAAATGGCAAATAATAAATTTATAATCTAACACATCCCGTCACGTGCAAAAGTTTGATTTTTGGGTTGTATTCGAACTTGAGACTACTTTACGGAAACCATATATAAACCCAAAAATTTAAGTTGTTAGGAAATAATTTGATCCAATACTAGTATTTATATTCTAACATAAACACTTGGTCTATAAAATTTCATAATTAATTATTACGTAATTGTTACTTAAAGAGTTTTTATTATTATTCTAACATGTCATTCAGATTTTAGGTTTCAGTCCTCATTTAGTCTTTAAAAAAATTTAGGTCTATTCAGGTAAGAAAACAAACAACCCATTAGCCTATTAACTTAAAATTTTAACTTAAATTTGTTAGTTCAATATTCATCTATTTATTTCCATTTACTCTTTTTCATTCTTGGATTCAGAGAAAACAAATTAATAGAATTACAAAAACTCTTATACCATATAACTGAGCTATATATATATATATATAATATTGTCTACCACATGATTCTTTCTCTACCCAACCCTTCTTCCTCTTTTACTGTTCAAGTTTTACAACACCAAAATCATATTTTTCACTTACAAATCTTTCTCATTATTGAAAAGTGTTGAAAATGGGTGAGGTTCTTGAAGTTGAATTTTGGAGAAGATAGAGGTAAACTTGGATAATTTGTTTTAGTTATATAAATCTTGTGATATCTTTGTATTTTATGTTTAGTATAGTAAATAAATTTATAGGTCTCGTTTATAGGGCTGGCAAAACAGTTCGTGAATCGGGTTGAACTCAATCCGACATGACCCGAACCCATTTAGAACTCAACATGACAGAACATGTTTATCTAAACAAGTAATCTCCTTTATTACGGCACGAGACGTTTAGATAATCGGGTCACACGGGTTGATCCGTTTAATCCGATTATTATATAGTAGCTTTTTTTTTTTTTTTTGATACTCATTATTGTATAGTAGTTAAAAAGAGCTTGAAGTTGAAACATTTCATGCATGGAGAAATCATTTACATTTTTTTGATCGAAAAACAGAAATATCTGAAGTCATTTCATTAATGACTCTAAATTACCATGAAATTAACTCTAAATTTGAAACACACACACAATGCAAATGCAAATACACACATAGCAGCAAGTCATCAACATATTTAAACACACACAAGTTCATTACACACGCACACACACAGGCGAGGAGAGGCGACAGTCTACTGATGAAAAGAAAAATGAGAGAGAGGCGAGAGTTTGCTGATGAACAGAAAAATGAGAGAGAGGCAACCTGACGAAGAGAAAAATGATTTCTGTGATTTAGGGTTACAAAAAATCACTTTATATATAAATGTAAAACAACCCATATTTTTTTAAAAATTACAGTCTCACCCCTAATAAACGGGGTACACTGGTCAATTCACTACCCATTTAGCTTAACCCGACATGATCCGCTTATATAACTGGGTTACACGAATAGACTTGTTTGTTGACCCAAACCCATTTAAGTCAATCCGAACTCGATTATTAACCACGAGTTCGTGTCGGGTACACGGGTTGTGACCCATTTTGTCGGCTCTACTTGCTTATAAACATGAAGTGAAAAAAAATTAAAAATGGAGAAAGGAATGAAAAATGAAAATATAAGTTCCAAAAGTTGTAATTCACAATTATTTTCGTTTTTTTTTTATATATTTCTGAAAAATTTTCAATATTCAATGATTTCAGGAAAAAATTACAACAGTTCATTAATTGGCCAGAAAGCTCCGCCCATCCTCAGCGAAAATGTCGTAAATGCAAGCAATTTGGGTATATTATTTTGACATGTCCAGATGTAGATTATTCAGAACGGACTGAAGCATCATGATTTTATCTTTCTCATTGATATCATGATATGTCTGGTACTTAATCAATATTGATTATTGTTTATAGTAATCAAATTAATATTTTGTATGACTTTATGTTTTATTGTTAATCGGACATAATTTATTCCAATTGACAATGTATAGATTTGGTATTTACATGACTGTGCATGACTGTACTTATCAAGTAATTATTTTATCATTAACTATTATGAAACTTTCGGCAGATCAGTTTCGTTCGTTTTTTCCATCAACTACAAAATAAACTTACATAAAATAACAGCACATAAAAGACCTGCGTTTATTAGCACCACACAACATCCATCTCATTTGGATGCTCTCCTTACCTCATCTTTATTTATCACCTTTTTTGAAGTATGTGATTGGATGTTAATAAAGTAATAGTGAAAGGTAATCATATATTGTAATGCTTATGTGTCATCACATTAAAAGAAGGTGAGTACAAATTAGGTGAGGAGATGATCATAATCCCTCGTATAAATGAATTTGAACCCAATCGAATATGAATCATCACTCAATTATTGTATCTATCTCCGTAAGTCTATGATGCACTAACACACATGCACCAAACCACTCTTGACCTTAAAAGTACATAAGGTACGTATGTCAACCATCTACATTAAAATACATAAATAAATTTTCAAAATACTTCAATTGAATACATAACGTGATTGAGAGGATTGAATTGATTTTAATTACTTAAATTTACGATTATATTTCTTTAGGAAAAAAAAATTTAACATTTGTAATAATTCTTTAACGCCCTATTTCATGTTGTTATGCGACCTACAACGTCTGCTAAAATTGATAAAAATAGTTTTTTTTTTTTTGGATGTGGATAAAAATAGAAAGCAAATTATTTTTTTAGATATTTGTAGCTATTTCTTTTATTAAAAATTTAAAATTTAATTGAAAAAGGTAAATTTATTCATTCAATATATATAACACATAATTTCCTTATATCTTAAAAGAGTAAATAATTAAATTTTAATTTACTTTTCCAATCACTTAACACGTACTTTTATATACTCGAAGCATATATATGTTACATCAGTTATAGAAAACAATTTCAAGTGCACTGTGACTTCTATGTATTTTCACATACCAAAAGCTTGGTGCATGAGTATATATATATATATATATATATATATATATATATATATATATATATATATATATATATATATATATATATATATATATATGTATGATTAATGGAGAGTGGAGATCATATTCTTGTCGGTAATAACAAGAAAATCGTTCGTGACTGTACGTATTCTCTGAGTTTTAATTTACAGAACAATGACACCCAAATATCAAGATGAGAACTCAGAAGGCAAAAAAATGAAATGGTTGGGTCACCATATTCCGACAATTATGCCAATATCTTGTCTTCTTAACATTAAATTTTTCTCTCATTATAAATTAATTATCATTGAATATTGTGCTTGTTTGTTTTTTAATTAAAAGACATATCAAAGCTGCTGCATTCATGAATTGTGCATATCATTGTCATAACTTGAAGACACACAAGTGAAAACAAAAAAAAATTATTATTATATTTCTTCTTTTTCTTCCTGTTCATGATCAGGCTGATCAGGGTTTCTCTGTTGACAATTTTACAAAAGGGCAAACTCTGGTAAGGTCTTTTTATGTATAGATTTGCTTTATCAGATCATCAATCGTACCTGAAAAGATAACTCATTAACGTACAGGAAACAAAGACGAAGAAAAGTTAACGAGTGTTACCTACAAACATGTATGCATGGCTGGTAACGTAACCTTGTTTAAAGATAATTGTCTTATCTTTCTTTTATTTACTTTAAAATATTACATATATATATATATATATTTTGCTATACGTACAATTATTGGAGTTACTTTTTATCTCTCTCTACCTCTTTATTTGTACAAATTCAAGCTGCCATCGTGCCATGCATGCACCAAAACATATATATTTTCTTTTATTTGCATATATATTAAATATAAAACCAATCAACAATATGAGTTTACAATATGAGTTTGGTCGAGTGATTTGTCCGGCCCTCACACTTATACATTGTCCAAAAGGTAATTGAGCTGCAAAAGGTAATTGAGCTGCACATCATGCTAGAGAGTCTACTGTAAATTAATTGGTTGCATACATATCTATCCAATAAAATCTTGTAATAAAATCTTGTTACGCATGTAGCGAAGATTTTCCTACATCAGACATGTCAAATGAATTGTATATAATTGAAGAGTAGGTTATTTTGTGCATGTACATGAAACTAATAGAAAGATTTTCAGTCGATTTTAACAAAACAAAAGCAAAGCTTAAAATTTGCTAGTAACTAAAATAAATACATTAGCCTAGTCTTTAGAGTCTACTTTTGTTGGGACCATCAATTGCTATATGAATAAAATTAATAAAATAAGATGAGCACAGAGAAGAAACTGAATACTTGAAAAATAAAATGAAACTTGATGCTAACTTGTAGAAAGAAATTGTGATAGAGGCTTGCACGTGTACAATGTCAATGTCGCAAGACAGTATTCCAGTATTTATGAGTAAAAAAGTCCCAAAGCCAATCTTTAATAGTTATAATATGGGGTGTGTATAGGAGGGGTGTGTATAAGAGTGTAATCTTTAGATGTAGAATTGAAGTTTTTTAACTTCAAACCTCACATACTCACATACACCAACAACTTTTACCTAAGTTTGTTTGATATAGTTTTATAATTTATTTTCCAACTTGGTTGCTAGTGCCTAGTTGCTCCCATCAATATATATTTTAAGTGAATTTTCGTTCAACAATTGTACGTGAAATTGATTAAACAAAGAGTTGGCTAGATAGATTTATTAAACAACATAGGGTTTGGGTTGTTTTCGTCTCGCCCGTGAGAGGATCATGATTCACGACCGTGAGTTGTATTTTTGGGACCCGTTGTAGGTCAAGAGAGTCTCAATCTTCTATTGCATCAAGTCTTATTGTAAAGAAATTTCCCAACTTAAATATGTTGAAAGAGATCGAGAGAAGGAAATTGTGAAATTATTTGTCAATCTCATAGTTCTTCTCCTTATTACCGCGTTGCGACAAAACTAATAGCGTCCTAGGATGTGAAAGAGTTATTTTGTATCGCTACAAGAAATTATGATTTTCGTAACAAAATATTTTGTTGGAATTTATAATTAGTCATTAAATGATATGGATATAGTGATGATCATTCGCAATCTGTGTTAATTTCATTAAAATAATATAAATTAGTTACGAAAATCTATCTCATAATTATATTTTTATTAATAATTTATTGCTAGTCTTATTAGTTACAAAATATTTAATTACGAGTTTACATTTATTTATTCACTAACGGTATGAATATAACTATATAAGTGAGTAGGGTTGACCGCGGTTCGGTTCGAACCTCGAACCGCCGGTTCTAAACCGTGGGTCCCGGTTTTTTTATTTTGGGAACTAGAACCACCGGTTTAAAACCGGCGGGGAACCAGAACAGCCGGTTCTTTTTTAAAAAAAATTGAAAAAAAAAAGAAATTTTTGAGTGTTGAAAGTAAAAAAAAAAAAAATTAATTTCCGTTCCCGAACCGCAGCCATCACTATAAGTGAGAGATTTCCCCACACTTTGTGATTTTATCAAAAAAAGTAAGACTCAAATTCTTATTACGAATATAAAGGGTAAACTTAAAACCACTTAAACTATGAGTGAATATTCTTTTAAATGATGATAGTGAAAATTGTTAAAAATGACCTAAAAATTATTGGTGAAATTGTTTTTAACCGCAGATGTAAAAATAATCGTTTTTAGCCAATTGGAGAAAAAAATAACATAAACACCCCTCAACCACCCACTTTTTGAATAATTTTAAAAAAACCCTTAAAAATAAAAATTACAAAAAAACCCAATTAAAATTACAAAAAAACCCACTCAATTTAACCTAAAAATTATTACTTTCATTATTAGATTCTTTAGCCGCCCACTTTGCTTCTTCATTAAAAAAATTTCTCTCTTATTATATTATTTTATATTTTTCTTTTTCTTTTTTAAAATCAAAATCTATTTGTCGGTCTTTATCACGTTTATTTGTCTTCACCAACTCAAAAATTGAAGGTAATTTTATGAACATTGTTTATATTTTATTTAGAATGTATTTTATAGATTTTTAAAGTTTTTTATTTTTTTTCTTTTATTTGTATATTATGTTTGTTTTGTAGTTGAAAGAATTTGGGTGATACTGATTACTAGGGTTTAGTTTTGTGAAATTTTAATGGTTATTAGTGAAAAGTTAGTTAGTGAAATATTTGTTAATGAAATGTTGATTAGTGAAATATTTAGTAATAATATTTGTTAGTGAATTCTATGTTAATAAACTGTAGGTTAGTGAAATGTATATTAGTGAAATATAAGTTAGTGAAATGTTGGCTAGTGAAACATTTAGTATTGTTAGGGATATGTATGTTAGTGAAATATTTGATTTGTGAAATGTTTGATTAGTGAAATGTTTGAGTAGTGAAATGTGTGGTTTGTGAAATATGTGGTTTGTGAAATGTTTGATTAGTGAAATGTTTTAGTAGTGAAATGTGTGGTTTGTGAAATATGTGGTTTGTGAAATGTTTGATTAGTGAAATGTTTGATTAGTGAACTGTTTGAGTAGTGAAATGTGTGGTTTGTGAAATGTTTGATTAGTGAAATATTTGATTTGTGAAATGTTTGAGTAGTGAAATGTGTGGTTTGTGAAATATGTGGTTTGTGAAATGTTTGATTAGTGAAATGTTTAGTAGTGAAATGTGTGGTTTGTGAAATGTTTGATTAGTGAAATGTTTGATTTGTTAAATGTTTGATTAGTGAACTGTTTGAGTAGTGAAATGTGTGGTTTGTGAAATGTTTGATTAGTGAAATGTTTGATTAGTGAACTGTTTGAGTAGTGAAATGTGTGGATTGTGAAATGTTTGATTAGTGAAATGTTTGATTTGTGAAATGTTTGAGTAGTGAAATGTGTGGTTTGTGAAATATGTGGTTTGTGAAATGTTTGATTAGTGAAATGTTTTAGTAGTGAAATGTGTGGTTTGTGAAATATGTGGTTTGTGAAATGTTTGATTAGTGAAATGTTTGATTTGTGAAATGTTTGATTAGTGAACTGTTTGAGTAGTGAAATGTGTGGTTTGTGAAATGTTTGATTAGTGAAATGTTTGATTAGTGAAATGTTTGTTAGTGAAATGTGGTTAGTGAAATATTGGTTAGTGAAATGTTGGTTCGTGAAATGTTGATTAGTGAAATGTAGTTTTGTGAAATATTGCATCTTATAAATATTTTCTCTCTTATTTCAGAAAATGAATAACCGTAGGCTTGTGGTCATCTGTAACGGACAATGGGATGGTCTAAATTATGTTGGTGGTTCATCGCTTGGGGTTTTGGTTTCTAAAAGGTTGAAATTTACAGGGTTAGTTGAGTTGATATATCAGAAGTTTAACATTGACAGCACACGTTATGATATAGGCATAAACACGGTCGTTTGGAATCATAACCCGAGAAAGTTACAAATTAAAGGCAACGATGATGTTGCATTTTTGTTGCGAGAGAGAACACTAAATATTCCGGAGGTCTATGTAGATCTTGTTGAAAAGGTTGACAATAATGTTACGGATCCTCCTCCATTTGGAACCCAGTTTTCAACTGCTGGCGGATGTAGTCGACATTCAGAGTTAATTCCTACTGTATCGGATAGAGATCACGAGTTTACACCAGTGATTATGGATGAGGATAAAAAAACTGAATATGGTAATCATTCTGATTCATCCGATGATGATGGGATTTCGTTGTCACCCACCACTACTAACAGTGTTGAGAATTTTTCTGATGAGTGTGGCGGTGGCATGGACAACAAAGACAATCGACCAATTGGAGCAAATGTAGGTGGTTATCCAGTTGGTGCATCTACAGATTGGCCTTCTGCAGCAGAACCTCCTCATTATAATCCTGCAGTTGATGGTGTTCAGTCTCGGTGGGTTTTGCCCGGTGCAGATCAGTATTCGATTCAACCAACACATGTTGGAGCTTCTACTTCAGTAGATTTGCCTTTGTTTAAAGGGCAGATTTTTGAAAGTAAGGAAAAAATGAAGTTGGAGTTGGGTAAATTTGCACTCCATGAGAAGTTCAATTTCAGGATACGACGGTCGACGAATAATCGATTTGAGGCGGGGTGCAGGGACATTAACTGCACGTTTGTCCTCCGAGCGATATGTAAAGAGAATTGCTCGATTTGGCATGTCAAGAAATTTAATAGTGTTCACACATGTACATTGGATGTATATGATTCACAGTGGCGGTGTGTCAGTTCCGGTGTAATTGGGGAGCTGTTTGCACCAAAAGTTAACACCAAAGGTCGTATCATTCGACCCGTTGACATAATTTCAGAGATGAAGGAGCAACATGGTGTTCATCTAATGTATAGTAAGGCTTGGCGGGCCAAAGTGCATGCTGAGAAGGTTCTGTATGGTAGCCCGGAGGATTCTTACCAGCTCCTTCCATCATATTTTCATATGCTCAGAATGGCTAACCCAGGTATCGTGACAACAGTTTTGAATTTTTTTATTTTTTTTGGTTTTATTGCTAATGTGTGTGTCTTGGGCATTTCAGGTACCGTGACAGCAATTCATACGGACTTAAACAATCAATTTTTGTATTCATTTCTCGCATTGGGGCCTTGTATCCAGGGATTTCAGTCAGTAATACGACCACTAGTATATACCTATACCACCACTAGTATATACACCAACAAAATCTACCACCATCTATCTTTCACCTAAAAATTGTTCATTTCTAACATCACTCTACAGGTATACTATATGCAAATATTTCCATGGCAATCTCCTCCCGAATTTTATTTACATCACCTTCAACAAAATCCCAATTTAATTCTTTAAATCTCATAATATTGTCCAAGTACTTCATTACGAAAGCCCCACAGCTGGTCCTGTAATTTTAATAAGCTTAGAAAATGTATACAGATATGAAGGAAATAATATATCACGAATACTCAAATAATGGATTACCCGTCTGGCTGCTGTGGCAGTAATAAGGGCGAAAGGACTTCAACCTTTATACCGTCCGTCCAAGGAGCGATACCTGTATTTTCAAAGAATCCTCCACACCTCAACATTGACGGTAAAAATTTTATCAATGGCTCTATTTGTGAAATGCGGTGTGTTGGATCTTTATGCTTCTGGAGGGAGTCATAAATGACAATGACTTTCTTCCTCAGATTTATTTTGCATAAAATCCAATGGTAATTGTCAATACAACAAGGGAGAAGGACCTGCAATGTTAACAATGGGTACATTAACAATAATGCAATAACCCTTTACCTGCATTCTCCTGCTCATTGATGTGACCAAAACTATTTCTAACCACAAAATCATGTGTTGAACAAATAATTGAATATGTTGACAGATGGCAATCTGTGCAAATCTCACTACAAACACTCATAAAGAATAATATGGTGGTAGGTACCTTGATAAGAAACAGACAATTCTATCCAAACATTATGATTCTAATTAGTCGTCAGAAGAAGCCAGTGATAAATCCAATTCCTAACATGGGATACAACAACTCCTACAGCTTTGTACCACCACCAACACAACAAAAAAGATCCAAATTGTACATCTTTATACAGCATCAACTTTTTGGCAGTTCTTCATTCATGTGCATATGATCCAATATCCAATGAAAGAACTTGAAATCTAAACTTTTGTTGCAGAGAAGTGTGTGGATGTTGCAGGAATAACAGAACCTTTCCATGTCCATTTTGTACATTAGAAACACACACACATGACACACACACACACACACACACATATATATATATATATATATATATATTCTATTATGATAAGAATTCTTGACTAAAAAAAAATATATCTATATATATAGCTTGAATTCTTGGTTGTATTGATGAATTTACTTCAATTTGTTTATACAAATTCATGCTTTTGATCAAGTTACAAATAGTCCTGCAAATAGTAAAGAGCATGAGTGAAAAAAAAAGCTCTCTCTATCCATTGATCACACTCCCTAGAAGATACACTACTGTGCATATCATCATCATCATCATCACGGTTTCAACTTTGATTCCATCTTCTGATCAAATCCGATCCAAATATTTCTGCTGTTGCAAGAGGTTTTGGTGACTTATTATATATATATATATATATATATATATATATATATATATATGCATTGTAACTTTCAACAAAAATAAACAAGAACCAGCCACAGTAGCGGGGTCTTATTTGTGAGGTGGAAGAAGAAGAATCTCACCACTTTGATGGGTACATACACAACTGACAACAGTGCTTTCAAAGACTCATGAACTCAACACAGATTGACAAAAAACTCAAAAGGGTGGTTCTACCCAACCCAGCTATAAGCCTATAGCTAGCATATACATCCAACATCCCACACCAAAATGTATGAGCTAAACATGCACCATGAAATCTCTCAGCACCAATACCACATTAAGTTACGCAAGAAGAAATATGTACAGAGATGATTTGGCCTAAAGAAAACAATAAAATGATTTGCAGTGCTGCAAATAGAGAAATATTATTTTAGGCAAAAGAATAAGATATATGCTAAGATATAATCACTACAAACCAAACTAACCTCATCAATATGCCACCATGGCCGAGTTCCATATTGTTCCCCCCTCACGTATGTTAACCATGAATCTGGACAAACATATGATTCTGATTTAAAATTTTCTACCTGCCCACGTTTCACGAAATCCCGTTTCCAATAATGGCTTAATTCACCCTACACATTTACAAATAAAAAATTAATGAAATTAATAAAATAGAGATGTCATTTTTTATATAGCATATAACTAATGTCAACAACACTTACGAATAAGCTAGTTCTGTGATATATGATGAGAGAATTATAATTCGCAGGGCATGCAGTTTGCTTTTCTCGCAGTACTGTCAAGTACGTGTCTATATGCTGTAAAGTGGGCCACAAATATATGCTTGTCAAATAGAAATATAATTCAACTGTACAAATACTAAAGATACTATATTATAGACACTACCAATAACATACCACACCCTGTATGTTTTCATTCGGATCTATTATCTGCCTCAAATGCATTTGCGTCAAATGTTCGGTCCAACCCACCGATCGACTAAATCCATGAAAATGACAGTAAAATAATCATTATGTTACATATACCACTAACCAATCAAGTACCAATATTATATAACTGAACTTACTAGAGCGGTCTTTTCACTGCCATGAAATTTAAGTAATCAGCAGGCTGTGTCAAACGGTCACCAAACTTCTTTTTTATCCTTACACCTGTTGCTGTGTAAGGAGTCCTAAGCGCTGCTGCAGTCTTCCGCTTGCGACCTTTTCTCATAAACTGATGCTTCTCAACCGCCTCAACACTTTTGTCACAATCCACCATTTCGATGTTTGGAGTTGGAGAGCCAACCTTAGGTAATTGCATATCTTCTTCACATGATACAGCTGCCTCCCTCTGGGACTCCTGTGTTAACAACCTTTATATTTACGCACCAACAAAGTATAAAAAATGAATATAACATCAAAATGGACAACAGCAGAAACTTATGTTACCTCCCTTTGTGTGGACAATGGAGGAGAACGGATATCAGGTGCTGGAGGGAAATTAGGAAATAAAGCATGAAGGTCATCCCTGAGATCGTATATAAGCTTACGAGTCCGAGCTTCAGAAGCCAGTAATTGATCACGAGTTCGAGCTTCAGAAGCCAATAATTCATCACGACTCCGAGCTTCAGAAGCCAGTAATTGATCATGAGTTCGAGCTTCAGAAGCCATTAATTCATCACGACTCCGAGCCTCAGAAGCCAACAATTCATCACGTAATTCCTTAACCAAATCTGCAGCAACAAACGACCTAGTACTGTCGTCCGAACGAACCTTTTTTAAACAAAAACACAAATTGTTAATCATTTTAATAACACGTTCTTAAACACAAGTCTGTCAAAAACGATACCTGTTCATTATCCATTGTACGATGCATATGCTTTTTACCAGTAACCTTGACATTATTTTTACCCGGTCGATCGTGTTTTGCCTTTGACCGGTTCTCTCGCTGAAGTATGTCCTTAGACAGCTCCTTTTCACTTACATTATCAATGTCTTCCTCGTCATTATCGGAGTGGCTGCCTAAACCCCCTTCCATATGAAGTGTAGGACCCACTACTTGATCAGGATCAAAGGATGAGTAATAATCTGTGGCCTTTTCCGCTTCCGACGGTGACAAGGTCCGTAGAGGACTATTCTGAATTGAAAATAACAAATGATAATCAAAATATAATTAGTTTGTTAATATAATACCGAATTAAGAAAGTTAAATCTGTAAACGTACTTCTTCGTTCAAATCCTTTTCCAAAGTTGTCGGTTTCTTCCTGCTAAACCACCTTGTACAACGGGGTAATCCGTCACCGTCATAGATCCCAACAACGTCCCTCAAGCTAGGTATGGCCTCCAATGCCCAAATCTGCGAATACAGTACATAAACATAGTTTAATATTGAAATTTGTGAAGTGTAATGATGAAATATAACAGTTGTTATTTAAATTACAAACCTGAAGCGCCCAAGCAAATCCACGAACGTTGTACCCAAATAGTTGTGATTTGGCAACGTCCGTATTCTTCTTTTTCTTCTTCTTAGTATAACTTCGAGAATAAAGAGCTTTACGCAACGAATACAGCGTTAAACTGTATACATACGTCCCCCAAGGGAAAGCCTCAAAAGCTGCAAGGTCATCCACCAAACCCCACAACCAAGGTGGAACAATCCGACTCTTTTCACGTCCAAGCAAAATATGGGAAACGAAGAATACATAGCCTAACTTAATGGCATCATCGTCGGTCTTGAACCGCCCTTCGTTCAACCTGTCCAAAACGCTTTGTATGGGGGTCAGCAATCCATCAAATAGTCTAACATGAACACTATCATCGACTATCTTGCTTTCAGAAACCGTTGCAGCTGGGATGGGTCCAAACTTCAGACCGGTGCATAGCAGGAACTCCTCCTTCCCAAATCTTATAGCCTGCCCACCGACAGCAAACCATATCTCATCCTCTCTGGCTCCTGGGTAATGGATCTCGCGACATAATAATGAGTGGCACAACTTGCCACTAAACAATTGGTCACATCGCATCCTCGACAACCTGCCAAATACACCTTTTTTCCATTTGTCCAGCATATTATCTCTGCTGAAGACATCCTGTAAGGTTTTTAATTCAGTGATACGACAATACATATTAACACGTGCAGGTAACCATTCTTTAGTTGCAAGCTTGTACTGCCATTTCTCAGGTGCCCCATCACCATCCGTGACCTGCGTGAAAAAAAAAACATAAATGGTTATAGACACACATTTCGTAAATTTTTTTACTTTCTAAATTTCTTATATTTAAAAACAAAGACATATATTTGAATTATGAACAAAATACTTTTGACAAATTTTAAATTTAAAGCACAAGTAAAAGCTATATTTAAAGGGGAATATATTTCACTACCCTAACATTTCACTAACCAAACATTTCACAAATCAAACATTTCACTAATCACACATTTCACAAATCAAACATTTCACTAATCAAACATTTCACAAACCACACATTTCACAAACCACACATTTCACTACTCAAACATTTCACTAATCAAACATTTCACAAATCAAATATTTCACTAATCAAACATTTCACAAACCAAACATTTCACTAATCAAACATTTCACAAAACAAACATTTCACTAATCAAACATGTCACAAACCACACATTTCACTACTCAAACATTTCACAAATCAAGCATTTCACAAACCACACATTTCACTAACAAAACATTTCAATAACAATTAGTAACCAAACATTTCAATAAGCCAAATATTTCACAACAACCGTTCACACATTTCACAAACCAAATATTTCACCAAATTTTATACAAAATTTAACAACTGACCGTTGTTTGCTCCTCGGCGGGATTCATATCCAAAGTTGGAATAGATAAATTCAGTTGAAATCACCTCAGGCAACAACGACCCATAGAAAACATTGCTAAATTTATAATTCAAGGATAAGCTATGTGTATTTGCTGACCTGTGAGCGAAGATTTTCAGTTTTATCTACCGGAAGCTCAATTTTCTCTCCACGGTCAAGAACCTGCATCAGAAATTGATTAGTAAACAACACAGGACATATTTCAATATTTTTAAGTAAATTCACAACAGGAACACTTATGCAAATGGAACACCCACACTTTCCCGCCTAAAAGTAATAAAATTAGGTTAACATGTAACATTGAGCTTCAACAATAACAGAAAGTATGTTCATCAAAAATATTGCATCACTAACAAGCAGTAGAAAGTGATGACAACAATGCCTTACCTTCTCTATGTTTTCCATCATAACACCTTTGACTTCTGAAACCTGTGCTTTCACTTTAGCAAGCTTGCTGACCTCCTCTGGATGATCAACACAATACTGCCTTCAATTTGGGCCTACATCATTATGAACAAATTGCATTAATGTATTTCATATAACATAGAAGGCATATTACATATTATAGTCAGTAAAGAGAGAGAGAGTACCCAAACTCCTTGTTTAAGCTGTTAGCAACTGCTGTTGCAGATTTTCCTCCAGCATATTTCTTGGTGAAATCATCCTTCTATGGGTAGATAAATTCAGTTGTTTGCTCCTCGGCGGGATTCATATCCAATGTTTTCTATGGGCAGAGCAACAAGAACCGAAATAAAGGCAGAGCATCAAGAACCGAAATAAAGGCAGAGCACTCAAAATAAGCTGAATCGTTTTGATAACATACCTCAATCGCGTATATGACCAAGAAGAATCCGAAACGGCGAGAAACAACAACGACCGGGCAATGTGCGGCGAACGAGAGAGGGAGACCCAGGCGGCGTCGTGGAAAATGAAACGGCGAGGGAGTTCGAAACGGCCAGAGGAGACAAGGACCGGGTAATGTGCGGCGAACGAGAGAGGTAGACGCCGAAGTCCGAGTAACGGCGAAGGAAACCGAAACGGCGAAAAAGAGAGAGGCGACGAAGGAGAGAGAGGCGGCGATATGCGACAAGTCGAGGTAACGGTGAAGGAGAGAGAGAGGGAGACGCCCACCGCGGTGACGAAAACGGCACGACGAGATGGACGAAAACGGCACGGCAAGATGGCGGCAATATGGCGGCGAGAGGGTGAGGGTGAGTGCTGCGTGCGGCCGAGAGAGATGACAACGATTTGTTAGGGTTAACAATTCCAATTTAGGGTAAAATTAGGAAATAATAAATGAGATTAATAAAAAAATTAATTAGGAAATTAATAAAAAATTAGTTATTTTAATTAATAAATAAAATTTGAAAAAAATATTTTGGGTTCGAATGAGATTTTACCCACCTATATATATAAGGACTAAATTATAATTTGCCAAGTTCAAAATGGTTAAAAACGATTGTTTTATTTTTTCAGATTAAAAACAATTCTTTCCATAATCTTTTGGTCACTTTTGATTTTGTCCCTAAATGATATCATACCATTCGAAGACGGAGTGTATTTAAGTCAAGCCTGCATTACAAGAGGTACGAGAAATAAATCTATAGAACTACGAGTCTATGAGTGAATATTCTTTAAATGATATCATATCATTTTTTGTTGGCAATCTCATGGGCCTGAGTTCAGTTGGACCAAATTAATAGAAAGCACAATGCTAGAAGCCTAGATGGCTTATATTACCATTCTTTGCATGTGGATTTGAAATATTTATTTTGGGTTCCCAAATGTTAAGATTAATTCTTTGCAGAAAATTATTGAAATTCCTGACTCTGAATTATTTGTGCAGAGAATTGAATTTTATACACAACAATACATTAATCTTTGTAATAATATTTGAAGATATTCCCAATCTAATATATGAATGCCAAATTGAAATTTTTTGAGCTAAAACCCTTTTGTGAGAAAAGCACACGGCCCCTCCAAGTCCTCCACTCGTGATCTGGTGTGATTAGGGATGGTAAAAATCCACTCCAAACCGATGGGGTTCCATTCATTTGCGATGGATTTGGAGCACTTAAAATGAGGTTTAGGTCGGGTTCGATTCAAAAAATTTTATCCGGTTTGCGACCTGATCGAATTTGGATCAAACCATTACCCCCGACCCACCTTGTTTGATCCGGTCTTTATATAATTATTTTTTAAAATATTAAAAATATAAATAAAAAAAATAAAAATCTAATATTTTATATTTTTATATAATTCTTTATACTTAAATTTTACATGTAAATTAATCAATTTATTAACTTCAATTTTCTTCGTTTCTATATTTTTGTGTTTAAAACAAATTATGGATAAGTTATGAATATTAAAAATATTGGATGGATTTTTAAATAGAATCTTCTATGTTTCCATTTTTTATTTTTTATATTGCTACTATGGTAAGAAATTAATGAACTTTATGTCATTTAGGTTATTTTGACATTTATACTTTATATTGAACTAGGTGTTATAAGGTTTATTGAACTTAAATGTTGTGTAACTCGTGTTCCACTAAATTTAAGTGTATGTATACTATTTAGTTATACTTTATATTTAATATCAGTTGTATGAATTTTTTTTTTAATTAGTAAGTAAATATTTTTTTTAAAAGATATAAAATAATACGGATCAGTTCGGGTCGGATATGAATTACCTTGTCTCAAATGAGTTTGGATTTAGAGCAAAAATAAAAAAAAACCATCTAAACACAAGTTGGGTATGGAGCACTCTACCCAAAATAAATTTTGAGTATAGAGCATACTAATCCGATACCAATCCATCCGATCTCATTTGATGGAGATTGTATAGAGGTCGTTTGATTAAAGATTCTCTTTGCCTTCCAATAATTATAATTCTTGGACTGATAGTAATGTGGACGTTGATAAGATTGGTTGAATTATCCAACTGTTTTTGTAGTTTTCTATTATTGGAATAATATTGCATGTGTTTTTGTCTCTTCCAATGCATATAAAATTAAATATATTTTCATTTAAGAAATTTTGGGCACATTATTGTTTTCAAAAAATAAAAATTATGTTCTTAAAAATAATATTTTAAGTTTTTCAAAAAGATTTTTTTAAAAGTTAAAAACGAATTAGCTCTTTTATTAGTCAATAATAATTATTCATCCTTTTATTTTTTTAAAAAAAATAAAAGAATAATAATGGAAAAAATAGGTTTAAAAATAATTTATTTATTTATTTAAAATTTGATATATTTACAGATCAACCGAAATTAAATCATATAATTACAGCCCAGATAATTACTTCCAATAACAGAATACGAGAATTATAGATATTAACAGTTCGGACAATTATATTTTTATAAGTAATTATGAAAATATATATTTATATATCTATATAAAAATTTAAATATTGATAGTTTGTAGAATTTTGAGTGTTCAACCATTACAAGAAGTGATCTTTTGAAAATTACTTTTAATTATTTAAAAATTAATACTTTTTAGACCCTTTATATTAAAGTTGATCGGTAGAAATTAGAATGAAAGTTTTCAGTTGTGGGCCAACATCAAGGAATTGACAAAAACACGCGTCATGAATTGATTGCGTTCCAGCTTTCAAATTCATCCTCGTCAAATTATTCAACCGTCCACTTCGTTACGAATCACGCAAGAAAAGCATCTTTTATTTTTATTTTTATTTATTTTTAAAGAACTATTTGTTCGTCTGTACAATAAAAATTCTTATTTTCAATTAATCTTGGCCTATTTAAATATATTTAAAATTTGTAATTAATTGTTGGTAAACAATAAAAAAAAACATATTTATAAATCATTAATAATATTAAGGTCTCATATTTTTTATAAAAAAAAAAATCAATAGCAATTTTAAAAGAGCAATTAATAGGACTTTCTTTTTTTTTACCACAATAGCCCCTTATTTTTGAAGAAGTAACAAATTAGGGTCGTTTATTTTTTCTATTAAAAATTTAATGAGTTTAAATTAGATTCATTAAATTATTTTTTATTTTTTTAAGTGGTCAGATAATTTAAAAATATTAAATAAATAACTGAATTATATTTAAAAATTTTCTTCTAAAAGTATCCTCTCTTTTTTTGAAAGGGGTACAATTACAATATCAACAACTGCCGGGACTTGCCGAAATTAATCATTAAACATGCGGCTCGAATATCTACTTCCATACACTTTACTACAGTTTACATAATATAATTTTCTTTCTTTTACTCTATTACTTATGATAAGAGACTTTTAAAAAAAATATTTTTATTGTGTTAAGAGTTGATCTCATCAATTCAAACAAACCTTCAATTTTATTATTGGGCAAATTATTAATAAAATACACTGATATTTACAGAATATGCAAACATACCATATTTATTTCGATTTGAATAGAAAAGTAGCCTTGAATTAATATCGACCATTAGGCTGTTAGTGTTAAAAAGGCATTAAGTTTTTTTTTTTTAAAACTGAAAATATATAATTAGAAAAATATATATACTTTATTATAGTAATTATAAATAAAATAAAATAAAACAATAGAGGAGGCATCTCTCCTCCATTGGAGATCTGGTAAGATCTCCATGAAAAGAAATCACAATAGATCTCCTTCGTGCGAACCGATCTCGATTTGTTGTTAAATGAGATTGGAAAATGCACAAGTGGAATGCAGCAATGGCATTGTTTGTTCTTCTTCTGAAGAACGTTTGGCATACGTTGATGGCGTAACTATTTTTAAAAGATTAACATGTAAGAAGTTGGGTTTAGGTTTGTTGCATTTTCGAGTCACTTACAAATAACATAGTCCTTTTTTGTGTTCTATGAACGACATTCAAAAATTGTTGAAATGAATTTGTTTGTGCTTATGATTGGAATTTAAATAACTATGTTGATCTGAAAATGACAGACAATTTGGCGGCACAATTATGGTTTTATAAGATGTAGAAATTTGGAGGAACATGGGGAGTTGATAGCCTCTGTTGTTGAAGAGGTGCAATATTTAGATGGTGTGATTATCTCGCACTGATCTCCCTCATCGGTTCTTTTTTTCTTTGTAATTATTTTATTTCACTTGAAAAAACTATTCCAAATTTCTTTAATTTTTTTTTTAAAAAAAAACTTTAATTTTTTTGTTAATTCTAAATGTATTTATTGTTATCTTTAATTTAATTTTATTATATTTTTAAAATTATAATAATTAATAAAATAACTAACTTAAGGGTAATTAAGTTATTTAGCCATGTTTGACCGAACAAATTTAACAAATTAAGTTATTTAACCATGTTTAACCGATCAAATTTAACAATCTAACGGTCAACGTTAAGTTAATGGTATTTTATTGTTCAAACCGAAAAATCTAATCTAGTTACACAGAGTGTATATATCTGGGTAAATTATTGTAATTTGCTTTTTTTTTAAGACAAAATAAAAACTAGTTTTATATTATTATTTATCATATTTTAATAATGAATAAAATTTTATCAATATTTATATAAAAAATGATTTAGAATTTGTTAAATTATTTATTTTTAGTTGTATGATCATATCAAATAAAAATACATAGTAACTAATAGTAATAAGGGTTTAAATGTAAAATTATTTATTTTCAGATATTTTTATTTTAAAAATCAAACAAGTTAATTCTATATCTAAGGGTGGGAAATAAAAAAAAATATGTCATTCGTGTTTCAAGTTTCAATCTTCATTCAGTTTTTAGAAAAATTCAAGATTGTTTAATCTCTTGATAAAAAAACAGACGACCCCTAATCTTGAGTTAAGTTTTTACAAACGACCCCTTATTTTAAGTTAATTTTTTGTCAATCAACTTAGCAGTTAAAGCGTATTTTTTTGTCTTTTATGTTTTATAATATTTGAATATTTTCTATTTTTATTAATTTATTTAATAGTAATTATTATTTACTTTGATCAAATTAACGATCTAGTAACATATGCTCCTTTGATATATTTTTGGAAATGTGGGAACTAGATTGGTAATGAAAAAAAAAAAATTAGAGACCATTTTAAAAGCAAAAGGATCACAAAATATTTGAAATTAAATTAAAATATAAGGATTTATTTGCCCTATCTTGAAAAATAAACTAATATTATTGTAATTATATAAATTATCATCAATTTAAATTTGTTTGCAACAACGCCCCTGGTACACCCATTGATATTAATTATCTTCATCAATTTTATATAAAAAAAATCTGTCGTGAAATAAATTAAGTATCTTTCACAACCAATCAATAATATCCTTATACTTTATTTTTGTTTTCTATATTTATAGAGAAATTTTTTTTTTTCAATATACGGCTAAAATACTCGTAACAAAATTTAAAAATTGATAGGTTTAAAAAAATAAAAATAACATAGAAAAAAATATTTATGTTATAAAAATATAGAAATTTTTTTACAATTTTATATAAAAAAGTTTATTCTATCTGATTGATACGTTATTTTTATATCATCTTATGTAATTTGAAAAGAAAATACACAAGTGTGGAAATAGTCTGGAATTTCTCCTGATGCTAGAAATAAAAGATTTGGTGGGTACAACTTCAGTCTTCACTTCACTTTCACATAATTATACTTTTGCTTAAAGGATGCCTTTTTCACTTATATGCTTACCTTTCTTCATGTCATCATTGTCATCCAATAATTAATATATATATATATATATATATATATATATATAAATACTAATAATAATAGCTAAATTCTAGAGATTTGCTAATCTATAAAAAAAAAAAATTAACCTTTAAATTTATTGATAAAAACCTTTTCTACTATTAGTCAAACTCTATTCAATTTAACGGTTGATCATATTTGACTGTTAAAAGAATAAAATATCCTTAAATAATATATAAAATTACTAATATTCATTAAATAAAAAAATTATAAAAAACAGTTGAAAAGATGAGATGGACGGTGAAGATTTTAATATTTTTTATTTTTTTATTTAATAAATATTAGTAATTGTATATATTATTTGGGGGTATTTTAATTTTTTTAATCAACCGTTAAATTAAATGGAGTTTGACTAACGATAGATAAAGTCTTTTCCAATAAATCTAAAAATTGATTCTACTTGTAAATTAACAAACCTTACGGGGTTTAGGTATTATTGCTCTAAAAAAAAAAAAAAAAAACTGCTTCGTGGATACTGCCTACCTGCATGGGTAGGGGCGACTGCCCTTGGACAGTTGCTAGCTCTATACAAGTTACATGTCCTAATTTATTTTTTTTAGCTACTTTGATAGATGATTTATTTTAATTTATAATTTTAGAGATTTATGAATTGAAAATAAAACCATATTTTTCTTCTATATTACCATTATATTCTCTAAATAAATACTTTTCATATTTTATTTTTGCTTGGAAGTTGTTTGAGAAAATTAAAGGTTGAAAAATTATAAAATTTATAAAATTTTCTTAACATATTAAATTATTCACGTTCAACAAAGTTCATTTTCAATTCTTCATTAGGATTTCGACCAAAAGAAAAAAAAAAATTCATCAATAAATATTTTTTAAAAAAATTCATCAATAAATATTTTTTCACCAATACTAAATATGATCTGTGATATTAAAAGACTTTTTATACTTAATTCTTTTTATTACTGTATAGTCGATCTTTTTTCAAATTATAAGAATTAAGTGAGAGTTAATAAAACTTATAATTGGCTACATTTTTTTTTAAAGTTTAACAATTTAATTGAAAATTACTTGTTTGAAATTAAAAAATAAATGTGTTGGTGAACAAAAGTTTATTTTGGTAAGAAAGTAAGATGAACAAATTAAACATGAGCTTATATTCAATCAATATGATTAATTTAATATGTTGATGAAAAACATCTTATTAAATTGATTAATATTTTTATTTTTAGTTTTACAAAACAACTCTAACTAAAAAGTAAAGATAAAATTTTTTGTAAAAAGTATTTAAATTTGGGAAGATAATGGTAATAATGTAAATAATGAAAGAATTATGGATTTATTTTTAATTTAAAGATTGGTAAAATTGTATTAAAAGATACAACCACTCATCATTCAAGTAGTTAGTACATCTCTTTCCAACCTAAATAATGAATTCAAGTCTCACTGTGTGTATTTATCAGTATGTGTGGATAGTAAATATTCGAATTGTATATTTAATAATTAATCTCGATAGGTTTCCATATATTATTGATTTTATAATTATATTATTAATAAAAAATGATAATTAAAGAAAAGTTGCGTAATAAAAAATCAAGAGTACACGTGGCTCGCGTAGAGGCCCACCTAAAATTTTCAAGCAAAGTCCCTCTCTATTGTTTTTACCCCGTGTTTCTAATCCAAACCAGTACGCACTGTAAACTAATGTACATGTGAACACTTTCTCTTCACCTTTTATTCCTTGGCGCTCTAAAACAATGTTCCTTTCTTCCACTCATGTTCTAAAATGGGATTTTCTTTTGTCTTGACTGAAGACAGAATCCTAAGAAGCATTAATATAATGTAATAAAAGAGAAGGAAAAAAAAATCCAGATACTAAATTATGCTTGTTTAAAAGGTTGAATTTGGTATAAATTTATTGATAAGGAAGGAATTAATAAGATTCTCCCAAGTAGGGGTGGTTTTGGGGGGGCTTGAATTACCTTCTTATTTGTTTCTTTTACTGGGATTCTTAAATAATCTTCCAGATGGGTTCTATATTTTAGGCTCTCTTGATGCTGTAGTCTAATTACATTCTTCATGGACCTTGTTTTTAGTAAATGGGTTTTTGCATTTTCAGTCTTTAGTTGCCTCATCTTCTCTGTAGCAGTCGCAGGTAAACTCCATTTGAAATTTCCCCTGTTTTCTCTGTCGCTTTGGCTGTTGCTTGTTTGTTTGTTAGAAACTCGTTGTTTTAAAAAGACTGCTTCTTTTTAACTGTACTTTTTGATTTCAAAGTGGAGGGATTGCATGGGGATGCTAAAGTTAGAGGGGTGAATTTAGGAGGGTGGTTGGTTGTGGAGGGTTGGATTAAGCCTTCTCTCTTTGATGACATTCCCAATGGAGACATGCTTGTAAGTAAGCTTCTTCTTTTGTAAGATTTTACTTGTTTTTATGAGTTTTGGATTCGTTCTTGGTCTTGAATGATTTGCAGCTCATGGATTTAATTTGTCGAAATGCAGGATGGAACGCAGGTCCAATTCAAGTCGGTGACATTGCAGAAGTATGTTTGTGCAGAGAATGGGGGTGGCATGGATGTATCAGTTAACAGAGATGTTGCTTCTTCTTGGGAAACATTTACGGTATGACGCCTGACCAATTTATTTGTGCTTAAATCTTATAATATCTATGAATTGTCATTGTTTTTTATACTTCAAGTTTAGTAGTCATTTTGTCGAGCAAGTTAAAGACATTTTACACCACAGAGACACTACATCATTTTGTTCAGTATTGCTCACTTTCCATGGTTAAACCACGATTCTATTAAATATCTAAGTTGTCAATATTTTTTATTTTACTATTTTTAACCAAGTCAAGGCTCCTTAGTTTATTCACTATAGTGTCTTGTGCTGTTGCGCTAAAAGGAAAAGCAATACTGTTAGTTTAAGAAACTTGCCTCTGATTGTAGTTGTCTAATGTTTCGTAAACAAATTCTAATCTGCATATTAGTTTGGCATGATAAATTTCTTGACCTGCATAGATATTAATTTTAGTCTTCAATAATATTCAATCATTCCTGTTTTTGATAAAAGTTAGTTGTGCATTACAATGCTCATTTAGTCAAATGCATTTAAGATGGCTACTGCAAATATTTTGGATGCCGGCAACTTTACAAGTTGAGAGCTATAATTTTTTTTTTTCTTATTCTCAATGCTTGGTACGTAATTCAGGTTTCTTCTCACATTGTTAGAAATTTTCAAGTTCTATGAAGTTAAGGTCCTCCAATTTCTGTGGTTCTCTTGTCCTTAAAAGGATCGGAATTTCACAATTCTTTCCTTGGCATCATTCCCATTAATCTTGGTTATTCCGTCACAGTTATGGAGAATTTCTGAAACAGAATTTCAGTTCCGCACTTCTCAAGGCCAGTTTCTGACATGTGATGGTGAAGAATGCTCTGTTTCTGCAACAGCAAAATCACCCTCAACACCAGAAACATTTGAAATTGAAAAAATCAACAGCAGCAGAGTTCACATCAAACTTAAAAGTGGGACCTATCTGCAGGTATGATTTCCAACCTTTTCTTATCAGTGTGTCTAGGAGAAGAATCAAAAGTACTAATTTCGCAATGTTGATAGCAAATTGAGGCATAGGTTGACATCTGATGTGCATTCACTGTCCTGCAGCTCAATCATTCAGAGCTTAGGGCCAAAATAGGTTGTGGTTGCATTTTGAATTTTGCAGATTTCCCACACTAATGAAGTTTCTTGTTGGGGTAGAAGTTAATAAGCCAATGGAATGGTCAAGATTTTTCAGAAATTCTAAATATCCAGAAGTTAGCCTTAAACTTAATACTGTATTCAAGAAAATGATCATAATTTATGTGATTTGGGCTTATTTAATTTGTGTAACATAAAAGTTTGGCCATTAAATGGGTAGTTTTAGACTCTAGAGGACTTTTCTGCAACAAGATTGTTAAAAGAATCACGGTCAATGTGGAAATTGAGTGGTTGGATTTACCAAAATTGATTGGCTTCCACTGTCGATTGCATGCATCAAATAATAGGATAACCATGTTTTACCTCTATGCCAATAACAGACCTACTACTAGAAATTCACTGATAGGTGTTTGGCGTTATCTCAGTGTTGTATTTTGCCTTTTTTTTTTTTTATGTTGAGGTTCTCAGTTAGAAAAGATCATATAATGTATTTTATTTCCTAGGCTACGTTAGAAAACCAGCTTACAGCAGACTATCCAGGGACACCGGGGTGGGATGATAATGCAGCCACATTTGAAATGACAATCATAGCAAATAACTTGCATGGAGATTACCAGCTCGCAAATGGATACGGACATGACAGGGCCAAAGAAGTTCTAAAGGTATCATTTTAATTCTTGAACGCTTCTAGCAAACATAATAGGGAAAATCATATCTCAGAGATTCATCATAGCATGTTCGTTACCTTGAATTTTTTGAACCTACAAGTTTCAAGAAAAGTTTCCTTTGGTATCGTCAGTTTGCAAACATACTTGGTATATGAGCTTGGTTCTATAATGTTAAATATTTGGCATCCCTTGCTATTTGTATTCCATTGGTTTTTAAGTGTTCTCTTTGTTGGTTAATGAGTTGAAATCATACATCTACTATGATTTATGTTACAGCCAGATTAGACAATTTTTAAATTTTTAGAAGGCCTGCTGTTATTTCATAATGAGAAAGAAAAATTCTTCAATCAAGTTCAACATTTAATAATTTTTCATATATTGTTCTTTTTCAACGGCAGAGACATAGAAACAGTTTTATCACTGTAGAAGATTTCAAGTTTCTGTATAGACATGGCATAAACACAGTGAGGATTCCTGTTGGCTGGTGGATTGCTCTTGATCCTGATCCTCCAGCTCCATTTATTGGAGGCAGTTTGGAAGCTTTAGATAATGCATTCTCTTGGGCACAGTAGGTCTTGCTTTTACCTTTTCTTGTTTGGACTATTGACAATTTCATGTTTGCTTTTGTTTTCTGTCATATGCATCTGTAAAAATTTGTGGTGCAGAGCTTATGACATAAAGTGCATAATTGACCTTCATGCTGCTCCTGGCTCTCAAAATGGGATGGAACATAGTGCTAGTAGAGATGGCTGGACAGACTGGCCTTCTTCAGATCACATATCACAAACATTGGATGTTATAGATTTCCTAGCTTTAAGGTATGCTGCAAATGTGCTACAATATTGTTATGGTTCGACTTGTTACAGATAACCAGTTGAATCCCCCAATGTATATCAATTACCATAAAATCTTCTAATGGGTGATCATGAGCATGGAAAACGATTTCATAGTGTATGAAAATAAGATTATGAAGGTAAACATGACCTTACAAGAATCAGAAACCTTGAGTTTGAAAACTTAGAAAAATTATTTATATGCATTTTATTGAACACAATCCATATACCATCTTCAGATTTTAAGGCATTTTAGTTTCATTGGATATGTTTCAGAACATTTCTGCCCATCTCGATTCCACCACCACACACCCAAGAGAAACAACCTCACCCCAACCACCCTCACAGACGTGCAAACAAACATTACAATTAACGGAACTTTCTTTTTTTCTTTCTTTCTTTGTTCATGGTGATTGAGAACTGCACCATGGAGCCTCCCACCATCCCCCAGCCCTTTCCAGTAAAAAAACCTTGGTAGTATAAGCTGAACCAGAAGATTTCATCCTGAATCTCGATATTTGGAGTCACAGATTACACACACCATTCCTTTCCTCATTCTCTGATAGCTATTATGAAAACAGAATTTTCACCTAATCAACTGTCAAAGGCATTTATCTCTGGATTCACATTGAGGAACTTGAATCTTGGATTTAAAAACTGGCTTTGATACTATATTAATTCATCGTTAAGCACTAAAAACTTAAGCTTGGAGGTTAGGTACCTAACAATAGTATTTAAGTACTCTAGAAACTACATTTTTTATTTTTTGTGTGTGTGTGTCTGTTCATTGGCAGTTCACAGGTTAAATAATGAATAAACCCCCTCAAACCATGATTATTTCTCTATTTCTTTTTTCTTTCTGAAAATGGCAGTTTGTGTTGTTGGAAATGGTTCTACATTTCTAATAGATTAGTTTGTCTTTATGAATTGTACTAAGAATGTGATTTCTCACATTATAGGTATGCAACACATCCCGCCTTGCTAGGAATTGAGCTTTTGAATGAACCATCAGCAGCTACTGTTCCACTGGATACTTTAGTTTCATATTACAAACAAGGCTATCAAGTTATTCGAAAATACTCATCGGCAGCTTATGTAATAATATGCCAAAGAATTGGCAATGCAGACCCATTGGAACTTTATCAGGCGAATGTTGGCTCACACAACATAGTTGTGGACCTGCATTACTACAATCTCTTTGACACTTTCTTTGTCAATATGAGCACTGTGGATAACATTCTATTCATTTACAAAAGCAGGGAGGCTCAACTACAAGCCTTGAATGGTGCAAATGGTCCGCTTGTTTTTATTGGTAAATCAAGATATTAAATTTCTTACACACATTTTTATTTGCTGTTTTTTATATGGGCACTTTATTTTTCTAAAATTAGGGGATCCAAGCATTTAGGCTGGTGTTTGTACATGATTGGTTTCAGGTGAATGGGTGAATGAGTGGAATGTCACAAGTGGATCTCAGAAGGATTATCAAGACTTTGGGAGGGCACAGTTAGAGGTTTATAACGCAGCTTCCTTTGGATGGGCGTACTGGACCCTCAAAAATGACAGAAAGCACTGGGATTTTGAATGGAACGTTAAGAACAAGTATCTCCAAATTGGTAATAGTTTAAACTCATCTTGAATTCAATACTTGGAAGTATTATCATCTAGTCTATTACATTACAAATCCCGCGGTCAATGTATTTCAAATCTAAACCGCATATAAACTATTATTATGCAGGTAGTTCACCAAACACGCACATTTTCAATAGTTTAATGTTGCTTGGATCGATGTGTGCCTGGCTCTTTCTACATCATATGTTATAAGAAATCATGCCAGGATTGTTGATGACCCAGAATTGAAGAGGAAGATGTATTGCGGCTTTTTTGTCTTTTTATCCATTCAATCTTAACCATTACATTCATGTGTTATGCAAATTAGCAAGTCTAATAAAATTGATAGATCAATAAGTATACACAGAATACATGAATCATTATGTAGGAAAATTGAGGCTACAGTGTATAACGTGCAATTCTCAACAATATACAAATGAAAAATTCTTTCTATTTTCATATCCTATCTGCTCTACTTGTGCAAACACTCTTCTCATGTGCCCTTTCTATTCTATTTCCTAAAGCCATCTGTTGTAAACCAAAATGTATATTCTCTTGATCACTTGGCCAACTGTAAAGTATCCAAAAAAAAGCAAAACCAAAAACCCAAAATATGACAATGGCAGATCAGTGAATCCCATGAAATCTCCAATTGGAGTCAAGGGAATTGCAATTCCAATAGCAGAGATCAGAAGTGTAGAACAAAGAACAGGCCATGAAGCAATCTCCTGAATGAAGGGGATTTTCTCTGTCCGGATCAGGTGGATAATCAGAGTCTGCATAAGTAGTCCTTCGACAAACCAAGCAGAGCGGAAAAATACCACATTCATTTGAATATAATTCTTGTAATAGAAGCAAAGAAACAAAAGAGCAGATAAATCACAGAGAGTACACACAGGACTATTCCACAGTATGAACATTGGTAAGCCTTTCTCAGTCCATATTTGCGGAGTTTTCACGTAATCCTCCTCCATCTTGTCCCAAGGGATTGCAATCTGGCCAACACTATATAAGAAGTTTTGCGTCAGGAGCTGCTTTGGAGTCAGCGGCTCATTTGCGAGAAATATGGTTGCAATAAGGAGTGAAAGAACACCCCCAATATTAGCAACAACAGACATTTTTATGTATTTCATGGTATTACCATAAGTGAGACGGCCCTGCTCTACTCCAGCGACAAGGACATTGAGATCTTTCTCAAGTAAGATAATGTCAGCAAAGTCCTTGGCAACTGATGCCCCAGAATCAACTGATATGCCAACATTGGCAGCATCCAGTGCAAGAGAATCATTAATTCCATCTCCCAAGAATCCAACAACATGCTTACCAACAGTCTGCAAGGACTGTACTACCCGAAGTTTCTGAGTTGGGGTGAGCCTAGCCAATACTGTTGCTCTTTTAACAGTCTCATGGAAGGAATCTTGGTTTAGTAGCTCAAGGTCTGGTCCTGTAGTGACATGGGTGGTTCTGATGCCAACTTCCTGGCAAATCTTTATTGCCAGGGAGAGTGAGTCCCCGGTTAATACTTTTGCTGTTACTCCCTTCTCAGCTAGTCGCCATAGTGCTTGCTTCGCCGAGTCCTTAGGAGGGTCATAGAATGTTGTAAGGCCTAGGAACACCATGTCTGACTCTACAGTATCTTCACTGTCCATGCGTTGATTATTTCTTCGCTGCAAGACGGTATAAAAATGTAACGTAAGTAAAGCAATGTGACGTGATTCAATAATTCTGCATGAATTTTCCATTGAAATAAAATCTTCAATCTTGTTAAGTAGGGAGCCTTATTCCCAGAGCTCCAAAGCATTGAAGCCAGGAGCTCTTATATGAAATGTAGCGACTGAGACTTAAAAAGAGATGGGAATAAATAAAGACTTAAAAATAACATGTAAGTGCATAGTGAGTGATAAATTTGCACATCTTTGTGCACACAAGAAATTACTTGACAATAAATTTTGAATGTTATATGTTTATGATCATGAGCAATAGTGAAGATTTTAGTGACAGGACATGGAGAATCTGATGTCCTTATCTGATACCCCAATGCCAGATTTATCAATTTAACTAAACAATGTCATTGCCACAATCAACAGAGTGCGGACAACGAAAGAAGAAGGAATTTTGGAATTCACAATATATGCAATCAACTGAAACTAAGGGAAAACATGAAAAATGTATGTAAACAAGAGACAGATCGAATAGTGAGTAGGAAGAAGATAAAAGAAATCAGACTTACTGTTTTTAGCCATTTAACGGCAACTCCTATACACCTTAATCCCTCATTGCTTACTTTTTCCCCAAGATTTAGAATCCTGAGATGATCTTCCGAAGACAGAGTTGTAACTGAACCACTATCAATATGCTCAACAAAAGAACAAACTTTAATTACTTCTTCTAGTGCTCCTTTGGTTATCATTAGTCTACCGTGGAATTGGCTACTTCTGTCTTCCTTATTTGATTTAGTTTCCAAGATAACAGATACTTTTTTTCTTATAAAATCAAAAGGGATCTCATCTATCTTCTTCCACTTGGATGCCTGGAATTTGTATCCATTTGTATATACATAAGCCAATATTGCATCATCCAGAGGGTACTTTTGATCTATCTTGAAGTAAGAGTTTAGGAATGCAAAATGCAAGATCTTTTCTTTTGATAGCCCCCAGCTATCCAGATAATCAACCAGGATTGCATGGTCCATGGTGAGTGTACCGGTTTTGTCAATGCATAGGATATTCCTGCAATAAAATTTATACTATAATTGATAATGTTTTTAATTGAAAAACTTGATGAATCCAGAATTTGACAACATTAATTAACCACATTGAAAATAATAGGCACCATAATCATAATTACTTAATGAGTTCATTAACATCAAACTTCCAGCCATGTGCAATTTTAAAGCAGATGACAAGCATGTGGAATGGCTATTACAGCAGCACTGCTCCCTCTAAATTTGTTGCGACAGATTACATCTAGAGAAATGCAAGAACAAATGTGGGGAGCACAGATCACATGTACTGAATTTGAACAATCAATAGCTTCATAGGCACTAAATGGATGTAATTATAAGCAAAGATGTCTTCATACACTTCATCTACTTAGTGGTCATCATGAAAACTTACATAGATCCCATGTCTCGTATGGCAGCTAAGCTTTTGACAACGCATCTGTCTCTAGCCATGGCAAGTGCTCCCTTTGCAAGACTTGTGTTAACAATGAGGGGAAACATCTGAGGGGTGAGGGCACATGCAACTGAGAGTCCAAAAAGAATACTCTCACTTAAATTGTAAGATGTAAAATAATCAATCAAGGTTATTATTGTGGCTACTATTAGCATAACACAAATGAGCACTAATGATATCCGCCTGACGCCCCTCTCGAAGTCATCCGGTGGTTTCTGCTTCCCTATATTTGAAAACATGGTGCTCATGTACGTCTTGGATCCAGTGGATACGACTAGACCTGTTCCGCTACCTGAAATCACATTTGTTCCCTGAAAATATCATTCAAAATCCATCTCTGTCTCAGTATTTCTCACTCCCTTTAGAGACTGTTGAAACACAACCAGAAAAAACAATAGGAATAATTATACCAACCATGAAGCAAATATTCTTCAACTCTAACAAAGGAGTGCTGCGATCCTCTCTGATGTCAGCTGTCTTTTCAGCTGTACAAGACTCGCCTGTTAATGAAGACTGACTGTTCAAGAAGCAGGATGTGATAATGGGTTCTATAATGGCTGTAGAGAAAAGGAAGAAATGACATGAAAGAACTCACAAATATTTCTTATATCTACAAAAAACAAGGCCACTTTTTTGGGGTACCATACCTTACAACCAGGTGTTTCGAGGACAGTAGTCTCACATCACCAGGGAAAAGGTCCCCAGGTTCAAAAATGATAATGTCACCAGGAACAATATCTCTTTGATCAACTTGAACTATTAACTCAGTCTGAACAACTCTTCCTGCACATCTTTGAACCTTGACAGGGCATCTTACAAATTCTGAAAGTTTCATGGCTGCTTTTGAACTGCTATATTCCTATAAGGCACACATGGAAAAACATTTAAGGAACAGAGTTGACATACAGGAAATTAGGAAAGAAATTAAGCAAGAAAATACCATGTAGAAACGGAGGCAGACACTAATGAGAACCAGTATGAGCATGACACATCCATTGGGACTGTCACTGGTTATGTATGAGAGTGCAGAAAAGAAAATCAGAATCATATTGAATGGATGAAAGAATGCAGTCCACAGAAAATTCCACCAGCTTGGGAATGTATATTCAAGAGGAACATTTGGGCCATTTTCTCTTAATCTCTTCTCAGCTTCAGTGAAGCTCAAGCCTGCATAAACCAAAATCAAAATGTAATGCTAGAAAGCTAGTAAATACGGCTACATTAGATTAGATGGAAACAAACAAGCACGCAGATAATCTATATTATCTGTTTCTGTTACATAAAATGCTGCAAGTAAATGCTCTAAAATTTCCTTAAAATCCGCACTTTCTACTTCAACTTCTCTAAAATAATGCTTTAAAATCCGTAGTTTCTACTTTAAAATCTCTAAAATTTTGGTCTTTTAAATAGGAATGTCAATAGGTCGAATCGGAAGAGAGAGGTTGCCCGCCCCACTTGTGTGTTGGGGCGGTTTGGGGGACCCACCAAATTTCCTTTGGATATGTCAACACTCAACTCTTATTTAATATTAAAACAAAAAGCATTAAAACCAGCATATCCACTTATAGTGCACCTTTTTCTCACCTAAGTGATGAGGGTTCAATTTCCAACATGCACATTTATCAGCATGTGTGGATAGTTTTCTCCCCTTATTGTGGGAGTAGATGCCTTCCGTTATGAGCCTAAATATCTAAGCTGCGCGTTTAGTGATTGATCTCGGCAGGTCCCGCCAGTTATTAATATTGTAATTGTACCCCTTCAAAAAAAAAAATTCATTTCATTTAAGTTCTAACATATAGTCATCAAAATTCACCAACCCTAGATTTTAATTTCATTCACAATTCACATACACTTAATTTTTCAAAATCCGTATTTTTTTTCTTTAAAATAATTTGATAATATATAAAAGAGTTTTAGACTATAATAAATGAAAAAAAGTTCAAAATTTTCTTTTCTTCAAATTTTAAGGAATACGTATGAGAGACTCGGAAAGAGAAAGGGCAGTTAAATCTTAAATTGGATCATTTTTATTAGACTATTTAAAATATTCATTTTTATTATTATTTAATTGTTCTTGATTAATAAATTAAAAGGAAAATTAAAATTTCATTTTTTCTACTAAAGTTAATTTTGATTATCCATTAGTCAATGGTTTGTTTAATTAAGGGCAAATTGCACTAACTGCCCGTAAATATAGGTATAATTATACATAATTCTGTAAAAATATAAAAATTATAATGACTCCCCTTTGATCCATTAACTAACTGTTAACTACAATTAATAACTAACTATTGAGGGCAATTTGGTCTTTTTACAGTATTATTGGGTCAATGAAAAAAAAAGATATCCAATCAAATCTTGTCACATCTGTCCTAAAATATTTTATGAATTAAAAAAAAAAAAAATTCTCCCTCACGCCTCCTTCTTCCACGATTATCATTTTTTCTCACTACCATTTTTTTAACAAATTTCTTCTCCCTCACGCCTTCTTTTTTCACAACCATTTTTTTTCACTCCTCCTTCTCCCTCACTCCTCTTTCTTCTTCTTCCATCGTCACCATTTTTTTTTCACAAACTTCTTCTCCCTCATACAATAACGAAAAATATTTTGATTGAAGATTTCCTTAGATAGATCTGGAGATTTGGTTCCAGATCTATCCATGGAGATTTTCTTTATTTTTTCTGTTAAATTCTTTTTTAATTTTTTAATTATTCTCCAAATACTATCACAAGGGCAAAAATGACATTACCCCTAATCCGTTATTGATTAATGGTGGTCAACCATTAATCAACGGGTTAAACAGAAGTCATTGCAATTTTTATAATTTTATGGAATTATGTGCAATTATACCTATATCTACGGGTATTAGTGCAATTTGCCCTTTAACTAAAACAAAGTTGAATGTTGCACACCATTTTACTAAATTTAGGGTGAGTTAGTGCAGTTTTCCCTTCGAACAATTAATCTTTGATGGAATGCTGATGTTTTGATAAAAATATCCTTTTTAAAGGTTAAGTATTTAAGGAATATTGCTATTTTTCTCCATAACGATTTGATCAACGATACTTTACCCTCTCAAATTTTAGAAATAGTTATTTTTCCCTATGAAGTTAACTTTCTATCCAAAAAACAATATGATAACAAAAAAAGTAAATAAAAAGACTTAATTACCCTTGAAGGGTTAGTTTATAATAAACAAGTTTACTTACGCTTTAGGCATATTGCCTATAAACTAATTCTTAAAATTTTTTATATGAATTTAAAAGAATTCAACTGAGAGAGCATAAAGACCATCAAGGGTTAGTTTATAATAATAATAACTATTATTATTATTATTATTTTGAACTTAATGATGCCACTATGTAATTGTCTAAAACTAAGAGGATTAAAATGTAATTTTGGAAATCTGTCCTAAAAATTTTGTAAGAAGCATACAGCTTTGTAATAGCTAGTTAGCTAGTTTATAAATTATTGTGCAGATTCATTTATCCAAAAAAAAAAAAAAACTCATTTAAAATACTACCAAAAGAGCATTAGAAAGTTGTCTAGCATTAATATTAATTGTTTTAAGGCTAATTTAGTATTGTTGTAGTTTTTAATTTAATTAAGGTAAAAAGGTAAAAAAAAAAATAGAATCTAAACAGAAGACGGTTAATAGCCTAATGTGGTTTGATAGGAAATGGTGTTCATTCAATGTGGTAATGTTTTAGGTTTGAATCGTTGCACTGAAAAGAAAAACATAAGATGGTGATGAAACTTTAATTTGTTATTTCAACGATCTTTGAATGATAAGAATTAGCTTGTTTTCCTTTGATTATGAAACTTTAACAAGTAATAGATCAGATTTTCCCAAAAGTTGATCATATACGACTCGAAAAATCCCAGAGAAGCTTGTTTGTCCTAGCCACTCCACAGTATTATTCAATAATTTTTTACATTTCGTTTACATACTTTCATTTGCTTGAAAAGAACAACTTGTAAATAATTATAATTAAAAATTATATATTAACGAGCTTAGAAGATGACCTTAAAATACCAATTAGGATAAATAATTGATTAAATAATATAATCTATAATTTTATTATGCCTATTAGAATACCAAACCCATGGATTTCATATTCACTCTCGCACGTAATTGTTCAAGGAGATATCTATACCATTTAGGCTCACATAATTCCTTCAAGTGTGTTTCCTTTATACTAGAATAACATGCTCGCGAATCTATAAGGGGACGACTGATAATAGGTCACACTAGTTGATAAATCAAATGAAACATGATTTCATTATACTTTCCAAATTAACATTTGTTATCACTATAGTCGCTATAGTAATCTCATTTATTTTTGGGAATATTATCATTTTTCTCCTTACTTTTAAAAGTAATGTCATTTTACCCCACTTTTAAAACATTAGTTAAAACACTCCCTACCTTTACAATTCTGTTGAAAAAATAATGTGGTTGTTTGTCGTTAAGGGGGTATTTTGACTAATACTTTAAAAGTGTGTGATAAAATGACATTAATTTTAAAAGTAGGTGAAAAATAATAATATCCTTTATTTTTAAAATAAATCTTTGGGTAAAATATTTCACATTATGATCTAGTTTAAAGCATCATTACCTCCCAGTCAAGGGTCCCACTCATATGACATAATACATTTTTTTTTTTTTAATAATTATAATTTTTGAAATTTGAGGAGGAGTACACGACTCGAACTCATAACTTTAAAGGTAGAGGTGAACTCTTATGGGGGCCGAGGGGATCCTGACCCTCCTAAAATTTTTTAAAAAAAAAAATTATATATACTAATAAATTTAGAATTTTAGATCCCCCCAAATTTTTCCCTTCACGTGTTGTCCCTACTTAAAAGTATAAGTATGAGGGACAAACTACCGGACCAATCTCATCTTACCATGACATACATTTTCATTGCATCAATTTGGAAGTTATTAGCATTACAAGCTTATGAAGCTAATTGCCCTGATTCACTATGAGTTGGAATTAAATAATTTATTCAATTACATGCATTTATCCTATATATTTGAATCAAATATGATGTAAATATTTATTTACATTCTTTTTGGAGGGCATAATCCTAACACATAATGCAATCGGTACTTCAATTAAACACAATTAATTGTATAGATGGTCATAAAGTATAAAACTTCGTAATATTTTTACCAATTTCCCTAATTATGTAAAGTCAATTGCTATTTTTATTATTTTCTGATAAATATAACTCTAGTTTTTTTTTTTTAGAGCAGGGTTGGTTTCCAGTGACTTCACATGCGTCGTCACCTTCGGTGGTTGGTTGTTGGTAACTTTAATGAAGTTCTTTTTTTCACATGAAAAATCGGGTGGATAGCTTAGGACTTCAGGTTTCAAAATATAACTCTAATTTTTTTTTTTTTTTATCGATCTTTTAGTTAAAATACTTGATTAATATTGAATTGGGGTTAAATACAAAACAAGAGTAAAAACATTTCAATATTATTTTCATTTCAATCACTATACATACTCCTACGTTCGATTCCATTAAAGCTTGTACGAAGCAAACACCGCCTTAGAGAGTTTGCCAATTATCTAAGAATTTCATTTGTATATGTCATAGCTTAGTCTCCGTGAACTCTACTACAAATATTTATCAACCAAGAAACCTAATAGTTACAGATGCCGATCACTAAATTGTCTGACGTGGCACGGTGACCATTGTTATAAAAAGGTTTTCTCGATCTGAAGAGAGATTATATCTAGGTAAAACCAAGGGATGTTCTTAAAAAAAAAAAAAGCAATTAATCAAGCGAGAGTTGTAGAGTTGCTCTTCACCTAAAACGCCCTAACTTATTGATCAGAAACAACACAAGTGAAACTATACTCACCTCTTTCAGTTGATCGAACATACTCAAAAGCCAGATCTCTCTCTGTCTGCGCCAATGCATATAACCAAGAGTACACCTTCTCTTCCTCTTCTGTTCTAGACCCTCCATCAATATTCGCTGAACATCTCAAAAACAAAAACAAAAACATAAATATTAAACGTAAACAACAGATAATAATAATAATAATAATAATAAGATGAAGAACAACCAAACGATCGAAATATTCGTCCAGACATCAAACGCCGCAGAAAGTTGAATACAGTTCCATCTTCGTTTTTAGTGGAACTGTTGTTGACGAGGTTCTGGCGAATTGCATTGGAAGAAGGTAGTAGTAGGTCGTGGTTGTTTGCATGGTTGGAATTTCTTGAAGTGAAAATGGAGAAAAGTTTGTCTCTCCTCATCATGCAGAGGTTGTGATGATGAGGAAGTTAAGTGTATGGAAATATGAAGTCAAAAAAAGAGAGGAAGCATATGGTCTGGAAGGTTGAATGTTGGAAGAGAAGGTGGAGAGAGAAGAAATTAACAAATAGTTATGGTAACTGACTTTTTAGGAGAGTTGGTTATATCTTCTCTTCTAGGTTTGGTTCTGTTTTTCTTTGTTTTTCAACTACCAAACTTCAAATGACTGTTAGGTTCATGATTAGCTGCAAGAACGCAGCACGAAGTCAATATACTCACGTTTACTTTCCCGGTTCATCCAACTAGACTTAATTAAAATAATTGGCAAAATGTATATAATTAATGTAAGGCTAACACGTCATACTATTGGAATTATGCCAATAAAAAGAAGAAGAAAAAAAATCTTCAGTAGTCATGAGTTCGAATCAGGTATATTTCCTAATTTTTAAATTAATTGTAATAACTCAAAATAAAGAAAAAAAACATATATTTCTTAACTCAAAAATAAAATATTTGTTAAACTTGGAAAACATTCGATTAAGTCAATTGCTTATTATTTAGAGCAAATGATGATATTTAGTGAATATTCAATCAAACCGTGCTTTTATTAAAAAAAAATAAATAATACCAAGAACCCTGAAATTTACTCTTATACAAGCGAATACAACCTTTAGATTTATTAATAAAGACCTACCTTATCGTTAGTCAAATTCTATATAAAATATCAATCTTGATATAAGATGGAGTAACAAAAATTTTAAAAAGAAATTAAAATAAAAAATTGAAAACAAGAAAAATAAAATGTTTGGGGAATGGAAATTCAGTCTCCAGATTGGAACAAAAAAAGAATTGAAAAACCAGCAATAGATTATAGAGTCTCCATCGCTGGATCCAGCAACGGAGCAATGGACTCCCTCCATATTGGAGATCCAGCAATAGAGGTCCCATCACTCTCCATCGCTGAACCAGTGATAGACGACCTCCGTCGCTAGATTGAATCTCCATCTCATCAAGATTTTTTTTATTTTTTAGATTTTTAATTGTTATTTTTATAAAAAAATATTTTTTTTAATATGCTCTCCATCGTCCATGAATATTGAAAAACTTAAGAGATTCATTAAAATATATATATATATATATATATATATATATATATATATATATATATATATATATATTCAAATAAATTAAGAGAGTTGTTTGTTTGTCAGGCACATTTGTGTCCGAAACGGACCAACAGACCCTACCAATTACCATTCCAAGATGGGCCTTTTTTTTAACCAAACAAAGGACGAGAAGACCAGACCAGCCTACTTTAGGGCTTCTGGATTGGGCTACAGGTTAGGGGACAATCTCCAACATTACCTGCTGACCGCTCCTTCAACTTCAATTCATCTATTTTTACTGGCATCTTTTTTAACAATTTGAAAAATGGGTATTATTAAAATTACCTCTATAGTTTAGTATATTAGGTAAATTTCTCTTTAATTTTATTTATGGCTAAAATCTCTGTATAATTTCATTTTATATTTAATTTTTTCTCTCAATTTTAATTGCTAAAAATATACTTAATCATTAACTTTTCTATTGAAAAAATATTATTAAAATTCTCCTCTAATTTGGTGTATTAGTTAAAATCTTCTTCTTAATTTCATTTATGGCTAAAATCCCTCTATAGTTTATTTTATAGTCAATTTCTCCCTACCATCAGTTTAATTATCAAAATACCCTTAATCGTTAATTTTTATATTAAAAAATTTAGGACACCAAGGGTATAAAGATAAACGCTTATATATATATATATTAAATTAAAATATTTTAATTTATAATGTCAATGAATCTTTAAATATAAAATATCAACCAATTAAAAAATTAAAAAAATTTAAAATATATAGAGATGAACAGTGGAGGTCAATCTTTTTATTTTTAAATTTTTTATTTATTTCTTAAATTTTAAATTATTTTTATATATTTCTTACAAAAAAAATTATATTTATGATCTCTAACGTCCCTCTACAGAGATGGACAGTGGAGATCTATCTTTTTATTTTTAATTTTTTAATTTTTTAATATTTTATATTTGATCTCTACCGTCCATCATATGATGCACGATAGAGATTCATTGATATTATAAATTAAAATATTTTAATTTAATATATATAGACATTTATCTTTATACCCTTGGTGTTCTAAAATTTTTAACATAAAAATTAATAGTTAAGGGTATTCTGGTAATTTAAACTAACGATAGGGAGGAAATTCACTATAAAATAAAATTACGGGGGAGATTTTGATTCTAAATAAAACTAGGGTTTTATCAATACACCAAACTAGAGGGGATTCTAATAATATCCCTAATAAAAAAGTTAACGATCAAAGGTATTTTGGTAATTAAAACTGACGGTAGGGAAAAAATTAACTATAAAATAAAATTATAGTGAGAATATTGGCTATAAATAAAACTAAAGGGAAAATTTTGACTAATACACCAAACTATAGGAGAAATTTTAATAATATCTCATAGATCAATTATAGAAAAATTAGCAAGTGAAAGTATTTAGATGTCTTAAATCTCAAATTCGGATGGTTTTGAATTAATAAAATCCGAAACGAATTGATCAAAATAATAAAGAAACTTTCGCAAAATTACCCAATTTTTATTAAATAGTGTGATGATATCAGAACGTTGTAGTATAGTCAACATACTCAAGTAGTGCACGCATCAATGATTATCCATGTGCGTCGTACGGATTCATACACCCTCCATTTGTCCATTTCTTCACGAAACGACACAAGGAATCAACGATCAGTTCAACAGTAATAATAAAAAGAAGAAAAAAAATGTTAAAAAAATGTTTACTACGAGGCTGCAAACACCACCTCCATGGATGATAATTTAACCGAACTAAGGTCATCATGGTGACCGATAAAAGAAAACACTAAGCTCCTGACCGATATTCCCATCAGGATCAATCAAGTGATAAGATTCAGAATCAGACGACCCACAAACTCTCTGGAAATTGGCTCTTAAGTATATGACTTTATCGTCATGATCAAGTTCTTTTCCACTAATAATTCCAGCTCCAACAACGACAGAATCCATCAGCCTCAAAACGTCCATATCAGATTTTGATATTCTGCGCTTAACTGCGTAGCCGACTTTCCTCCCATTACAATACATAGTCCATACAGGCATGGACAGAAGGGACTGAGAATTTGCTCCGTATCCTGGAGTAGTAATGGAGCACTCCAATGCCAGACGAAGAATACCACCTTGCATTTCTTTGGCTAGGATAGTGGTGGGAACTGCCAGTTGCAGGAGGAGAATAGGGTTGGTGGATTTGGAGTTTGTTTGGATACAGAAGCTGACTTTTCCACGGCGATATCCGAAGATGGTGCCTGTGATGATGTTTGAAGAAGTGAATGTGGGTTGTGGGTGATGGAGGTTGTTTATGTTCTTTTCTTCTTTGATGGTTTCTTTTTCTTCCATGAAGGAAGAGCAGTTGCAGCTTGGAATGAGGAGCTCCATGAGATAACGCAGAAGCCTCCATGACCGGACTTGTTTGTGGCACTCCACAGTGGTGATGCCGGAGGCAGTGGCTATAGTGGTGCCACCAACTACTGTTGAATAGTTCATGGGGGCCTTTGTGAAAGAATGCAAGACTTGTTAGCTAGGTTGTTGGGTCACTTAGGGTTTTAATAGAAAGATGTGAAGGTGGTGTTGTCTAGAGAGATTAACCCCTACAAGTATAGTAAGAAAAGCAACTCTATAAGGGTTTTTACACTTTGTGAATTTATTGATAAAGATAAAACTCGAATCCTATCACAGATGTGAAAGGGAAGTGCACTACCATTTGAACTATATCTTAATCATTTCTCAGTATTTTCAAAATTATATTATAAGTTTTCAGAATATGATTTTGGATTAAACACATCAAACATCTCCTAAAATAACTCAAACATGCAACTCGAAAGGATCTATCACTGAATCTAGATTTTAACTTCATATCTATAATCAAGATTGCAATAGAAAATGTTTTTACTACTTTGGTGAAAGGCCAGTTGCCCTTTTGGAACACAAAGGAAGCAACTGCTATAGTGGCTGAAATTATCTTCATATAATCTTGATACCTTTTTGCAAGATCAAATATGTTTTCTGTTAAGAGAAATTAAAATAAACAAAAAAAAGAAAATGAAAAATTTCCCCACCATAAACTACAACAACCCATTACTCTCCAACTGTTCAAAAGTATAGTATCTTATGCAAAAATCTTTGTTAGCTCTTCAGTTGCGGATCCTACTTCTCTTCAAAAGGTAGAAGGTGGGGGGATTTTTATAGATCCACAAAGAAACACTAGATTTTATTTTCCTGACTTGTTTTTGTATTTACTTACATGAGAGAAAGATGGGGTCTTTTTGAGATGGGAGGTTTGGTTTCTGCTTTCTAGCCTGGTTTCTCCACTCATGTCCTTTTGCCTTTGTCTTTGCCTTTCCACGTTCATGTATCCACAAAATGACAAATAGCTAATAGATCTCCCATTATTAATTTTTAAAGCAAGAGGAGTTAACTATTTTTTAAATGTTTCTTATTAGCCTATACTGTAAGTAATAGTTAGTTAAACTAATAAGACCTTTTGTTGAGTAAGTCAATTAGATTAGATTGAATTAATTCTGTTTAAAAAATATATGAATTATGAATCGAACTTCAAAAGTTTTAAAGGTTCGAATCTACCATGAATATCTTATTCCAATCCGATATAATTGATCCAGTCCAAAGTCCTTTTGTTTTAACAATTTTTTTTTTCATTTGAATCTGAATGTTTTAATAGATTCGAATGACATTGTAAAAATTTGTATGGAACTCGTTCAAAAGGCTACTTTTGTTGGCTCCATTCGTTAGGTTGGGGAGTGCAAGGTTGCTTTGAGCCTTGTGGGGAAGGCCTTGGCTACGAGCCAAGTGAATCACGATGCTCTCAAGGGTCTGAGCAACCATGGACCCTTATGGAAACAAATGATAAGGGTTGTAATGTTTTCGGTTCCATTTTCGTGCAAAGATGGATAGGAAGAAGGTGCTTGTTGGGGTTCCTTGGAAATTGTTACGGAGGAGCCAAGAGGCTTAGGTGATTTTTTTAGAATTAAGTTTGATAAATTTTCGTTTTGGTTCCAATTTCACAACTTCCTTTTGATTTGTATGAGCAATGAAGTTGGTTGTTTTTGGGTAATTGTATTGGTTTCGTCGAGGATGTTGATTTGGGATGAGGATTGTCTAGGCAAGTTAATGCAATTACGAGTTAATATAGATATCAACAGACCACTGAAACATATTTTACGGGTTACTTTGGATAGAGAAACCATTACTATTCTCTTGAGGTATGAATGGTTATCAAACTTATGTATTCAATGTGGGCGACTAGGGCATGAGGTAAGTGTGTGCACATCTCTAGTGGTGAGATTTATGCTCCCAAATATGGTTTTTGGATCCGCATAGCTCTACTGAATGATCGTGGTAAAAGCATGATGATCGATTCTGATCAAAGGACATCATGACCAGCTATAAGGAAACCGTTTGAGTGACCACACCCAAATGCCCTGATATGGCAAAAGAAGCGAAGGCTAACCCCGACCACTCGAGTGGGACATCATAGTTCGAGGGAGTTGAGACATCGCCTGTGGTGGAAGAAACTCTAATGGTGATTTTCAGTCTCTTCAACAATAACAATTTTAAAATTTCAACTCAAAAATCTCTGATTTCTGACACTGGTGCAAGTTCCACCTTATCCTGTGCCTAAGGGATTTTAAAATTTGAATCTAGTTCGACTACAATTATAGATTATGGTGAATCTAGTTCGACTACAATTTTAAAATTCAGATTTTAGACTAATTTATGTGAGTTGGGCCTACATCAAAATAATATGATCAAATTTAAAATTAGGAGTCGCTTAACTTTTCAAAGTAAAATAATGTGCAATGATTGATATAAACATGATGGGCTTTTATGCTTTTAATCATATATTCTGGAAGAAACAAATGGAGAAGTAGACAGAGATGTCGAGACAAAATAAGGTGTGCCATCTAAGTGCGTAGTTGATTGTGTTTGTGCCACAGAAAAAGACTTTTGTAGTTGGAAATCTGAGGAAGAGCGTGTACTATTTTATAACCAGAGCTCAAACAAGAAGTTAAAAGAGCATGATTATAGGTATATAATATGTGAATATGCAGCTAAGAGATTCAAAAAGGTTGCAATTATAGGCAATAAGAGACGGACCAATGTACAAAAACAAAAGCAATCAAGTTCCATGGATCTTCATATCCGGCCAATTATGCCCTGGAGCATTAAAAATTCGTATTCATGACATCAGAAGGCAAAAGCCCACACGCTACTTTTAACAAACACTTGGCGGCAAACCAAAAATATGATTAGTAGGTGCCATTAAAGAAGTCTATTAGCATAAAAATATTTAACAAGCACATAACCCATACGAATCTAGCTATCAGAACTAGTAATTTAGAAAAAGACCCAAAAGGAGAAAACAACATGAAGCAGAAACAGCTACGCTCTCTCGCCCCTAATCCTCCTAGCAAGCTGAATATCCTTGGGCATAATAGTGACTCTCTTAGCGTGAATAGCACAGAGATTGGTGTCTTCAAACAGACCCACCAAGTATGCCTCAGCAGCCTCTTGAAGAGCAGCAACAGCGCTGCTCTGGAACCTGAGATCCGTCTTGAAGTCCTGAGCGATTTCCCTCACCAACCTCTGGAAAGGCAGCTTCCTTATAAGAAGCTCGGTACTCTTCTGGTACTTGCGGATCTCTCGGAGAGCTACGGTCCCAGGACGGAACCTGTGGGGCTTCTTCACTCCGCCGGTGGCTGGTGCTGATTTCCTGGCGGCTTTTGTTGCAAGTTGTTTCCTTGGAGCCTTGCCTCCAGTGGATTTGCGGGCGGTTTGCTTCGTACGAGCCATCTGGGTTGGTGTACAGAGAAAGAAAGAGAATTGATATCAAAGTTGGGTTCTGTGTGAAGCGATGCGAAGAATGGAGGATTAGATGGGATTTTATAGGAGAGAGGAGAGGCGGCAAGTTTTGAAATATTTGGTGGGTTTCAATTTCAAAAAAGAGGGAAGTATTCGAAATGCGAGGGAATGGGATGTCATCTGATCCGACGGTTCCTAGTTTGTTGAGGTGTCATCACGCGGATCGCGATCCGCGTGATACGTGAAGTAGCCAATACGTAGCTTTGGTTACATGGCCCCACATAATAAACGCGCCACTTTTTACTACTCTTTCGCTCGAAATCTACAACTTCAAATTTTAGTCACGGCACTGTAGGACTTTATTATAAGAATAAGGGTGAATTGCAATCAAGCACTCTGATTTTTATTATAATTGCATATTTAATACCATTTTATCATAATTACACTCGAGTACCCTGTAATCCGTTGACCGCCGTTAAAGTAACGGTTGACCAACTGGGTTCAGAAGTAAATTGGTCTTTTACGTTTAAATTTATTTTTAAAAAAATTTAAAAATCATCTAACCAATAAGAACATGTCACGTCATATTTTAATTAATTTTAAAAATATTTTTAAAAAAATTAAAAAAAATTAAAATTTTCTTTTTAAAATTTTCTTTTTTCCTTTGCAGGGGCATTTTGGTTATTTTACCTGAATCGTTTGGTCAACCGTTACTTTAACAGTGGTCAACGGATTACAGGGTACTCGAGTGCAATTATGGCAAAACTGACATTAAACGTGCAATTATGATAAAAGTCAGGGCACTTGAGTGCAATTCACCCTAAGAATAATAGAATAAATTTAGAAATTGAATTAAAAATTAAATTCTATTGAAATTTTTTTTTTTTTTGACGTACCATTTATGGTGGTGAACTCGAACCTTGGATATTGCTAAGCTGAATAAGAAACTACGCTACCTCCTAAAAAATTTAGAAAGCCAACCGCATGAGCAGTTGTGTGAAAAAAATGTTCATGTAAAAACTGTATAAGAGTATTAATTGTTTTAGTTACAATTCATAATCTATATATACATCAAATGAATGTAAAAACTGTATTTTTAAATAGAAAATGAAATGAAGAAATTTGTATATATCAACCAAAAGGTTGTATTGCACCTGCATAAAATATGCAAACTAGTTAAGTCATTATATGGACTAAAAAAGTACTAAATCGGTAACATAAAAGATGTGATCAAGTAATAGTATCAAATGGTTGTTTATTTTAAATCATTTGATACTAACTCTTATGTGATTATATTCATGTGTGTTGCTGACATGCTACTTTTTAATCATAGCATGAATGTGATCAATGAGACCAAAAGATTACTTGGTTCTAATTTTGATATGAAAGATGTGGGAGAAGTAAGTGTTATTCTAAGTATTAAAATTATAAAAATTGTTGTTATGTTGATAAATACCTTACGATGCTACTAATCAACTTAAGAAAAACCTTAAACTTAGAGTCGTACAAAATGAGTATACTTAAATCATTAGTGGCCTAATGTATTTGATGAACAGTATTATGATTGATATTCCATATGCAATAAGTAAACTGAGTAGCTATATTTAAACCAAGTACGAATAAGGAACATTGGATTGCATTAGAAAGCCTTGCTAAATACTTAAAATGCACTATTGATTATGGCATCAAATATGAAAAATCTCTACCAGTATTAGAAGGTTATAGCAATGCAAACTGAATTTTAGACTCTAATAAAATTAAATCAACTAGTGGTTATATTTTTACTCTTGGTGGAGGTGTTGTATCTTGGAAATCATCCAAACAAATTCTTATAGCTTCGTCAACCATGGAGTCCAAGTTGATTGCTTTAGAAAAGGCATGTTCTGAGGGCTGAGTGGTTAAGAAACCTTTTAGCAAATCTTCCGATTAATTTTTCACCTCCTCCTTCAATTTCTATATGTCGTGACTATCAGGCTGCAACTGCTAAGGCAAGAAGAAAAATTTAAAATGGGAAAAGTAGACATATTCATTTGAGACATAACATAATTAAGCAGTTGCTTGAATCTGGAGTAGTGAGCCTAAATTTTGTGAGGTCAAAGTTGAATTTGACCAATCCTCTAATCCAACCACTAAATTGAAGGTTAGTGGTGCGAAAGTTGAGGGGTTTTGGGACTTATGCCTAAAGCATGAGACAAGAGTGATGGTAGCTCCACATACGTGACTGGAGATCCCATGAAATAGGTTCATCGGGGTAATAACAAGTTATTTGTTGTCTTGTAGAACTATTAATTTACTTGCAAATTAAAAAGTCTCACCTAAGGCAAGACAAAGTTAACCGCGGTGAATTAGATTGAAATATATACTCTTAAATGAACTCCATTTCCTAAATTTTGTATGGTGATGTGTTAAACTGCAGTACAAATTTGATCGAGATTCACCACTACACAGGCATTGAGTTCTACAAATCCTCTGGTATAATATTCAGTGTATTTTGAAATATGTGGGAAATTGTTGGATATTTTATAATATATTTCACAAGACACAATGCAATGAGTAAATAAAATAAAGAGCATCTTGACTAGTGTTTAATATGATTAATAAGTAAATTAAGGATGCTAGCTATAATATTCGAATTATTGCAACTGTTACAATCTTAGTTTTGGTCTCCCACTTAAGTGCAAATGGCTGTTATGTGGTATGGAATTCTTAGTATTATTTGTTTAATTAAATAGAGATATCATTCACTAATGTATATTTTAGTGTATAATAATTCCCCTCGTTCTGAGATTGATTTAGCCATGGCCCCGGTTCGATTCGAACCGTCGGTTTTGAACACGAAATCGCCCATGTGTGGGACAGTGCGCTGGCACGTATGGGGCAGTAAAAAGTTAAATTTTTTTTTTTTTTTAAAGATTGGCCATCAGTTCCGGTTATGAAACCGACAACTGGCAGTTCCATAAAATCGGAGGAGGAACCGGAACCGTGTTCCTCCTCCAGTTTTTAATCGGAACCTCTACGGTTCCGGTTCCAGTGGGCCCAAAAATAGAACCGGAACCGCCGATTTGATTACTTTGGCCATAACTAAATTGATTTGGTTGTTTGTGATATTAGCACTTTGATTGGGAGGTTGCATGTTAGTTTTGTTCCTAGGTTGGTTAATAAGGTTGCTCATGGCCTTGCCAAGTTTGGATTGTCTTTTGTTGATGAATTTGTTTGGCTATAAAATTGTCCACTTCGTGTGAAAAGTCTGATCCTGGATGATTGTGTAGGGTAATTTTATTTGGGTTCTCTTGAAAGAAATCCATTTTTCCTAAAAAATAAAAAATAAAAAAAACTTACAAGGTTTTCATTGTATAAAGGAGATGATTTCAAGCTCAAAAAAAGCACCAAAAAAATCCGTAAGAACTAAATTCTTGTCTCTCATTTGTTATTTTCACCGAAAAACTTCGTTTCAACACTTGAATACTTTTCTTCCAGATTAAGCTCAGACAGTTAGACTACACTACTCCTTCCATTAGAGAAGGAAATATTCTACTAGTTGTTAAGTCATCTTACACTTAGGAGTGCACCTTTACAAAATCAAAGTGACTTGCACCAGAACAATGTTTTAGGGGCCGATATCTAACCTCGTCGATAGTATTATTCACGCATCAAGATTGGACGGCACCGAAGAAAAAAAAAAAAAAACTTTAGCTACGGAGAAAATATATTATAATCTGCAGTAACAGGTGATGCAAATATAACCTGATTGTCAGCTGACATGGTACCTGTCCAGTGAACATTAGTGGTAACATCCCATCCAGCAGATGAACTGATATCCTATTATTTTGCAGAAGACGGAAAAGAGAAACTCAGAATTTGACTTGGAAGAACTGATCAGCATGAGTTTATCTAGACATGTGTTTACATGTAAGGCCCAAAAAATAACTTCCAATATCCCTGTCACAAATGTATAAATTATGATGAGATATTTTGTTTAAATTACATACACAATATATATATATATATATATATATATATATATATATATTGATTTTATTGTTTTTATTTTTAAAAAAATATGACACCTTACGGGTAAAAGGATTACCAGGACCAACCTAAATTAAAGGGTTAATTGCAATAAAGTGCCCTGACGTTTGGCTATATTGCAATGAAATCGTGAGTTTAGCCTTAATTACATGTTAATACCCTTAACTAACTGATTAATTGCATGTTAGTACCTTTGACCACGTTGACCGGTATGTTGACTTTGACTTTTTGGTAAAAAGACAAAATTGCCCCTGGTTTAAAAAAAATAAATTAAATAAAAATTTAAAAAAATTTAAAAAATTTAAAAAATTTAAAAAATTTAAAAAATTAAAAATTTTAAAAAATGGATCTCCACCGTCCATCAATCTTGATGGACGGTGGAGATCTATTTTTAAAAATTTTAATTTTTTTAATTTTTATTTAATTTTTTTTTAACCAGGGGTAATTTTGTCTTTTTACCAAAAAAGTCAAAGTCAACATACCGGTCAACGTGGTCAAAGGTACTAACATGCAATTAAGGCTAAACTCACGATTTCATTGCAATATAGCCAAACGTCAGGGTACTTTAGTGCAATTATCCCTAAATTAAATTATATAAGTACAGTTCAGATAACTACACCCAGCAACGAAAGGCAAGGACTACCAAAACTAACCGAGGTTAAATCATATAAGTACGGTCCAAATAACTACTCTCAGTAGCGGGAGATGAGCACTATTAGGACCAACGGTTTGGACAACTACTCCTAACAATATAAGGGGTCTACTCACAAGGGGAAGAAATCTATCCACATAATTACATTTTTATGGGCAATAATAAAAATATATATCTACGTGCCTACAAAAACTATTAAACATTAGTGGTTTGAAAGAATTTGAGGCCTCCATCCAATAAGATAAGTAATATTCTATGGATTAAAAAAAACTCAATCGTGTCATTAAAAAAAATTGTACTTTGGAAATAATAAAAATAGACAAATTGAAGTTTGTTTAATAGTATGCCTTTCACAAACCACAGTAATTTGAGTGATATCTTTATCTTTTTTAAAATTTTAAATAATAATAATTTAAAAAATAAAATATGATTTATATAGTATATTTTTTTAATATAAATTTATAATTTTAAAAGAGAGATGCTAAATCACCTTAATTTATATCTTTTATAGGATGATAATTATATCCTAAGAACACACTGCGTACGCAAATCTCATTTTGCAACCCACAATAAAGATGCAGAACCATCTACTTGGTGTGGCATTAATTGACTTTTATTAAATGATTGATGTTACATCTATTATTATTATTTTTCTAAAAGTTAATATTATAAAATTAATAATTTATTAAAAATTATCAAAATTAATTAATAAATTTACGATATAAATATTTATTTATTCTTACAATAAATAAAAATTATTTATATATATTAATAAATATGTATAATAAAATTTAAATTGATAATAATATTACAATATATTATATCTATTGTTATTATTGTTATTAAATAAGAATTTTTTTTTGAAAAATTTATTAAATTAGAATTTTTTTAAAAAAATATCGAGTAGGTGGACGAAAGTAAAAGCAATTAAAATTATTAAATAAGAATTGATGTTACATTTATATACTTAATGCATGAACAGATGACACGTGGAAGATAGTGTTGGCGATTCTTATCCAAACCATTTCATGTTCGATTGGACCTATAGATTCTTGAGCTCGATGAGCTAATCCGAGACGAACTTGGTCAAAATAGTCCACTTTTTTTCCATTAAGATAGGGATATTTGTATATTTTTAGATTCATAAAATTTCTGGGGAGATTTTTTTAGTAATTTTAGTGTTAATTAATTGGACTAAGATTTTGGACTTTATTGGCTACATGGGATTAGATAAAGGAATACGCTCTCATGCAGCTAAATAATCATGTTGTAGCGGGTCTATTGAATCCTGCAACTCAACCTGAGACTATTTAGTCCCATTATTTTAGCATGTTGGTATTTATCTCTAGGTGCATTCTTCGAGTGTTGTATGGTTCGAGCCGTTTGCTGTGTTGGTAGCTATCTCTGGGTGCTAAGTTGGTCGGCTTGATGTTGTGGGATCCACGATAAATGCCAAATTATAGATGTTGGGATCTACGCTAAAGTTGATAGAGAGACCAACTTGTAAGGATAAAAATAGTAAACATAAAGCACTTATGTCACCGGTGTGGTGTTAACCAAATGAACTCTAACGCTCAAATTAGTAGATATTTGAGAATAGATAAGAAAACTATGTATAAAACCAAACCTAAGTAAGCTATTTATCGAGCGTAGCAACCTATGCTGTATATCGAGCGTAGGTGATATTAGAGATGTTGTGATAGGTTGAGGTAGATCAAAGTCAAACTAAGCATATCAATATCTGAAGTCGATAATGTAGAATGTTAACCGAGCTGTAAATAGTTAGTAAGATGTTGAGTTGAGTCTCTTAGTGATAATAATTGCGGTGAAATTGCGTCACCCTTACTTCTGAATGTTGGGTTTAAATTTATAGGAAGAGGCATTGAGTTCGTTGAGGTAGGTGCAAAATCATACCCCGAGATTCATGTATACCTGAAATCTCGATGATAGGATATGATTACGTCACTAGCACGACTAATAACGTGTTTGACCTAGTCTGGGTTTGATTGGTCCAGTATTCATGAAAATAGGCTAATAGGCTTCTATTTTAGGCATGCTTAGGTGCTTTGGGTTGTTTGTAGGTTCGAATCTACTTTGAGCCGCTTTTTTACCACTATAGTGTATTCATAATCATAAAAAATTTTAGGGTTAATATATAATTATTTGTTTTGACTGATAATGAAAAGACTAAGGATCAGTGTGGTAGAGTTTTAACTTTTTCAAAGCAGCTGTGGCTGTAACTTTTTTAAAAATAATTGTGACTGTAGTTTTGGAAAAAAATCTACTGAGTATTTGGTAAATTATATGGCTGAACTGTTGTGGAAATATAAATTACCAAAATAAACATTATAAAAAAAAATTAAATTAGTTAATTTGTTAATGAAAATTGTGTTTATATACATTAAACATATTTAAATGTTTTTACTTTAATTCTAACGTAAAGATAGACTTAACTAAATTTATTAATTTTCTTATAACATTAATTATAAAAACTAATGTTTAGATAACAAAATAAATACTAGTAAGATTTGTAATCTTTTTTTAAAAAAAATATTGAAGATACAAAAATTTGTGTGGTTTAATTAATTAATTTTTATTTTTTTTGGTATGAAAGAATTGAAGATAAAAAATATCAATTATTAATTATTGTTTTCTAGTTTAAATTTTTTTATTATTATTTTAATATAAGATAGGGATAATTTGGTCCGAAATTTTTTTTCAAAGTTATGACCAACTTCCCACTTAAATTAGAAGTTGAAGTTGGGTTAAACCAGTTTTATCTTTTAATTGTAGTTTTTGACCAGATTCTCGAATAAATCATTTTTAGTAGGTTTACCAAAATGTTTTTGGACTCCAACTAAATAAAAGAGCTAAAAGAGTTTTTAAACAAGTTGTTGGAAAGGGCCTAAAATACCTTTCTTACTTTAAGAGTCGACTGATGTCTTACTTTAACGACAATGAATCTTTGTACTAATTTTAAATATATCTTTAAAAGTTTGCAAATATCAATAAAATTAGGAGAAGCTGGTGCAATTAATTCTTATTTTAAGTGTTTATAAAATAATAAGCAACAGGATTGCCTAATTATATAAGTCCTTGTATTAATTTAATAATAATTTAAGAATAATATTAAATTATTTAAAATTTTTAGTAAAATTCATGCGTACAATGTTATTTTTGAACAATCTAAAATTTCTTATTATAAATTATATGAGATATTATATGGCTATGTTTGGTATGACTTATATTAGGCTTTTGACTTATTAAAAGCTCTCCCTATAAAAGTTATATATTTTTACTTATCTAGAAGAGTTTTTTAAGCTCTTCTCTTAAAAAATTCAAACAATCATAAAATAGTTTTTGGATTCAAAAAATTAAAAACTGACTTTCAAAAATCTTATCTAGTAGCAATGGACCAATTAAATTGATAAAATAATATAAAAAAATAAAATTTATTTAAAAATGAGGTTAAAATAAAAAATTTATTAAAATTAATAAATTTAGTATAGTAAACAGTATCACACTAATTTATCTACACCAAATTTTTTTATTTAAAAATAGGAATTTGGTGCTCTATTAAAATAACAAATGATACCAATTTGATATTTTTACACTAAATTGGTGCCCAAAATGGCAAGGGGAAAAGTTACACCGCCACGAATTAACACGTGGGCCTCCAGATAGACAGCAGGCAGCGGTTAATACGGTCGGCACGTGGCAAAGTGAAAGACGGTCGATCGTTGTTAGTGCTGACGTCATAATTCACGAATTCTTTTCTTCCTGCACACGACAAGGTGCCTACTGACAGTTGCCTACCTCTGACCTGGTTATATCGTTTTGCCGCCTCACTTTCTATGCATTTATATTCATTTACCATTCTCTATTTATTTTCTACTTCACACGATTTTCGTTTCGATTTCGAGTTTCTAAATCTCATGAGAGAAAATAAGCTAAATCTCAGCCGTTGGATCACACGTGGAATCACGTGCACGGTGGTTCTTTCCTCCGCCTGCCATTACGCCGCAGCACAGCCTGTTATACGACGACCGCCGGATTCGGACTCTAATGAATTCTGCTCCACCTTCGATCCCTCAATGGCCACCGTCATCCTGGTCCTCATAGCCGCCTTTTTACTCGTTTCCTTGTTTTCCATCTACGTCCGTAACTGCGTCGACTCATCTCCCGCCGCCGAAGTCCTTCCATCACGAGCAGCTGCCGCTGACGTCAGCCGCGGCCTCGATCCTTCTGTGATCGAAAGTTTCCCGATCTTTGTCTACTCTGCTGTGAAGGATCATAAAATCGGTGAAGGAGCTCTGGAATGTGCGGTGTGTTTAAGCGAGTTTGAAGACGACGATATGGTGCGTTTGTTATCAAAATGCGACCACGCGTTTCATCCTGATTGCATCGGCGCCTGGTTGGCTGCTCGTGTCACGTGTCCAGTCTGTCGAGCTAAGCTTACACCAGAAGAATCCAACGAAATGGCTAAATCAAACGAGTCAAACAACGAGTTGACTCAAAACAACTCTTCTTCCGAACATAGTGAGGATCGAAATCAAACTGTGATCCAGATTAACAATGAACAAAATGGTGAAGTGCAAATTCATGAAAGTCACCTGACTCCAAAGAAAAACCGGTCGCCGAGAACGATAATTTCAGGGAAGTTTACGAGGTCACACTCGACAGGACACTCGCTAGTCCAAGCAGGAGTGAATATGGAGAGATATACATTGAGATTGGCTGAAGAGGTTCGACAGCAAATGATAATGAGTGAAAAATTCAAACGAGCAAGGAGTTTCAATGTGGTTTTGGCCAGTGAAGGCAGTTCGAGAAAGGGTGGTGGAGAGGGAAGTAGTAGAGGAAGAAGTTATGTGGAACGCTGGGTTTTTTCCAAAACGCCGCCGTTTGTTTCCAGGATTAATGGGTCCGTTGCTGTTAAGGAGAGAGATGGGTCTAATGGTAGATCTTTATTGACGGCCGTTAAATCGCCGTTAAATTGTCTGAGCGCGAAGGTTGAGCAAGGTGAATCCTCCTCGCTTAGACCTCAGGTTTGATAATGTTTTCATTTTTGTGAAATTTAAATGACTTTAAACATAAATATCGGGTTAGCTTCCAGAGAAATAAATTTTATAGTTTGATGCAAAGAGAGAACATGTAAGTTCAGTCTTCAGGTTCAGGCCAGTAGGTTTAACCCATGGTTTGTGGACTATACAGTATCGAGTACAAGCTTTGACAGCATTCGATTTAAATGGTCTGACATGAATGTGTTCTTATTCTTCAGTGAGCAATTGGAATTTGTGAGCTCCTATAGCATTTGCTTTTTGTAAGGACAGGCGTGGTAGGTTACAATATTAGGCATCAATCATCATCACAGGAAATGCCATTTAAAGTCTAATGTGTTGGGTGTTTTTATGTCGATGACAAATAGGCAGCAGTGGGATTTTAATAAGAAACGGGAATGGAGAAATGAAAAAAAATGTTGAATTGATGAATTCCTCTTAGAAAAATGCTTGACCATATCAGGTTTTTCTGCTAGCTGTTTCGGTTTGAAATTTTGCATAAATTCACCACTTCATGGGCTCATTCTGACCATGCGTTGTGCATGTGATATCCTTTTCTATAAGGGTGCAGCAGATGGAGTTGCGTCGCCACTATGAGCCCAAACGCAGACCAACCCAAATAAAATCCAACGGGTTGAGACCTGAAAACAAAATTCACAATTCTCACTCAGCTCCTCCTTCTGCATTTCTCTTTTCTCTGCTAGGCCACAATAACATTAAACCACAACCAAGCAAGACATTGAATTCCAAATTATGGGGCTCAAAGGGTTTGGCTAAGTTAATAGACCCCATTCTCAGTAGCTTCACTTTGTTGGGTGGTAACCAGTTGCAAGTCGGTCAAGGACATGGCATTTATACATAATAAAATATCATATTCCTAGTATATAATTTATGCCACTTTCTCTCTCTTGGGCATCCAATGTTGAAAATTTGTATCAAGACTCGTGAATTTTGACTTTGGTCTCTCTCTCTCTTATGTATTTAAATATAAATTATCACTGTATATTAATAAAAAAATATATTACTGATAATTGATGGGAGTAAATGAAATAAAATAATTAATTTTAATGGTAAATGAAAGCGAGGGGCATAGGCAACTTCATTTTATCGAATTTTTACTATAGTTCGTTGCTTAGATTACTTTCTTATACATGCTATGATATTAAGTAGCATGATATTTTTATTATATCTATCATAATATAAATATAATATTATGATATTTATGGGAAACACAAATAGTTTTTGTCTAGAGTTGATGTTCTAAAAATCTCCCAATTGGTATTAAGATATAAACTTTTTGAGAGTTGACATTTGGGAAACTTAGTCGACCATGATATTTTTATTATAATTTATGAAGCTGATCATTGTTTATTATCTCGATATCTCATGTTGCTTTTTATATATTATATGAATTTAGAGATTATTCATAAAATAGCAATCCCAATAAGTTTATATCTAGAAGAGAACAACTCAATCTAAGACTGTATTGTGATTCCTTAGTTTGTGCTAGAGTACTCATACATGATAATTGAAATATGAAAAAATAATATTGAACTTAGAATTATATTTAGAATTAAATTTATAGAAAATCACACTGAACTCCTCTGACGTTAAGTTTGACATTTAAAAAGTAAATTCGAATCTCCCCTGATTCGTTATCTATGGTGGATCTCTTGCTTTTTATTTTTTTTTTATTTTTTTTTAAAGGTCAATTCTACATTTTAACGATCAAACTTAATATTAGAAGAGTTCAGTGTGAATTCTGAGTGTAATTTAACAAATTTCATATAGATTTAGTGTTATTTGTTCGTTAAAATATAATTAACTTGGCTGTCGATCAACCTCTTTTGCTAACTCATTCTAAGACTATTGTGATTTTATGTGGTAGCTTCCAGCTAGTTTTCAAATTGAGATATGGACACGAATTGAATTTGATTAAAACCATATGTGTGTATATATATATATATATATATATATATATATATGGCTTCTGTTACGTCAAAAATATGTGATGCGGTATGGTATTGTATATATATATATATATGGCTTCTGTTACGTCAAAAATATGTGATGCGGTATGGTATTGTATTGTACAGCCATCGTCAAACAACATCGTGTGAACTTTTTAAAGTAGCTTTTGACAATCAAAAATGGCTGTCTCTACCCGACTGAAATAAATAGCTTTTTCAGGGTCCACCTGCAGTTAGAGGTTGATTCTTTGTCATCAATATCAATATATTATAGCCGTTGTTGGTTGATTATATTAGACTGCTTGCTTTATGGTGGCCATACTTTTTTATTTCAAAATAACGATGGGAGGCATCACATGTCCCCATTCCTTTCAATTCTATTCTTTTCTTTTTATACTTTTGAGTTAATTACACTTAACTCCCTGAGATTTGGCTAATTACACTCGAAATCAAAATTTACATTAATTGATACTAACCTCCCCTCACGTTAACTTTGACCATTAGAATAAACGTCGACTTTTATTAAATTTATTAAATGACCAAAATACCCCTATTAATTAATATTATCAATTTTTTTGAGTTAATTACATTCAACCTCCCTGAGGTTTGGCTAATTACATTCAGAATCAAAGTTTACATTAATTGACACTAACCTCCCCTCATGTTAACTTTGACCGTTAAAATAAACGTTGACTTTTACCAAATTTATTAAATGACCAAAATACCCCTGTTAATTAATATTATCAATTTTTTTTTATTCTTTATAAAAAAAATGATGGTGGAATCCAGATTGGATCTCCACCGTCCATCATTGTCCAATCTGGATCTCCACCAAAAATTAAAAAAAAAAAAATTTTTTGAAGTTTGAATGTCTAGGTTCGTTCATACCCAGACTTTGAACCCTTTGTGGGTTTGATTCGAACTCACAAGGGTTCGAAGATGTCTTCAAACCCTTTTGGGTTCGAAATCGAACCCAGAAAGGTTCGAAGAATGAACCCTTCTGGGTTCGAGATCGAACCCAGAAGCGTTCGAATCGAACCCTTCTGGGTTCGTGGAACCCAGATCTGGGTTCGAAGTCTAGGTTCGAACCCTTCTGGGTTCGAAGTCTAGATTCGAACGAACCCAGACATTCAAGCTTCAAATATTTTTTTTTTTTTTTGTTCTTGGTGGAGATCCAGATTGGATCTCAACCGTCTATCATTGTTGATGGACGGTGGAGATCCAATCTGGATTCCACCATCAATTTTTTTTAATAAATAGTAAAAAAAAATTAATAATATTAATTAACAGGGGTATTTTGGTCATTTAATAAAATTGACAAAAGTCAACGTTTATTCTAACGGTCAACATTAACATGAGGGTAGGTTAGTGTCAATTAATGCAAACTTTGATTTTGAGTGTAATTAGCCAAACCTCAGGGAGGTGGAGTGTAATTAACTCAAAAAAAATTAATAATATTAATTAACAGGGTTATTTTGGTCATTTAATAAATTTGACAAAAGTCAACGTTTATTCTAACGGTCAAAGTTAACGTGAGGGGAGGTTAGTGTCAATTAATGTAAACTTTGATTCCGAATGTAATTAGCCAAACCTCAGGGAGATTGAATGTAATTAACTCTATTCTTTTTCATCACTTCTTCAATAGAAAATGGTGCATAACAACGGTCAAGTTGTGACTCTGTTAGAATACACGCTGAGTATGTGAGAAAAGTTTAAGATTCGATCACTACTAAACACACTTATTGGGAGAGTTTTGAATCTTAAGTATGACCCACCACGAAACGGGATTAGTCTGGTTTGGTCGGAACATCCGTGTTTCAACAAAAAAAAAAAAAAAAAAGAACATGGTCCCTAGCATTGATAATAGTAAGAGACATTTTAATTCTAGAATTTTGAATATTATACTAATATGAATTTTAAAAGACAAATGAATCCCTTGTCAACAATTGATGTATGAATGAAAATTTCCGTCTTAAATACAGTGTTTAATTTTTGTAAGTTGCACTAAGATATTACTTATTTTTTAACACCTTTTTAAAATAAAATTGGAGTCATTTTTCATCTATTATAAATTTATTTATTTTCATCACAAACTTTATGTTAGCTCAATGAGGAGCTCAAATCAACATAAAATTTATTAGTATATGTTAATACAAAATTTGTCAATATCCAAAGTCGGTATATGGACTTGTCAGCTGCCCTCGACGTAATGCGAGGTTAGTATGTGATGAGGTCTGGTATGTTTATAGGCAAGTACTGTGAATCTCGAATATGAACTAACCAAACATTGAAAGCTTAAAACTAGGTTACTCAGGGTATTTTTTCCACCAGGTCACGGGTTAGATTATTCTCTAAACTTGTTCCCGGTTGATTCTTAAGTACTTACTTGAGCGTCAGAGGGTGACCGTAAACCAACAGTCGATATCGCCTTAACTTGATTTTCAATTTTGCAAGTCCCCACCACACAATTGAAGACCTCACACATTAATTCAAGGTGCAAGCAAACTTTATTTCAACCTAGTTCATCTAATCCCGAGTTGACCTCATCCAAGATCACCTCGTAATGTTAGTGAAAAATTTGCCATTAACAATATAGATAAAGAGATTATATATACTTTTAAGAATTTAATAGAAATAAACATATCAAGCATTTGAAGTTCAGCTAGGGCCTAGGAGTGCAATTCTAATTTCTTCAATTTTCTTGAGATTCTAGTATACATTTGATGAAGCGCACTTCTTTCATTCAATTTATATACTATATGATATAATTAAGTAATTACAATTATTTAGATATCACATGATAGATAGAAGATGGACATGCATCACCGTGCGTTAATCTAATCTATCCGTGGATTCACATAATGAATCACATTGGACATGTGTGTAGCTTCTAAATTTGACCGGGGTCTAAAAAGATGACATTGTTAGCATTTCGTAATTTTAAGCATATTCTTACATCAATCTTACATATTGATATTTATGTTGGCGTTATTTTTTTAAATTTAAATACTAAATAGATATGTATTTTTTTAAAAACTGAACCGTAATTAAAATTTAAAATCTGAATAATATATATATTTTTTCTAACAATTGAATAAAATTATTAATTATTTATCTTTTTAAGATAAAAATATCTGAATAAAAATTAATTTAAAAATATATTAATATAGAAATAATAGTTATTGAAAAAAAAATTATAATTATAATTTAAAAATTAGATATTAAGTGATAAATTAAAAATTTTAACTTTTTATATTAAATTATTTTTAATATTTTTAAGTTTATGTTTACTTTTTTTTAAGGGGGTACAATTATAATATCAACAACAGTCGGGATCTGCCGAGATTAATCATTAAATGTGCGATCCGGATATTTACTCTCATACTACCCTCACAATAAGAGGAGAAACTACCCACACATACACATTGTGAGAATTAAATCCCTCACCATTGAGATGAAGATGTACACTAATCACTTTTTTATTATAAGTAGACGTACAAAGTTAATGTTTACTTAAAAATAATAAATAAAAATAATTTAATATATTAAATGGTAAAACCCTTTCGTGGGGGAGAAAAAAGAGTAAAAGAAAGTAGCAACAGGCGACAGTATAATTTGACATGGTAATCGTAAACAAAATTCAAACCCACCAAGTCATGCTCTCTCTCTCTCTCTCTCACTTACACACATCTTTTATTTATTTATTTCTCGTGCTTGCTTTCTTGTTGACGTGTTTTCTCTCTCTCTCTCTCTCTCTCTCTCTCTCTTCAGGTTCAAGTTTGTGTACCTCTCTAATGGAGCGATTAAAAAGTCTACTTGGCATAATCAAGGACAAGGTCTCTCAAAGCAAAGCCGCCATAGTCTCCAATCCCAACACCCTCTCTCTTCACCTAGCTCTTCTCCGAGCGACAACCCACCACCCTTTCACACCACCCGGCCATAAACACCTCACCACCCTCCTCTCCTTTGGCCTCGGTTCACGCGTCACCGCCGCTGCCGCTATCCAAGCCCTCATGGACCGCCTCCAGACCACCCACGATGCTTCCGTCGCCATCAAGTGTCTCATCATCGTCCATCATATCATCAAACATGGCAGTTTCATTCTCCAGGATCAGCTTTCTGTCTACCCTTCCACTGGTGGCAGAAACTACCTTAAACTTTCCAACTTCAGAGACAATACCACGCCGTTTACATGGGAGCTCTCTTCATGGGTCAGATGGTACGCTCGATATCTGGAAAATCTGTTATCGACATCTAGGGTTCTGGGTTTCTTTCTCTGTTCAACTTCAAGTTCTGTAGATAAAGATAAAGAAGAAGAGAGAGTTTCTTCTCTCTTGAACAGCGATTTGCTCAGAGAGATTGATTCTTTGGTGAGTTTGCTCGAGGAGATGTGTAAAAGGCCCGATTCCTTGCAGGTGCATGGCAACAATTTGTTGGACGTTATCATGGGATCAGTAGTTGAAGACTATCTATCCACCATGAGCGAGGTTTCGACCCGAGTCATTGAGCTGACGGAGAGACTGAGTTGTTTGAGTTTCGGTGACTCGCTTGAGTTAGTATGCACATTGAAGAGACTCGAGGAACGCAAGGAGAGATTGCTGGTTCTGTCAAATAAAAAGAGAGTGTTAATCGAAACATATTGGGGTTTGATAGATGAATTGAAGGATAGAGTAGGGAAAGAAAAGCTGTACAGAGAAGAGAGAATGATTGTGAGTTATGGGAGAAGAGACAAAGCAAGTGAGTCAGCTCGGTTTGGGGATCGAGTCTTGAACTATGGTGACTCGGTGCGATTCTCCTCGGCAAGATTTGACTTGAATAGGTTTCCTCTTCTGGTCGTATGATTATGTTTTTAAACAGTGTGTAATTATTGTATTTTTTGTAATTTTGCTTGGATTAGGAAAAATTATTATTACATTTTCAATTTTCCAAATCACAATATGATTTTGTCCACTTATCAAATAGGTTTAGGTGTTGATTATGAAGCTTATAATGAAAAATTTTTATCATTACTTTGGTAATTATTACTTACCAAGATTGTAACTTTGTAGGATCGTTTACTTTTTTAATTTAATATTTAATAAGTTTAAATGAGACATATTAAATTATTTTTATTAGTAATAATTAAATAATTTAAAAATATTAAAAAAATAATTTAAAATAAGGAGTTAAAAATCTTAACTTATAAGTTAACAATTAATCACTATATCATAATTATATATTTTCTTTCATAGTTATAATATATTTTTTATAATTATTATTCTTATATTAATATATTTTTATAATTATTTTTATTTATATATTTTATTTTAAAAAATAAATAATAAACTCTTTTATTCAGTAATTAGTAATAAAAAAATAAACATGGTATTAGGTTTCAGTTAAAAAAATTCAAGTCTATTTATTTTTAAATAAAAAAATCTATGACCATTTATTGTTAAATGAGAATTATTTTTTAATTTTTTAATTTTTTTGTAAAACAATGTTGTTCCAAACTTCCAGTTAATAGTTTTGGTTTTTTTTTTTTTTTTTTTTTAAGGAATAAATCAATAATAAAAAGAAATAGGGATTAGGTTAATGTAGGCAATCAAGCAGGTCCCAGTGTCTTGACAAACTGGGCAAATCTTTTAATAGAACAACTGTGAACATCCGGACCCTCATTCCTTTATTGTTGGGGAGACTCGGACTGCTACCTAATTCTTTTATTATTTTACAAATATTATCCAAAATAAATAAATAAATAAATTCTTATATTGTTAAACAACGTCAAAATGTCCGGAAGGATTGATGGATATAAGTTTTGACATAATATTTACATAATTTAATAGTTATTGAATTTTTAAGATTAGAATAATTAGGATTTAATTAATTTATTTCTCTTTTTTTTTCCTTAACGATCCGTTCATTATTAATTTTATTTTATTTTCTCTTTTTTTCTCCGTAAGATTTTCTTTCTTAATATAGTATATTTATGCTTTTTTTTCCCTTATTAGTTACATTTTTCTGTTCTCCCTACGTCAACTTATTCATTGATGCTAAAGAATAAATCGCCGACATTTATCATTTTAAACAATTCTTTTTTGGTGTGCTATGACATGGCATTATCCATTAAAAACTATTCTTAACAATTTCTCTCTTTTTTTTCGTTACTATTTTTCCATTATTAATTTATTTTATTTTCCATTTTCTCTCCTAAAAATTTTATTTTCTAAATATAATATATTTATGCTCTTTTTTTTCCTTCATTAGTTATATTTTCCTCTTCTCTCTACAACACCTTATTCATTCCTAAATCTATTTATTTTATTTCCACAATTATCAAATATTCTCATAGTAAATCTTTTTTCTCCAAATGTCAATTTTAAGAATGAATTCACGTAACATATCTCTGGTTATATTTTTTTAATTAAGTTTATGGTCAACTACCTAATTCCATAATCCATAAATGATGGTTAATATGCTAAATACACTTGAGATTAATAAAATTATATTAAATTTAATATAAGAAAGTTAAATATATAATTTTAATATGTTTATAATAAACAAATGAAAAAAATACTAAATATCTTTGTTTTTAATAATAATAAATACTATTTTAATACATAAAGAATAATTTAAACTGAAAATTAAAAATTAAAAATAAAAGAAAATGGTGGATTGTCCTTTCTGAAATTGGTCACGTTTTAGAGGATATTGATAAACTCCTCTCTGATGAGGCCGTTATAGATTTCAAGTTTGTTCCTCGCACCGCGAATTTTAGTATTGTGCACGCTCTGACTCAGTTTGGTTGTTTTTTAGATCAGTTGTCCATTTGGATGGAAGATTTTCCTTCTTTTATTTCTCATGTAACTAGGGGTGGGCATTTTCAACCCAATCCGTGAACCCGATCCGACCCAACCCGAAAATAGTCGGGTTGGGTCGAATTACTTTGTTAAAAACAACCATATCGGGTTATTTTTTAACAACCCGAAATAAAATCGGGTTGGGTTGGGTTATATGATGAACCCGCGAACCCAACCCGATTTTGTAATCATATATATAAAAAAAAATAAAAAATTTCTGGCTGACCCTAGAAAACGAAAAGTTAACTTATCACCAAAACAAAATTATATATGTATACTCGAGATCCAAACTATACAGAGGAAAAACGTGCAATTTTCTACAAGAAATTGGGCAAGTATCAATAAGATAGTTTACATAGCTGAAATATTGGAAATTTTTATATGGAATCATATGTATTTATTTATTATTAGAAGTGAAAAATAGAATTTAAACAGAGTACATGATATTGTTAATTCATATGTTATGAAATTTTAAATTATGAGATTATGTAAAACTATAATTCATATTTGATGTAGCATTTGAGATTCGATGTAATATTTATATTTTAATATAAGTTGTATGACTTTTTATTTTTATTTTTGATTTAAAGTCAACCCAATCAACTTGATCAACCCAACCCGATCAATATTTGGTTGGGTTGGGTTGGGTTGAAATTTATATTGGATAGGGTTGGGTTGAATTTTTCTTAATCCGATTTTTATTGGATTGGATTGGGTTAATCTCCAACCCAACCCAATCCGAAAATGCCCACCCCTACATGTAACCCTAGCTGATGCTAAACTGTTTTAGATTTGATCAATGGAATTCGTCTTTTCTCAAAAAAAAAAAAAAAAAAAAAGAGAGGAGAGAAAAAAAAAATAGTGAGAGAAACACTAATATGTCAAATTTAGGATAAAAAAAATCTTAAACCGGGTGAGTAAATAAAATAAATTAATGATGGACATAATGGGGAGAAAGAAAAAAGAAATAATTCGTTAAATCTTAACCATTCAAATCATAGAGATCCAATGTTACAAAATCGTGTCAAAAATTATGTTCCCCTAATCCCTCCTGTAACCTTTGGATCTCTAATATTTAGATATTTTAGATTTAATAAATTTATTTTCTTTTTCTTTTTCTTTAGTCTCTTCTTTCAATCATTAATTTATTTTAGGATAATTGCATAAATATCCTCGAATTTAAATTTAATTACACATATATGGACTTATTGTCAAAATTGACACAAATATTACCTACTGTTAGTGGTTAATGGTTAAAGGATAAAGGTTAATGGATAAAATGATCTTTTAAATTTTAAATTAATTAAAATCATTTTGTTAATTAAAATAAAATAAATATTACGAGAAATTAAAAAATAAATCATCTCCATCTTTATTACTTAATATATTAGGAGGCGCATTTTCAATTCTTAAAAATAAAAAATTGCTAAAACAAAAAACATTACCACATACAGACCCTTCATATCTATACTATAGTAAGACCTCTCTATAATAATACTCTATCTAAGAATAATCTCTATATAATCATGCATAACAAATTCTGGTCCTAATTTGGACCAGTTATAAATCAGAATAAACTCAACATTGTAATAAGTTAACTTTTCTAGATTCCATTTTAAGGAACTTGCCTTCACATATTAATAATTATCTGTATATTATAAAAAATATATATTATGTTGTGTTAAAGGTCTATGATGAAATAAAATATTTTTTTAAAGTTGTTTGGGATAATGATTTATTCTTTAGAGATGTTACTACATTTTTAAATTTACGAGTACGTAATAACTCGTCAGTATGAACACCTTATTACTAAAGTCAATTATTTTTGTAACTACGTCTCTATTAAATTAGAACTTTCTTGTAGTAATAAAATTAGTTTTGTTTTGATTAGTGAGAGGTTTTACTGTATGTTTGGTTGTGGTGCAAGAATGTGGGGCTACATTGTACAACTCCACATGTTTGGAGATTTCTATAAACAGTAGGCGTGAGGGACAGAGATAGGTTGAGAGATGGTGAGTAAATGGTGCAAATGAAAAGTGAGGCTTTTGTTCTGATGTTTTTTCTGCAGATGTTGAGGGGCTTATTTTTGCTAGGCAGTGTAGTGTGAGGTAGTTTTGGGCCTTTGTGGCCTCCTTTGTACCCCAAAAAAATAAAATAAAAAAGTGAGGCTTTTGTGTTTGAAGGCCTGTCTTTTGTGTGGAGGGCTGGGTAGAGGCTGATTCTAAAGCCATAGTGGACCGTCTTTAAATCCACGAAACACCTTTTACCGTAAATTATAATATATTTTCTATATAATAAAATATCACCTATGTTTTTAGTGTTGATAATGAGTGAGTTTCTTCTGTAAAGCATGCGTACATTGAATGCAATAGACTAGCTGATGGTTTCGCTTTGCAATTTTCTATGTCAAATGATGTTATTTAATCATATCATCACCGCATCATCTTATTAGTTACATGATGCCCACGGCATCTATTCGGCATCAAAAATACCATCAAAATCAAAAGATGTAATTCAAATTAATAGAAATCTTATAATACTATTTAATACAACATCAAAAATTAACAAGGAATGCAAGTGATTGACAATTCATCCTTGATTGATTTTAATAAATTGCTTATATCTGACGACACAAAATCGTTTTCACTTGACTTCTGACCACTTCCTTACATGCATGCTTGCTTTCTCTGCCTGCAACCAATTCAGACCAAATAAACATCACAGATATATATATATATAGAACTTCAAAATTCTGTTTGTATACAGAGAAAAGCATACCAATATGCAATATAATTGGATACAACAATTTAAAATTTTGTATAGTTACCTCTTTGTCCCAGTCACATCTAATTGTAATAATGGTTAATATCAAGGTTTGAACCGCGGTTCCACCGAAAATCATACCAGCCCAGATTCCCTAACAGAAACAGAAATATTAACATAGAAATCTCTGGTGTACTAGTTTGGGCATATAAATTTGTGACACTTACCATAACACCTTGGTTAAACACCCAACCCATCACAAATCCAAGTGGAACCCCAATCAGATAGTAGCACCCCAAGTTTATGTACGCCACATACGACTGCCATCCTGATCCCACAGCCACCCCTACAAAAGAACAATTTCTAATTAATTAACTTCAAAACTATCTTAAAATCCAACTATTTAAGAATGACAACAAGTACTATTGAATGTACGTACCTGAGAGAATTGGTTGAACACTGTTGAGTAGAATAGTGAAAGCTAAGAGAAGAGAGAGCTTGTTTACTGCTTGGAGGACAGCTTCACTGGAAGAGAATATCAAGGCAAGCTGGTCGTGGTACAACATTATCAATAACCAGAAGAAGAGACCTATTACTACTGATGTCAACACTGCAACCGTTGTAGCAAATTTGGCTCCTTTCCCATTACCAGCCCCGAGCTCATTTGCAACTCTCACTCTGCAATCATTACACAATCCACCTTCCCAAATTCAACATGCATGGCAGTCTCCATTTATTCTTAATTAAGTCATACCATAACACAGGAGATTCAAATTAACCCGTTAATCTTATAATTATAGTCTAACGATAACATTTCCGTTGTTTATACGCATATCCACTATCGCTCGAGAATGTACTTTTCCTTTCACATTCGTGATAGGAGTTTGAGTCATATTTTTATCAATAAACTCACAAAGTGTAGAGAGATTTCTCCTCTATATTAGAAGTTACTTTTCGAATCGTATTTATAATGGTTTGATTTAGCTATGTTCCGACAGATAACATTATAAAAAAAAACGTGTTTCGTTTGTACATCCTAACAGTAGTTTGCAGGTCAAAATTCGTTTCTAATAGTAAATTATATTGACTCGTGGATCGTGCTTTCTTGTAGGAGAAGTTAACATAGATTTCACTGGTGAATCTTATATATTATATACCAATTATAATCAACAGTAGCCACCCAATTTGAATAAATTTTTTTGGAGATATTATACACCGCTTATGGAAATTTTCTTTAGGATGAATCACGACAAAAACATGTTTTTATATGAAGACAGACTAATTAAAATAACCATTGGGGTGTTTCGAAGAAGCACATGAAAACATGACTCTCTTCTTATAGGAAGAGAAATTGCATTAATCAGCGACCAATCTGGGCCCTTGAAATGGGTCCAGATATTAAAGTCATAATGATTTAGAATTCTTGAGCAGTGGGCCATGTAGTATTTGAATAATATTCACTTGCATATCATTAATATAAATTAATGAATTTACAGACAAAACCTCACCCCAGAAGAAAACAATTAAAAAAATATATAGATTTATACGACACGAATGGTGACCACGAATGTGGACTCTTGGGAAGATTGTTCTTATTTGAATTCTCATTTTCAATTTCAGACTACCACAAGTTGGTCTGTTGATGTAAACACTAATATATATATATATATATGTATATATGTCGTGTAGAATTGAAGGGGTTTTGATTGAGATAGAATGGGGTCCATAGATGGTTTGAGAAACAAATGGTTGTAAAAAAAAAAAAAAGTGAGTGGTGTTAATACATACCCGGTACCAGCAAAGAACGCCAAAGGAATCATCATCTCCCACCCATTTATCGTCATGCTGCCAATAACCATACAAAACAAACCACATCACAAATCAACTTGTTGTATTTTTGCAGAAAGTGAAAGTCGCATTAATGTTTCACCATTATGAGGAAGACAACAGATACCATATAGACAAAGCATCCACAGCAATCTCGGCATTCTTCAAATTTCCAGTCATCAATATCAATATTCTGTAGTACCAGTTCTCTAAGCTGTACAATTTTTTTTTTTTTTTTGGGTAAGATTCAGACGATAAGATCTATAGAGAATGGCAAAACAATATAACAAAATGAAGAATTCAATAGAGAGAAAGGGTACCAAAGCATGACACCAGAAGCAGCAGAGAGTTTGACAAACTCCCAAAGATCAGAAAAGGCTTCAATGGAGAAACCAGCCCAAGTAAGAGGACACCCACCACAAGCAACATAACCAAAGAGACCAAACACCAAAACCCACCAAGAAAAGTTCAGAGTAGCGGCAGTCCCAACCACACCAAGCTGCATCTTGTACACAAACAGCCAACTCACTAGTATATGAACCAACAGAGCAACCAAAGACACCCACGCAATAACCATAGTCTTAAGCTGGCTTTGCAAGAATCTCTGCAGAGGAAACTGAAAGGCAAAGCTGAAGTGAAGTGGTATCATCCATATGGCAACCAACCCAGATAGCTCAGATACATCCTTCGATTGGCCTAGAAGCTTCAAGACTGGTGAAGCGAATAGATACAAAGGCAAAAGCAGAACGCAACACAAGAAAAGCACTATCCATGAACGTTGCATGTATACACCTAACATGTAGTACTTTTTGGCTCCAAAAGCTTGTCCACATAACGTTTCTAATGCACTTGCCATCCCCAACTGCTCATCAAAGTAAACCAATAACAATAATCAACAAGAGACAGAAAAGCAAATACCTTTTTCCATCAAAACACAAGAAAATCAATTATTTGAGACAGTAAGAAAGGGAGAGAAAGAGTACCAAGAGACCAAAATCGAAACCGACGATGACATTGTTGGAAATGGAGATAGCAGCAAGCTCGAGGTCACCCAAATGACCAGCAAAGGATTGGGTGATGACCAGCATAGAATAGGAGGCAAGTCGGCTAAAGATTGCTGGACCAACTATATGCCATAGCTTCTTCGATTCAATCCAAAACTTTTTCACAAGACCTCCATCTTCCTCATCACCTTGCTCATGATCACGTTTTGATAGAACGGTCGAAGAAGCTAGATGATCTTCTAGCAAAGGAACCTTTCTTTCTTCCAATGAACCGTTACTAGGCATTTTTAGCCGCAGGCAGCTAATCCTCTGTCCAACTTTTTGTTCTTGGGATTACTATGAAATGAAAAGTGTTGTCTTTGAGAGGCTTGGCTTCTGACTTTATATAGCAGAATAGCCGTGTACAAATTTTTGGAGTAAAGATACAGAGCCACGTATATTGTTCATTGTTGAATTATGTACACATATTGTTTGTGTTAGATGGGCCCTGTCCATTTGGGATGCACGCAAACCTAAATCAGGAAGCATAGAAATCCAACTCAATCCTCAATCATACAAAAAAGAAATAGGTCACAGCTCACGGTATCCACATAAAATTATTCACACAAAACCATTAAAATAACATATTATGATAGAAGTAATACCAGTCACCGTCACATGCTGACAAGTTAAATTGCTCATATCTTCTAAAAAAGTGAACCTTGGACTTCAATAATTATTTGGTGGAAATCAGGTTATTTCACTGGCGCAGTAGTTTGCAGAAAATCCAAAGGGGTCCTGCGTAGAAATGGGATCTCTGTTCTTATTATGCATTCAAGAAAGAGAAACCCTGGTAGGAAACAATTCATTTTTTAAGCTATTTTCTGCTCTGATATGTTTGTATTGACCACACGAGCTCGACTTCCGTTTTATGGTTATATTTTATTTACATATTAATGCGGCCTATTTGTTGATGGATAATGTCTGTATACTTGTGCACAATACCGAGAAGATTTGACAGTTGAGCTTTTTTGTGAAACTTTACAACTGATGAATTATCACGTGATAACTCATCAAAGAAAACCACCTATGGAATAGACTGGAGTATTGATGATTGATTGAGTGCTTAGTAACGTCTTGACAAATATTAAAGTTTATCTCAAGCTTATAACAGTTTCTCTTAGTTGATAATTTGTAAGTATTACTGTAAACATTTGTTGAAACACATGACATGTCCTGATTCTGAAATGGAGTAATCCCCTCTCACCTAAATTTATTTTAAAAAAATATATATATTTTTATTAATATGTCATCCACCAAATCATACGGTTTAGTCTATTCAATTCTTTCAATCAATGCTCGAAAATACATTTCAATTTTCAATGCGAAAATTTAAAAGGGAAACTTTTATAAATAGTAATACCCGGGAAAATTATTTTTAATTACTTATAAAAGATTAATTATTTTTAACCACGTATAAGAATTTAATTATTTTTACCCAATTGAGATTTGAAATTACCAAAAAACGCAGGGAGGAGACGCCGAAGAGGCAATCTCTATTTTTCTTTTTCTTTTATTTTGGTTTTAACCTTTTCATTTTATATTTTTGTTTTATTTTACTACTTCTAAAGTTGTTTTTTTTTTTTTTTTTTTTGCAAAAACAAATCTTAAATTTGATGGGGGTGTTAAAGTTTTATTACTTGAGAACTCCAAGTAAATAGAAAAAGGTTAGGGTTGAATTTGTGCTTAACACTCGCGCAATTAAAGTTCATGTCCATTGCTCGCTATATGGCTGTTCTCTTAGTCTTAATTCTATAGTGTACTGGGTGCAAGCAAAAGCAATTGATCGCAAGCCTTCAAAATCGCTTCTTCCTTACTAAACATCGGGTGGTTCGGATGGGACTGGCCTACTTCCTTCGGGATCTATACCTGTGATTATTCCTGGTTATCCATCCTTCACCAATTCGCCGTCATACCCGTTGTTTTGAAATCCATCTTCCTAACAAAATCCTTTCTCTTTGCGACCACATAATAAGTATCATGTAGAGCAATGTCTAGCCCAGAATTTGCCGACACTATCCCCGTGAGTCCTCTTATAGCCTGCCCAACACAAACTCAAACGGTTCCACTTTATGCAATTAGAAATCCGACTTTGTTATTATTTTCAATTTTCTAATTTTTTTCTATTCTTTAAAAATGGAAGAGAGAGATATATATATATATATATATATATATATATATATATATATCTATCTTCCATGCTGTCATTTTGAAATGTTTATTTCAACCACTATTTCACCTCCTAAAAAAAGCAAAGTAAACTTGACAAGCGCAAATGTGAGGAAGTAGGAGCAATCAAACCAAAAATCTCTTTCTTATCCTTATTGCCCCAAGATTGGAATGAGGGGAAGGAATGGAAAGAGAAATGGATGGGGAATCCCCCTATGTGCTGAGAATAAGAGGAGCCAACAAACTGAAAGATACCCGTGGGAAAGCATGGGAGCCTCAAGCCTATGTAATAGTATCAACCGCATCAGAACACTTTCCTAACTTCTACTCACTGATGGCATTGATTGACAGAGAATATATGCAGGGGTGACAAGAACTAAGAAAGTGACCTGATTCTGATAGATGTTAAGACGACTAGAGAGGAGACGGGAAAGGTTACAAGGGCTGGAGCAGCCACACCAGCATCTGAGAAAGCAATAATAGAGCACGCAATGATAAAAGCAACAGGAGCTTTTAGTCGAATCATTTTCTCATTTTTATGAAATTCACTTGGCTGGTTGTTGCTCTGGGTATTATCCCATTTATATTATTGTGCGATGGTTCGTTGTTCATGGACTAGTTGTACCTTAGATCCATGTCCATTGAATAACAAGTCTTTTTACATTTTGAGAGCAAAAAGCAAAAGCGAGTCAAACGTAAACTGATTTATTTGTTCTCTACGTTTAGTTTCACCGTTAAATTTTTTATTATAATTAATAAATTTTAAAATTTTAGGGACTGCAGATTCTAAAAAATTAAATATAATTAAAAATTGATAAATTGAAATAACTTAGGACAAATAATATTCTTCATTTTTGTTATCAACTAATTAGCAACCATTCTTTTTATTAATTTAAAATATTATTTGGGAAAATTTTGAAAAAATTTAGGTAAATAATGCAATTGTATATCTAAAAGAAGTTTATAATAATTTTTAAAGTTGCATAATGTAGCTGACAGTTTGTGTATTTCACAAAAAAATATATCCTATAATGTTTGTGATTTTTTAATATAAAAATTAATAAATCAAATATTTGATTCAATAAAATTTATTGTGTAATATTATGAAGATGATATAATTTTATTAGACTGATACATATATTAAAGTAACTTTGAATTATAAACCAGTGACATCCATCAGCAGCAGACCGCTTTGAGGAGCAGCGTATTCTTAAAATTTATTTTAAAAAAATAATATATATAATTTAGAGTAAATAATATCTATCTTTCCTGGTGGAGTTAACTTTTGAGTTTATTGACAAAAACCTCACTTCTTTTGGGTTTATTCAATTACAAACGGAATCAACTTTTAACTAATTATTCAGTTTTTTGATAAATACCTCTCATAATTAACTGTTATATTTGATCAAATTCTAAAAAAAACAGAGAATTATTTGTCAATAAACGATAAAATTAACTCTACTTATAATTAATAAATCTTAAATCTTGAATGCCGACCTCTCAAATTTCCGACTTATCCTTCCGTCCCTACCTTATCAATATTGTTAAAGAGGTATATTGGACAAAATCTTTGGGTCGTCCATTGCATTTGCACCACCGTTTTCTATGTTAAATTTATGGAAGTATTACGTGGGCCCTTGCTGTCTATCTATCAATCATCAATTTCACGTAAGCAGCTACGCCATCAAATTGTCAATTTGTAATGTCAAAATGGACAAACTATAGCAGGATTTAAACATTTGGCATTTGGGCCAGATTCAAAGAAGGCCCAATTACAGGCCCATTTAGATTATGCCAACCTATTACCACTTTAAGAAGATTTAATCTCACTTTTTTTTTTTTTTAATGGGTTAGAATTACAATATTAATAATTGTCGAGATCAATCACTAAACGCGTTGTCCCAATATCTACTCCCATAACATGAGACATCTACTTTCATAATAAGGGGAGAAAACTACTCACACATACTAATAAATGCATTAAACATTTTACTATAAGTGGATATACGAAGATTAATCTCACATTCTGTAATGAATAAATATGGATTGATTCATGAGTTTATAAATTAATAATTTAGGTTGCATCATGCATGCAAAATATAAGCAAAGTCATAGATACTGTCGTAAGTAACTAGTGGGGCGAATCAAAGGAACATTGCTCATGAGTTTATAATTCTAATGCAGTCTTGCACTTTTTTTACCCTTTCGACATGAAGCGGCCATTTCACATGTAGAAACCCAGTTCATGACTAACAAAAATAGAAAAAACCTAGCAGCAAATTAATTCGAAAAAAAAATATGCATGCAGTCATCAGTGAATTAGTGAATGTCACTGGTGAAACTAAAAGTAGATGACCTGTAACGGAAGCTACTGCGGCGGCCTGTTTCGGGTTAATGTAACTCGCCGTGAGTACAACAATGATAAAAGACACAAAGGATAACAGTTAAGGCTATTGCTTCAATGGATTTTGCTGCTGAATCCAAGTTTGTGCTTGAAGAGATATAGAATAATGTGTCGAAATGGAATGTCTTTTTAAGCTTTTTTAGTCATTTGAACAGTGCGCCTAGGTTGATTTTCATGTGCCAGTCTTTTAGTCTGTGTACATAGATGGAAGCTCAATCTAATTTGGATTATGATTAATGAAGAAAAAAAAAAAATGAGTCAACTGATTTGTTGAAACTACACTAGACAAAATCAACACTGTTCATATAAACCAGTTGAGGAATCAATGCAAATCATGCGATTTGTTTAGTGTTGGAGAGAAATTAGGACTGTCAAAGATGTCATGTGTGTTTGATTTTAGGATTTTGGGAGAAATATGGGTGCGAGTGACTTTTTGGTTTCTGGTTTTCAAAAAACGACTTCTGGGATTAGCGGGAATGAATATGTTTCCCTCCATCATTATACTACTGATGTTGTCCGTGATAAATAAATCTATTGATTACGGACAATAACCGTTGTTCATAACTTATTAAAAATAGACCTACATATAGTAATTAATTGATGTCCATCACTGGCATTTAAAGGGTTGTTATAAACGAAATTAAGTGGCCATATCAACTACGGGCTTTTAAATACTGTTTTTCTAACAAGGATCCTTCAAGTCTGTGATAATTTACTTGTAATGAAAAATAGATTTTCTTATAATGAATAAAGGACAATTAATACTAAGAAACAATTTAAAGATAATTTATTAAATGGGTTAAATTCAGATTGACACAAATAGAACAGGATAACATAAATGATCATTTCTAATGTGATTCTAATAAGAGAATTAACTGAGAAAAAATTGAAAATTTTAATGCCATAAAAATAGAAAGAACCACTGATCAAAACAGCAATCACGTTGGTTTGGGCTTGAATAGCATAACATAGCCATTGTAAGGCAGTTGTGTGTGCACGCGCGTGTATACCTACGTGTATGGACGTATGTGTTGGTGTTGGAGCATAATTTTTTTTTTTTTAAAACAAAAATCTAATACTTTTTGAGATTAAATCATATAAATACGGTTTGGATAACTATTTTCAGTAATAAGAGACGAGAACTACTAGGATCAACGGCTTAGACTATTACTCCCAGTAATATGAGGAATCTACTCATACGATTGTATTTTTATAGATAATTGTGAGACTATATATTTATATTAATTAGATATTAAATTTTTATTGTTTGAAGAGATTTTAACATGTAACGTCCAAGTCAAGATGTCATTGTGTTGGAACAGAAACTTTTAACAGCCAAAAGATTCCCTTTCAAAGAAAATCAATCATATTGATAAGATTGAAAACAGTAGGATAAAAGGATAAACTTAATTATTTTTCAAGATAAAAAGACAAGAAAATGACTAAAACAAATTAGAAAAAATTAGAAAGAGAGAAAGGACAACTCATTAAATAATTACTGATTGAAAATGGACTGGATTTTTATGACTAAGAATAAAGAAAATGGCAGAAGAAAAGCCAAGAAAGATAGGAAATAGATGTTGTATTTGATTGGAGTGAATAATATGGACATAAAAAATAGGATAAAATAGCAAATGTTGAACTTGTACCACATAAGTTGAACTCTTAAAATGTTTTATTTATTTATAATTGATTTTGTTATTATAAGACCTTGATATATACTACAGACACTATATGGTCGGTCCGAAATTATACTCTCATAATACCGACAGTCAAGGCGGATCGTTAAGGGGCCCGAAGGGGCCATGACCTCCCAAACCCATATAATTTTTAATAAAATTTTCGTTTAAAATAATTTTATAATATATTTAATATAAATAATAAATTCCGATGGCCCATTTATTATTTTATTTTAATTATTACTATAATTATACAATAGAAAACTGTAGTAAATAAAGGTATTTTAACAATATACCTTAATAAAAGTAAATTCATCCATTCTTATTTAATATAGAAAAAAAAAATTCATTCATTTTAGGACTAATTTAAGATATATATTCCTTTTAGAATTTAGTTTTCTAAATATCATTGAGTATTAAAATAATATTAAAAAAATAATATAACTTTTTTATAAACTCTTCGATCATCTATATTAAAATAGAAATCATAGAAAAATTTAGCATATGTTCGATTGTAGATGACTTTCGAGATTTGAAAAAGTGACTGAGCTTTATTTTAATTCATAAAACTTGTGTCTATTTTATTAATTTATTTTTTGTACTATTACATATTAGACTAAATAATCTTAAATTATTTTTTTGGAAACTTATTTTTTAAAATATTAGCATATTTTATTGTGTAAACTTGAATATTTAATTTTGTTTTGTTCCCTTAAAGCTAAAATTATGGCTTCGTATCGGGAGATCTTTACTCTTATAAAAAGGGATAAATTTTTCAGAAGCCTCTCATCAAGAGATCTTTACTCCTATAATAGTGAATAAATTTCTCGACATATACTAATAAATACGCCAGATGTTACTTAACCTTACTATACGTGTAGACAAGGAGAAAAGGGAAGAAGGGGAGATGTACATTACCCATCCAAGAGTGGATGTATTAAAACTCTGAAGTTTACTAAGGTCGTGGCGAAACTACCTTAAAGCCCAATTTGTTTTTTTCTTAAAAAAGTTATTTAAATTTTATCGTAATTTGTTTGTTTTTTACATTTTTCTATTAACATTTTACCTATTTTTAAATTGGCCCTTGATAGAGCTGGTTTCGGCTCTGCTCAGAGGAAATTGAGTTCCATATTTCAATTTTTATACTATACTATTTTTACACTAAATGACTTCTATTATATTCTTATTAGTATTATCATCTTAGTCACGTTACTTCAATTAAAGCAATGATAAAAAAAAAATGATCATAACATTGAATATATATTATTCTTAATAATTTTTCAGGTCTAGATAAGTTGATTTTTATATTTATTATAAATTCAAATTTTGGTCGTTAAATACAATTGGTTGAATGGTAAATGCATGTGTGCATTAATTTTAAGTATACGCTTGGAAGAATTTATTTATTGACCAAAAAAACTTATTTAATACTAAAAGTTCTTTTCATTTTTTTTTTTTTTTATCGTTTGGTTACCATACCAGTAGAGTTTTTGACAATTATAAAAGTTGTTTTACATCTATTCGGAGAAGTTTAATTTTTGAGTTTTTTTAAGTGGATTTTTTTGAATTTTTAAAAATATTAAAATGTCTAATATAACCTTATTAAAGTTTATTAATTTTACAATGTCATTTTAACTTAAAATTATATCATTTCTAGTAATTATATTATTTCAAAGTTTTTTTTAAGTGACAATCAAACGACCAACAGTTTTTTCTTAAAAACTCTATTGTAAAAGCTCTGTTTCTAAAAATACTAGTCACAGAAGTTCTTTTAAACAAATCCTTAATTTTGATATCTAACTGAAAACGGTCAAGTATGGTAGTTCACACAATCTGACCCTAGAGAGATTAGAGAATAATCTTGAAAAACTAATACAAAATTAAAAATCAACCCTAGTGGCAGAAAAATAAGAGATAATGCACATGGATAGACTCATGATCTACATACAGCTAAGAAGTCAACCATGATAAAATGTGTAAACATAATGGAGGGCAAATTCAGAGTACTGCGACAAAACATTATACTTTTTTTTCTATTATTGTTACTAAAATAATAATTAGCTGATTGGAAAAAGTGTGAATAATTAGTTTTACACAATGAAATCGGATACTTGTTACTAGAATCATCTTTATTGGGTTGGTAAGAAATTAATGTTTTTTCTTTTTTTAATATATACGTGTATAGTATAATATATTAAAATTAATTACTATATATATAATTTAAATATTCACTCGTATAATTAGAAGGGAATGTATACTACTAATAGATACACATAGTAATATTTAACCCCATTAGAGGTTCACGTTATTGAAATTATAAGAAGATGTGTAAAATTAACTTTAACACTCAATTTTATTCGATTAGAAAATTCAAAGAATAATAATACATTATGGTCGAACCACGGCAAAGGGGCGGCTAATATTGCCCCGTGATGTGATTCGTAATTAGGTATGTTTATTTTTTCCTACCAAATGGAGTAATTCAAATAAAAGTTCAAATTTAATTATAGTAATTAAGAACTCATGGAATATAAAGCAACCAACTAACCAAAGAAGAAAATCCATGTCCATTTCATCAAAATTATGCTTTTACCTTTAATTTAAGAAAATCTTGAGATTTATTATTATTATTATTATTATTTCTGAAACAGAGATGCATTAATTCATAATCCAAAAATAATTAAATTAATTTTATTTGTAAAATGTTATCAAAAGGATATAAAATTGTACTTCAATAATAACTTATACTTCAATCCAATCAAATAAAATCTCTATATTTTTTAAATTAAAAACTTTTTGCAAGAGACTTTTGGGTTGTTTCCAACTCATAAATATTTGAAAAATAATACCCAATAATTTTAAATTATTTATTCAAAATTATATCTAAATAATATGATGTGAATTTATAACCATTATATAGGGTAAGATTTCTCATAATTTAATGAGTTTGATATTCATTTAAATTATATTTTTCTTATTTAAAAAATAAAAAAGAAAAATAGCGAAGAAACAATCAACGATAGAAACTAAAAAGCGGATCCAAAGAACGTAAAAGAATAACAAACTGTTTTATTCAACTATTATTAGATATACACCATCTCCATCTCTACAATCTTCCCGGTCTCATCAAATAGATACACGTGTAACCCGACCCCACACAAAAATAATCAACCGCCGTCAAACTCAATATAGAGTAGGAATCATCAAGATCATCATCGTCGTCGGCGTCAATCAATCAATCATAACAAATGAATCAACAAAAATACAAAAAGAACCAAGTAAATGAAAACACTACTCAACAAACAAAGAAGAAGAATCGATAACAAATGACAGATCTAGAGAATTCGAGGGCGACCCAGTTGGAAAACGCGACCTTGGAAATCCTTCTAAGCCAAGACAACAGCGAAGAAAGTTCCGGCGGCAGCAGTGCCGAAGATAACGGCTCTGTTGACCAAACCACTAAAGGCACTGTTATCTGCTGGGGTTGGCTCGGAAGCTGGGACTCCTTCTGCGCCGGGTGGTGGAGCCGGAGGAGAAGAGATGCCGGGGCCAGGAGCAGGTGAGACAGAGGTTGGTGATGGGGTGGGAACAGTGGATGGAGCTGGGGTTGGTGTTGGAGTTGGAGTTGGAGATGGAGTTGGTGATGGAGTTGGAGTTGGTGATGGGGTTGGTGAGGGTGTTGGTGTGGCCGTAGGCGACGGTGTTGGTGCGGCGGGTGTTGGTGTTGGTGGTGTGGGTGTGGGTGTGGGTGCAGCCCCTGGTGCCTGAGCAAAGCTAGAAGTGGCCAAGAGACCCAGGATCAAAAATACCTGAAAAAGAGAAGAACCCATCCTCATCTTCTCTGAAAAAGATTGAAACTTTGTGTGTCTAGAGAGAGAGAGAGAGAGGCTGTGAGTTGTAGAGAGAAAAGTTTGCGAGTGATGGAGCTGAAAAAAGGATGATGGGGATTTTAAAGTAAGGGAACCCAATGGAGAGAAAATATTTAATCAATAATGTGAGAGATTCCTCGAATAGTTTTAAATTATTTGTATGCACATTAATTATGTTGCTTCGTATATGTGTGTGTATATATACACACATGCAACGCAACGCAAGCACACTAGCTAATGGCGGTGTTATGAATAATGGGTTGGGTTGCGTTGTGTACCACCTTTCTTTGAAGTTGCTTTAAGAATCGGATACAGTAGGAGCACCTAAGCAAACTATGCAAAACACGACACGTATTCAGAATAAGGACATTTTAGTAAGTCGGTTATGTTTAAAATTCAGATTACGTATGGTTTTTGGCTTTTTTTGCCATGGTTAATTTCCAAAATTAACGAGAAATGCCATTGGAAGTGGACAGGTGTCGGTAGCTGAGGGTTAGTAAGATGTCACTTTCCATTATTAGCAGTTTAACAAATATAAAATTTGGGTCACAGTCTGTCTTCCGCGTTAACCTTTTCAACTACTTCGTGCGTGGTCGGTTGAGTTTACTAGAATGCCCTTTTAAACATTCATATGATAAAACACTTGTCTTCTTGTCTTGAGTGTAAACAGTCAGACCATAAGTTACCCTGATTCGTGGAATGTACCTTTGGATCACACTTCATGATATCGGGGACCCAGTCAAACATAGGTTCCTAAACACGTGTCGAATATTTGTGGTTTTTGATGGTGATCCTTTGTTGTAGGCTAGAAGCTTTCTTATTTTAGTGGCGGAGATTTAGATATTATTTTTAAGATTAGATTAGCTGTGTTTTATAGCCGTTTTCGATTAAGATAATTGGGGAGAGAGAAATTGAAATAATTATAATATAATATATAATATAATAATATAAAATAAAAGTAACCGTTGCAAAATGGAGAACAACTAACATGTACAATTTTCTGTGCCCGAAATGTGCATGTCTTGTTGTGGAGGTGAAAAATGTGAAGCTCTGGTGCATGTAGAAATTGTGCACTTTGTTTGTTCAATTGACACGTGTCCTGTAGGCTGGTGATGAACACGTGTCGATCTGTGTGTGACCCTCGAATATAATAAACGTGAAGAGTGTAAGAAAGAGGGGGTTGTCAACTTTGAATAGATGGAAGTTAGACAATCAAATTATGAACAGAAGCTGGCAAGAAGCTGGCAAGTAGTAGTAGTTTATGACCAAAAGATATGAGAAGATGATTTTATCATTTCTAAATTGTATGTATTATTGACTTTAATCATAGCTCATTGCTATAGAAATTGTGTTATTGGTTGTCACAGAATTCTTGATCAAGACCCATTTGAGTTAATAATATCATACCAACAACAACACACACACACACACACACATATATATATATATATATATATATATATATATATATATATATAGATATATATATAGAAAGAGAAATCTCATCTTATTAGTATTTTTTTTTTAAATATAATACCTTACGGGTTAGAGGACTATCAAGATCTATTAAAATTAAACTATACTAGTACGATCTGGAGATCTGCTTCAATTTCAGAAGCCGTCTAATCCCAACAATATAAGGAATCTGTATACATAATTGTACTTTTATGGACAATACTAATAATAATATGCATACTATTTAATTATTGAATCTTAATGGCTTAAAGAAGTTTGATCATACTATGAACTTTAATACATCAATGAACATTATAAAAAGCTTCATTGGAAAATAATGTGTTTAATTTTTAAAAGATTTTGTTTTAAAATTCGAGTATTCAGTATCAATTTAATGAACAAAACTATAATTGATAATATTTGTAAGTGATGCTAATTAATAAATCCACCAAATATTTATTTAGACATTTTTTAATATATATATATATATATTTTGTTAATAACAATGCTATCATTTGATTAAGTTATTAAATAACACCAAAACATTGTAAAGAAATTTACTAACAAATTTTTAGAATACATAACGTCTTACATTCTACATGAAACTTTACATATTTTAATATTTTGATAGGAAGAAGATTTCTCAAAATAAGTTTAATTTTTTTAAAATAAAATGTCGGTAGAAAAAAAGTATGGAAAATAATAATAATAAAAAGGGCAAATTGCAATAAGATACACTGATATTTGGTCATATTGCAATGAGATTGCATTTTTACTTAAACTACAATGGAGTATCTCGGATAATTCTCAATTGGTCAATAATGTAATATAAAATATCACTTTTTGAACTAATTTTATTTTTTTAACTCATATAGTCCCTAACTTTTTTAAAATACATTAATTTAATATCTATGACCAAAATTTTGACAGTCAAACATAATATAAAGTATAAACTGGTCATTTTATATTTTTATTAAATTATTAAATTAGAATAATACTTTACCCTTTAATTTTTTAATAACTTTATTTATTTCGATAGTCCAATAAAATATTAATATGTGTTATAAAAGTTTAATTTTTTTAAAAACACTTATAATAATTAAATAATAAAATAAACATGATAAAATTTATTGAAAATAAAAAATAAAAAAATTTTAAATTTTAAAAATCTTAAAAGTAATATAATTTCTTAAAAATAAAATAAAATTTAAGATTGAATAATTATAAAACTCAAAATTTAGTAATATAATACCCTCACACACACACACACATATATATATACATATATATAATAAATATTTATATATAACGGTTTTATTATTATATTTTGATTTTATAATATATATATTGTAATTCTATTATAATATATATATATATATAATGTATATATACTATATAATATACTCTAAAATATGTATATATAATATTTTCAACATTTTAATTTTTTTTATTAAACTTGAAGTGTTATAAGTATTTAATTTTGAATTTTATTTTTATTTTAATAAATGACGTTACTTTTAAATATTTTTAATTTTTAATAAATTTTATCATATTTATTTTTTATTTAATTATTTTTAAGTACTTTAAAAATAATATAAATTTTATAATAAATAACAATTTCTTATTAAGTTATCTAAAAGATTAAATTATTCAAATATAAAAATAGGTTAAATTTGTATATGTATTTTTATTTTTATTTTTAATAAATTTAATTATATTTATTTTTAATAAATTTAATTATTTTATTTAATATTTTTAAAGTGTTTTTAAAAAAATTAAATTTTTATAACGTATATCAATTTTTATTAGACTGTAAAATATGAAAATTGTTAAAAGGTTAAAGGATAAAAGTATTATTTTAATTTAATAATTTAATAAAAAATATAAAATTATCAATTTATATATTATATCATATTTGATCGTCAAAAATTTTTAATCATAAAGATTAAATTAATATATTTTAAAAAATTAGGGATCGAATGAGTTAAAAAGATAATAATAAATTAAAAAGTAATATTTTAAAATATATCAGTTTAGATACTGTCTTATTAAATTCAATAATTTTTATAACTATAACTAATAATATTAGTTTAATCCTAATATTATATGGCTATAGAAAATTTTTAACGTATATTGCGTAAAACAAAACCCGATTGCTAGACGGTGAGACAACTCTTTTTCCTAGGATTAATTAAGCACCGAGTGGTTGTTGTTGATGGCTAGGCATCGCCTAACGAGAAGAATATTAAACGAAACAACTGGTAGCTTTTATAGCACAAATGTCCAAAGTCGAAGACTCATTCCAAGTTCCAACAAAGGGTCAGATAAAATAATGTTAAAAAGTTTGTCCAATCGTGTGTGTGTGAATAGAGAGAGGTCGGCACATGTCTAAAATATATTTAGTGGACCAAAGTAACCTTTTCCCATCAACTTTACTCATCACAAACTCCTAGTAATCCGTGAATTGTGGTGACTTATTTTTAACTTTCTAACTACCCCCTTGAGTTTAGAGTTGACACATTCCTACCGCAAATTGTGGGACCACTCTTTTTCTACCACGGACTCTTCCCATTTTACATTACGGCTAATTGTAATGTAGTCATGGTCCCGATTCGGTTCAGTGGTTCGAACTGAATTGGTGATTTTTAACTGAAATTAAAAGTTTTGGTTAAAAATCGATTTTGGAATTGATCACAGGAACTGAAATATTCGGTTCCGATTTCAATATTTTATTTTTTAAAATTGAAACCGTCGATTTTAAGAACCTGTTGAACAACTGAACCGCCAGTGCACAATCTGAATTGGGACCAGGACCCCTACAGTCCCGGTTCCAGTTAGGTCAAAAATGGAATTGGAACCTGCAATTCCAAAATCGGAACTGCCGATTCCGAAACCTTGGCCATCACTATTGCAATGAAACATTATCTTAATTAAATATTAATATTCTTAATTAACTGGTTAACCATTAAAATTGACGGTCACCTAATAAATAAAGAATAATATAATTATTTTGAACCTTATATTTTTTTAAAAAAACAACTATTAAAAATTGTAAAAAAAATTAAATAAATCTCCACCGTCCAATTTTGATGGATAATGGAAATCCATTTTTAATTAAATTAAATTTTTTAATTAGGGGTAGTTATATTATTTCACACATAAGTTATAGTCAAACAGTTATATACGCGTGCATCAACTGACAATAGGGTACTAATATATAATTAAGACTAAATTCACAATTTTAATATAGTATGGCCAAACATTTTACATCTAGTCAAACACGCGGTTCGCAGGCCTAATCAGGATTGCTGATCAAGCTTTTCAAAGATTTTATTTTATTTTAAATACAATCGTGTAGTGTTCGTAGATCCAAATCCAAAATAGGCTTGTCCTGCATGGGCTTGTGCAACCCATCAGTTTTTAATTGGTTTTATGTGTTTTTTTAATTTATTTTGATTTTCTCTTTAATGTTTAAGCCCAGCTTAGCTATCTGGACATGCGAGTGTGAATAATGAGGCTCAGCTTATCCAACGGTAGGGTTTGGATGCGGCCCAGGCAGTATGGTTGCGGGCTAGGCTTGGGCAGTCTAGCTGATACCTCTAGTGGAGACCACCTGTCTAGTGGCAATTGAATTCGGATTATCCGATCCGATCTGATCGGAATTCGGATCTAAAAATATTGGTCAAAAGAAGGATCGAATCCAATTTTCGGATATGGGAGAGTAGATACTATTGTGCGGATCGGATAAATCCAAATCAGAATCCGGTACGAAAAAAATTCAAACCTTATTCAGAAAAATCCAAAACACATGAAAAAAAAAATCCAAAAATTCGAAGTCGGACCAAAATCCCCAAAATTTCATAAATTAAAATTTTTATGAAAAAACCTTTTATGTGATTGAATATCACATAATTTTTCTAATTAAATAAAAACTTACATTACTATATGTATATTCATATATCAAATTATTAGAAAAATTTAAAATAATCTACTTTTTCTTAACAATATAAAAATAGTGAAATTTAAAAATAGGATAAATTACATCCCACCTACGTGAGGTATTACTAATTACAGACGAAATCAATTTTTAAGAAAATTAACCGCACACCCCCCTATCGTTAGCGTTCACCGTCAGAAAAGACAGTTGACAGTAAAAACATATAAATTTTATGACAAATTACAGCTTATCTACCTGAAGTATACATAATTATAGGCGGAATCAACTTTTAGGAATATTGAATGCAAACCCCACTACTGTTAGCGTTGATCATTTAAAAAAAGACAAGTGACTGTTAAATATAAAAAGACAAATTTGCCCATAGTTAAAAAAAATCTAAAATAAAATAAAAATAAATATATTATGATCCATTCATGAAAACAATTAATATTTTTAAATAAAATTAAATCTAAGATTTTCACCGTCCATCTAGAGATTATCTTTTTTTTTTTAAAAAAAATAATAATTAAGAATCTGGTGGCTATGGAAGGGAGCATTCTCCTTTCCACGAATTAGGAGAGGTAAACCTCCTTTGCACAAACTAGGAGAGGTAAACCTCCCCAGCTTGTTCATGAACATGGTTCATGCATTTGGCTTGCGAACGAGGTGCGCGAACCTGGTTCGTGAACCTTTGCGAACCGTGATGAATCTGGATTCGCGATCAAGTCTCCCCTAGTTCGTAATTCATGGTAGACCCACCATGGATCTCACCCTTCTCTCTTCTCTGATCTTATTTTTTTTTTATTTTTTTTTTAAATCTCCACCGTCCATTTAGAGATAGATGGTGAAGATATTAAGTTTTCTTATTTTAAATTTTTTAAGAAATAAATATTAATTTTTTCTAGAAAAATAAATCTCTACCGTCTATCTTAGATCTTAATTGTTTTTTTTTTAAAAAAAGATTTTAAAAATAAGACAAAATAACTAAAATACCCTTAAACATTGTTGATTTTGACTAACGGCATAGGGGTTTTGCAGTCAATTTTCCTAAAAGTTGATTTACCTATAATTAGTGATATTTCAGGTATGTGGACTATAGTTTGTCCTAAATTTTATATGTTTCTGAGGGTCAACGGTTTTTTTTACGGTCAATACTAACAGCAGGAGATCTGCAGTTAATTTCCTTAAAAGTTGATTCCACCTGTAATTAGGGATACCTAAAAATAGGTAGACTGTAATTTATCTTTAAAAATAAATATAAGCACCTTTTTTGCATACTTATTACAAAAACATACTTATTACATATATCATTCCCTAATTTTATCTCAAATCTTGATTATTTTCGAGAATATGATTTAGTATATTGGAATTAAATTATTTTTGGATAACATTAGTCTAGTTGGGATGTACTCTAGCAACAATGATACAACCAAATCCTATTCAATTTATTATTATTATGATCAAATTTATATTAAAAATATTTTATGTTTCAAATATACTTTCTTCTTTATTTGATTAATTATGTATAGTGTAGTGGATAAAGTTGATCAAATTTATTGGTAAATTCATAAAATATTTCTTAATAAAGTAATAAAACATTGTAAATTCAATAAAAAATCATAAATTATATCATATAGGCGGAATCCCATTGGAATAGTTGTTTTAGCAATACATCTCAATATTATTGAAGAGAATTCAAAAAATTGTAGAATTTTAAAAAAAAATTGATTTCGATATGAGAAATATCCAATTCTGAACTGAAAAATATATGAATCTGATGTGAATCCATTATCTAAAATCACAATCCGATTAGGAAGCAATTTTTTTGGAAAAATCCAGTTCAAATTTTTTCAGACAAAATTCGATTTGGATCCAAAAATTCAAAAATTTTGAACAATTATGTATCTGATAATCCAAATCCACTTCGTTTTACACCACCATAGCTACATTTCCCTAATGAGGATTTGTGATATTTCCATTTATTTTAAGAAACTATATTTGACAAATTTTTATTAGATGATATTTTTCTTAAGTGGAAAATTTGTAAATATCCCTCAAATTATGGATAAATTGAAAAATAATTACTTTGGATTTTTTTAGCCAAAATAAACATTTTGGACCAAAAAACTCTTTTGTAACTCCCATCTCCTCCAAGGCAGTTAAACAATGAAAAATAGGGAGAGAGGGAAATTATTTTAAAGATAAAAAAAGAAAATCACGGTTAATTAAAAAGAGAAATGACCGGTCAAATCTAAAGAGAGAAAAATATTCAAATTAGTGAGAGAAGCCCAATAAAACCCTAGAGAGAGAGAAATCAATTGAGAAAAAGAACTTGTGTAGAGAGAGAATACAGTATCAACAAATTTTCATGAGTGAGAAGATAAAGAATCATTATTTTGAATTTGAGCAAGCGATGTTGTCAAGCAGTTAATAGGAAATGCCTGAGTAGATTTAAATAGAATATTTCTAGAGTTGTGATTATGTGAATCAACCTTGACAGATGTATCTATTTATTTCACTAATGAATTTTCTATGACTTGTCGACCTAAGAGATGACCCGTGATTTTTATCCATGCATGTGGGGTTTACTACATCAAATTTATGTGTTAGATTTTTCTTATCCCTTCTCTTATTGTTTGCATCTATAATAATTGATTGTGATTATGAGATTATTTAATTTTAATATTGCTAAAAAGTATATTGAAACCTATCTAATCCCTCAATGTTAGGTTGCATATTTTATTGACACTTTCATTGACAATTATTTTCTCACTGTTTCTTGTCAAGAAAGTGATTGGGACTAGTTTTAATGTCACCTAAACAAGTTAGACAAACAAATTCAATCGAAACCAAATTATAGGGACCAAATAATTTCTCCCAATAAACATGCACCACACGACAGACAATTGCACGTTGATAAATTCATAATCCTACTACCTCGAGACCAAATCAAAATTTTTCTAACTCATTCTTGCTTTTGTTAGTTGTTACGTTCACGCTTTTATTTTACTTAAAAAAAATAAAGTTATTTTCAATTTTAAATTTGAATTAAGTTGATAGGATTTAATTTAAAATAAGATTAGGTAGAATTTGATTGTTATCTAACCTCTAATTTGAATTATTTATTAGCTTTTTATCGTTGAAATTTTTGTATAAATAATGGCTTGCTATCAATAAAATGTATGAGTTTAATTTTCAGATATTATGTGTTAGTCTATACTAACATTTTGGAAGTTTTGGTTTCCCTTAAAGTAAACCAAATTATATTTTTCTTATCATATCAAATATGATTGTATCAGTCTTATCTATTTAATGGAAGAAAATCTATATTACATGTGATCCATCGTATATCTTCCATTTAATTTATTTAGTGTTGCACAGCTTATCACTTACATCTATTCAAATATTACGTGATATAAATTGAATTAAGATCCGCATACATCATGATGCACTCTATGAGTTCTACCTTTGCAAATTTGAAATATTTTATTTCAAAATTTAATGAGACTTTTAAGGTTGAAGTTGCTCCCACAAGTAGATACAATGCCTGAAAATCTTATAAAACTCTATGCATATTATTTTGATTCAACAAATGTATGTAGCACTTGCATAATGAATTGAAGCATACAAGAAACAAACTATAATTGCAATACTCTCAGATATGATCTGTTTACTTGAAATAATTACAATGATTTTTAATTAGTTGGCTCTTATCTTCTAAATAGCTCGGATCATATCTAATCTGAGCCTGATCCGGTGACGGCCCGTAATTGGAATTTTCATGTTTGTTGCTTTATTTGGACTCGCCCAAATAGTGATTAGTATATAATCTTTTTAGTTCTTAAAAAGAAACAGTTTGAGAAGGTTCAATTGTCCGAAATGAATTTTTAGATTCGCGAATTTATCAATATTAAGTTTGTCCGATCTAATTTAAATAGTAAAATAAGTAAAAAAAAAAATTAAGTTGGACTAGATTGGTTGGGCCTAATTGACACACCTCGAATTAGAAGTGTCAAAATGAGGTTGATGACGCATCGGAAAAAATCTGAACTAGCAATTTTTGACAAATTACGGTTTGAGACCCATAAATTTTAGAAAAATTCATTAGGGCCCTCATAATAATTACATTTTAATTCTTAAAAATTCATAAACTTTCATGTAAACCCCTAATCAGTTATTATGCATTCCTAGTTGATTCTTCATATTCAAATAAAAGCTTCAAGTCCCAACCAATTTATACGGGGTCCAAAAATACCAAGGATGATAGGATAAACTCAATCAATAATCCTTAGGTTCAATCTAATTCACATGAGCCAAGTCATTAAATTATATGCAAATATAAACTAGTTTACAATATAAAAATTAATCCTAAAACTTGTCTTCTTTTAATGTCCAAAAGTTTGATGTTTTGTCTCTTTATGCATTTATGTCTTCAAAATGTTTAGATCTTTGTACCGCGCATTCAGTATATTTCGAGTATGCTTGAAATTTTACTAAACACATTTTAACTAAGTATAATTAAAACTTCATCAATCATTTGTTATCATCAAAATCAAACATTAATGTCTTGAGGCTAATATTAGGATTTTGATTGAAATTTTAATAGGAAAAAATATAACAATTATATATACACTTTAAGTCTCTAACTATTATGTTCATTAAAATAAATAATAATAGGTTTAAACGGAGTGATGATACTTCCAAGATGAGGGGAATAGATGAAGGATTCCCAAGTTAGATTGATTGTTAATTATTAATTTTTTTTTGAACTTATGCATCAAACATTTGGACAATATATATTATATGTTAATGGTTTTAAGAAATTCAACTTACATCTTGAAGTGATATTTCGGTGAAGAATTATATTAGATTTGAATTAAGATATAAGTCATTTTGAATTCGAACATTTAAATGATATAATAAATATATATTTTTTGAACTTAAATGCCAAACTTGATCAACCCAACCCAATCAATGTTAGGTGGGGTTGGGTTGAGATTTATATTGGGTTGGATTTAGGTTAGAAAATTTTCAGCCCAACCAAATCCAACTTGATGATTGCCCATCCCGATTTTATAACCAAAATTCGTATAAACTTCATATAAAAACATTTATACTCGTTAATAATCTGAATAGAAATTATAAATTAGAATCTGAGGAAATATTTGTATAATTATAATAAAATTTACCGTTGAATGTAAGACTCACAATCCATTGGCACATGTGTGGAAACTAAAAAAAAAAAAAAGGGAAAACATTTTCTTTTCACCTTTTTCATCATTATGATTTAAAATGAATTTTTTTATATATATTTTATGGATTATTTTTTGAAAACTTTTTAAACTATTTTACAAAAACAAAAAATGAAGCTGCTATAAAAAAAAAAAAAAAATGGGACAGCCTTTAGCCCTTTGAAATTTTCTTTTTTAAAAGTAATGTAAAAGAGATTTTCAAACCAATAAATAACACGTAAACCTAAAAAAATAAGACTAAAGTTTTCCGTAACAAGTTTTTGCGAGTTTAATTGGCTTTGATGCTATTTTTTACCACATAGAATCTAAAACTAAATATAGAAATAGAACTTATATGGTTCCCATCTCTTCCTATAAATACTTGCATTAGACAAACATTATTCTCACTCAAAAATATAAAATTATATCGCATAGGAGAAAACTGATTTTAAATATGACGAGTCTTTCAACTTTTACTTTTCTTTTGATTGTTTTCTTCCTTGCTTCAGGTAAATTTTCATAAATATCCTTCCTTTTCATTGTTTTTTTTTAATCGTCTATATAATAATAATAATTGACATCTGAATCGTGAATCAGGGAAGACTTCCATTTCAACACAAGAAGAAAAAGGAATGGAAAATCAAAGCATGAGAAAACCGAAAATCCTGTGCCTGCATGGATTCAGAACAAGTGGTTTCATCTTCAAAAGCATGTGTCGAAAATTGGGCCCAACCATTCTTGAAAAGCTGGATCTTGATTTCATTGATGGTCCTTATCCAGCCGAAGGCGAGTCAGCTGCTGAAGGCATCTATGATCCTCCTTACTACGAGTGGTTCCAATTAAATGATGTCTCTTTCTCTACCAATTTCTCTTTGCTTTTAAACAAAAAAGATCAAAATCTAACAAGGTTTTTTTTCTTTTTTCTTTTTTTAAATAATGCAGAATAACACAGTGTATACGCATTTTAATGAATGTGTTACGTTTTTGGAAGATTACATGGCAAAGCATGGTCCGTATGATGGTTTGATGGGCTTTTCCCAGGTGAGAATTGTATACCTATATTTAGACTGTAAATTTCAATGTTACTAAAAACGGATACATATCGACTTGAACTTAAGATATTTCTAGATTGAACGAGTGATTTGTATGATTAACTGTGAATCTATTTTTTTATTTTAGGGGGCAGTTTTGTCAGGTGGGTTGATAGGGATGCAGATACATGGTGATGCTTTGAAGAACATTCCAAAGCTGAAGTTTGTGATCTTCATATCTGGAGGAAAATTAGGAGGACCCAGGTTTAGCGCTCCTAAGTTGGCTGTCAATGCATTTGCATCTCCCATTCAGACCCCATCCCTCCATTTTCTAAGTACTTTTTTGTTTTGTTTATATAATTCATATTCTAAAATTAGTATTAATTACACAAGGTCCTTTGTCTTGGTGGTTGGAGGTCTCAAAATTAAAAAACGTAATTGTGTGGATGGACCTCTCTTCCGTGTTGGGAGTTCCGATACTTCTCGTTAGTATTAATTAATTAATTAGATTAGCTGCTGAGCTTGATATTTGTGTGTTATATAGGTGACAAAGACTTCTTGAGGGCAGATGGAGAAGTTCTAAAGAAATCATTTGTGGATCCTGTTGCCATTTATCATAACATGGGACACACCGTACCAATTATGGGTATGTTGTATACTAATAATTATCATTCTCTAATTATTGCATAATTTGGATTAGTATGTGATTAACAAACAAAATTAGGCTTACTCTAATAATAATAATAATAATATGATTTCTTTTTATTCTTTACCATTTTGTGCAGACGAAAAAAACACCAAGATTATGCTTCGCTTCATAGACAGGATTCAGCAGCTGCTGTGATTTAAGGGGTGGATTGGCATCAAAGCTTATTAAATTTGTTGCCCAACTCTTTTATATCAACTTTAGTAGCAATTAGAGACATCATGAATAGCTTTAGATTTGGGTTTGATTATTTATGATATCTTTCAGGCAGATTGTTTGCCTAATGTTCTTAGTTTTAATTCGTTTATTCCTAGGTCCGCTAATAAGGTCGCCGACGCTATTGCTAAGGCTGCTCTAGATTTCATTTCGGATTTTTTTTGTTGAAAACTTATCCTCCGTTTGTGGAGGGTTTGGTCCAGAATGATTGTCCTGGATAATATTTTGTTTTTTTGCTGGTTTTGTAATATATTGCTCTTTTCCTCAAAAAAATAAAAAAACAATAAACTATCTTATTTGTTAAGGTCACATCAAATTAATTTAAAATTTTGATTTAAATTCATAATTTTAATATTTTTTTTATATAATTAAGAGTTGTCATCTCCCTATATAATCACAAATATTTAAAAGAATTTAATAGTGTGTTAATATTAATATATACTACCTAGTTGGTTTGAAAAAGTATGAGGCTCCTCTGACCACTAAGAGAATTGCGACTTTTTAGTTAAATTAGTTATTTTAAACCTTATTTAAGACAAAAATAATAATAGAATTCCAAAAATTTCAAGTTTTCTAAAAAAAACAAACAATAAAGGACACATTTTTATATTTCAACTAAATGCTCTTACTCTTAACGCGACCAATAAAGGACAAACATAATAGAATTCCAAAAATTTCAAGTTTTCTAAAAAAAACAAACAATAAAGGACACATTTTTATATTTCAACTAAATGCTCTTACTCTTAACGCGACCAATCCAAGATCCAACTCACCAAACCATGGGACGAAGGGAGCCACATCCAGTGGAGGCGCCGCCTTTTCTCTCAAGACTCAAGAGGATGGTGGCCTCCTCCGCGCAGAGGAGGAGCATTTCCTCATTGAAGATCTATCGAAGTGTCAGAGCAGTTATCCAAAAAAAGATTAGAGAAAATCAGTCATATGTGATATAGGGCTCACTAGCTAACTCTATCTCAGTCATCAAAGAATTTCAAAATTCTCTCAACCAAAGTTGATGATAATTATTCCTGTAATCATGCTCGAAAGAGGGTAAAATTATTACATAACTTTTATCGGTCAATAATGTAATGCGAAAGTGGAATCGGTTTTGAAATTGGTAACCGGTCGAAAGGTAATCACTTGAATGGAAAACCTACTATGATCACAACGCAAGAACCCACACACATTGACTGTATATGTGTTTGTTTTGATTATTGAAAAAAATTTCATAATTTTTTTCAATACTTGATTACACAAAAAAGCAACTTTTGTTCTCGATATGTTTCTTTGATCTCTTTTTCTTTGCACACACTCGCTGTTTGCACAGCCACGCACCCACCAATTTAGGTGGTGACCGTCCACACGAAGTGGCCTTTAACAAATGAGCAGTTTTTCACTTAAGTACTTACGCAGTTTCTTTTTTTCAAATTTAGCCCAAATCTTGGTCGTTAAAACTAACATCTCTCATTCACACAAGATGAAATTGCATTAATTACCAGAGCTTTACAGAGAAAAATAAAAAAAAAATTAAGATCCAAAACACAAAACATGTCAGAGTGCTCATAGTATTGTCATGTGACCCATAAAAAAGAAAAAAAAAAAATCTGTGGCTTGTAATTTGATATCTCGATTGAAAATATTTAGAGGAGATTAAATATTATTCATAAGTGTCCTAGATTTAATTTTATTTCATCAGTCAAAGCATAGTTAATCCCTCCTTTAAATTTCAAAACTATGATTGACATTATCACAATCTATTTATTCACAAATATGTTCATACACATTCGGTCGATTGGTGAATAAATAAGTGAGATGAATAAAAATTGCTAAATTTTCCCATTGAACTCTTGCCTTTCCATTTCAAAATAACTGCTAATTTAGACGTCTCTTCTGTACTGAATAATTCAAAGTAGTCATACATTTCATATATATGTGTCCCTGCATCGTTGTGCAAAACTTATACACACACAAACCGTGTTTACATGTTCATGAATGTAGGTTTATGGATTCTTGTTCCTAGTTGTATGTATATGTCTTTGGATAGTGTCCTTGTCATGTATTGCATATTTTGTTTGTATTGTGTTGTCGTTTTCAGCTTTATGGAAACGAAAGTCGTTTTCCATCTGGAAGATTTTCGAAAGTCTATCTTCTGTGGTCTAGAGTCAACCTTGGTTGAGAATAATGTATTTGTTATCTTCCGCGACCTGGGATGCGATGTCCTTGGTCACGATGGTTGTTTGCAGGTCCATTCCAGTAGTTTTTGTATGCAGACCACGGCTTCTAGCGTGACTTTGTGGTCACAGCTTGTAAACCACATATGTAAAACAAAAACCTTCTGATTGTTGATCCCATAGTAGACAGCGACCTTGCGGTCGCAAGTCAGTGGCAGTATGTCATTGGTGATATGTGGTGATCTGCAACATGATAGGTTTGTACAAGAATTCTCCAATAGCTTTAAGATTATCCCCAATGGAAGCTACTGGATTTTCCTCCTCCGATAACCGCAGCCGTTTACATAACTTCTCAACATCCGAAGTATCCATGAATAAAAAACAAAAACAAACTAGAAAAAGAAAGATACCCTCACTACATCCACCAAGTGATGACCACTTGATCTAAAGGATCAGCCAACTACTTTATCGAACTAAAGACAAGTGGAAAGCCCCGCCTAGTGACATTATAAAGATCAACACTGATGCTGCAGTCGACCTGAATAATTCTTGCTTTGATCTGGGGATTATTGTTCGAAATGAAGAGGGTTTGGTTCTTCTTTCCTCTTCCTTGTTTCTTCAGGCTGGTTTTCTGCCGGAGATAGCTGAAGCGACAGCCATTTTGCGAGGTATCCAGCTAGCTCTTGATGCTGGCCTTCATCCTTTTGTCGATGAGTCAGACGATTTGAATGTTGTCAACTTGATTCTAGCGAAAGAGCCTCCTCGATCAGAGATTGGTTTGGTCATTTCAGACATTCTTAATCTTTTAGTTTCTGTTGATTTTATTTCCATTTCTTATGTTCCTAGAACCGCTAATTCGGTTGCCCATGATTTAGCTAAATTTACTCTTTCTAGTTTCGATGATCGTATCTGGATGGAAGAGGTTTCGAATTGTATTGAACCTCTGATGCGTGCTGATAATAGTTCAACTAAATAGTTCTCTTTTTTTCAAAAAAAAAAAAAAAAAAAAATTTTATTTCATCTAAATAATTTTAAAAGCTTTTGTATACAAATTTCTTTATTAAATACACTATTTAAAAGGAAATTAAAAAATTTAAATTTTTAAATTTTTTTTACGGTAAAAAATTAAAAGTAAATCAAGTTGTGATTAAGTTGACAACACACGTTAATCACATAGAAAGAGATATAGGTTTAATTTTCACTAAATATACTCGTTGGTAGAAATTTAAGCCTTAAATGAGAACTATCTCAAAACAGAATTAGTCGGGTTTTAGCCGGACACATGATTCAACAAAAATAAAAAAAAAGTTAAAAAGTAAAAACTATGGAAAATATCTCTACCTACCAGCTTTCCCCATAGTTGGTGGCTAACAGTTTTCCAGTTAAAGTCAAATCCAATCCACAAAGCATCTAAAGCCACCGGAAGAAAATCAGGAAAGTGAAAGTAGAAAAACCAAGATGGAAAGTCTAATCCAAATGAAACCCAGAATTCTGTGTCTCCATGGATTCAGGACAAGCGGTGCAATCCTAAAGAAACAGATTGGAAAATGGCCTCAAACCCTTCTCCAGAACCTCGATCTCCATTTTCTTGATGCTCCCTTTCCTGCAAAAGGAAAATCAGATGTTGAAGGCATTTTCGATCCTCCTTATTTTGAATGGTATCGGAGTAACCAGGTTAGATTTTTTCCCAGAAAAATTATGATTATATATATATATGTTATTGTCAGATCAAATAACGAAAGTAGACAAATTACAGTGATTGTTTTCTTATGTTTTTAGGATTTTACAGAGTATGAGAACTTTGAAGAGAGTATTGCATATATAGGAGATTACATGGAAATGCATGGCCCTTTTGATGGTCTTCTGGGTTTTTCTCAGGTGGGAGTTACCTGAAATCTTGAAAATTAATCTCTTTTTTTTTTTTTTTTTACTTGTTCGAATTTGTTGCTAGTTATTCAACAATCATGTCTTCCATTGTAAACATCAATTCAGGGAGCATTTATATCTGCTGCTGTGCCAGGGATGCAAACAGAGGTAATTATCAAAAAACTTTTAGTGGTTGTGTGGTGGGCAGATTATCAAGTAATTTGTGTGAATGGGATTGTGAAATTGTAGGGAGTGGCTCTTACAAAAGCAGAGAAGATAAAGTTTGTAATAATAATATCAGGGGCTAAATTTGGAGGAATCAAGTTTGGGCAACCAAAGCTTGCGGCTAATGCTTTTTCATCTCCCATTCACTGCCCTTCTCTCCACTTCATTGGTAACTTCTTCTTCCTCTTCTTGTTGTTATGTATTATTAATGAATATTAGTAACTTGAGGGCATTTTAGTCTTTTTAACAGTTAAATGTGGTCTTTGATTAACGGCAGATGAAGTATTTGTCAATAAATTTAAATGTTTGTGGATGAGTAAACCTCATAAACTGTAGCAGTTATTTGCTTTTATTATTATAAGTAAATAACGTTTATCTCCCCTGATAGTTGTTTAATTACAGATAGAGTCAATTTTTAAATTTATTGATAAAGAGCTCTCCTCCCGTTAGTTAATTTTTAGGTTTTTTAATATAAACCTATCCTGATCAAATGTTATATTTAACCAAATTTTACTAAGGAAGGGGGAGATGTTTGTTAATAAATAATAAAGTTAACTCCGATTGTAGTTAGGAAAAACGTAGGAAGGTCGGTTCATTTAGCTCTATTATTATTATTGTTATTATATTCATATATGTCAAGATAATTGATGCAGGTGAGGCAGATTTCTTAAAGCAGGGAGGAGTTGACCTTATGCAATCATTTGTGAATCCTGTTGTGATTTATCATCCCAAGGGGCACACTGTACCAAAACTTGGTCAGTACTTGTCTTCTTTTTTTCTTTTTTTTTTCATTTGTCTATTTGATTATATAAATTATGCTACGCGTCACATGAATGAGTTTCATGAAGTTTTCTAATTTGTAAACAGACGAGAAAAGCCTGCAGACAATGGTCAGCTTCATCGAGACGATTCAACATGAAACGATGCCTTAACTCATGCATGACAAATTGATATCCTTATCGGATGTGAAGGGCCTTTTAATGCTCTACATAATAATAACTTCTTTCGTTTTTCATTATTCCATCAAACTGTGTTGTTCAAAACACACTTTTTTCACATGATGAATACATCTTTTTCAGACCAATTCTTGCAATAAAATTCTTATTAGTTGTCGCTATCTTTATATACATATGTCCTTTAATAGTATAATTACGTGCGGATACATTTACTTTTATAATAAGAGAAAAAAATTATCAACATATATTGGTAAATATATATGGTGGAATTCGAATCCAACCAATTGAATTATGACTGATTTTGCACCATCTTTATATTTTTGAAAGGACCCAAAAATTCAACTAGCATTGTAGATCCATCCTTGTAACTATTGTCTATTAAATCTAATATGCTACATATGTTATTATGATAAAATAAAGAAATAATATTTATTAGAAATGAAAATATATTTAATTGAATTAATAAGTTTTTGTATCTTGGGAACAAAAATATTATCTAGAGATTCATTACCTATTAATTTATTTTAATTGTGAAATATTATAAATTTGAAAATTTGAAAGAATATTTAATTCAAATTCACGATCTCATTTGATATGGGTCTGCAGAATATACAATTAGACATCTATTTTACTTTGCCAACACAACATAAAGAATATTTATTTTTAAAAGTATTGCAAAAATACCAATGATATACTATTTAGGCAAGGAATAATTTGCCTAACAAACAACATTTATTCACATTGTTGATATCTTAAGTAACCTATCTACTACACATTTGTCATTTATACTAAAATTTAAATTCAGAATTTGTCTTTTAAAAAAGAATAATATTTTTTTAAGAGTATAATTATAAAATTAATAACTGTCGAGACCTGCCAAGATCAATCACTAAACGCAGTTAGAATATATATATTTCTATAAGGAAAGGCATATATTTCTTTGTGTTTTTTGGAAAGGCAATCCCTAATATATTTCAAAGCATATTGAAAGGAGAATTGTGTGGCAAATTAAAATTGTATATATTTTTGTTACACGGAGAAAATAGTCCTTTCATAATTCGCATATAGTTGGCGCTAAAAAAAGTGATGAAATTGTACGGTCATCATTTCTGATCCCAAACCTCAATCTCAGCCATCTGAAAACAAACTTCGAATTCAAACATAAAAAAAAATAAAATAAAATAAAAAATCTCCGACGCGCCCGCTCCGACACTTTTGTAGAGCAAATGGATCAACCACAAATCAAGCCATCCGACACCGACCACGACAACAGCAAGAAGCCAGAATCCCCCTTGCCTGATCCGAACGCGAAATCCGCAGACGATCCTGGCCCGAATGGCGACGGCGACAACTGGACTACTTTCGTGATCGGATCGGACTCTCAGAAAACCGAGTCCCAAACTCAGGCTCAGAGTGGGATCCAGTCAGAACAATCCCCGAATCAATTGTCCGGGTCGAGGAAATCGGTTCATTGGAGCCCCGAATTGGTGACTGAATCGCACGCTTCGAATAATCACAACGCCGATAATACAATGTCTGTGCAAGACCGATCTAATCCTTATGTTGGCCACTCTCCTGCGCCGCCGTCGACTTCGATTAAAGGTTCGTATCTCATGTGTATGTATTTTGTATTTTGTACGTGGATGTATATTTATACGTATGTCAATTCGGATGATTTTGAATCAGATAAGATGGCCAGCGTGAAGGATGTGCTCGGGCGGTGGGGGAAGAAAGTTGGAGAAGCGACAAAAAAAGCAGAGGACCTGGCTGGCAACACATGGCAGCACTGTGAGTTTCTTTTTTTTTTTTTCCTTTTTTTTAAATGTAGTTTATTTTGGTTTTGGGATTTGTGAATCAGGTTGCATTTTCATTTTTCAGTTGAATTAAGAGAATGTGAAATCATTTGAGAACATTTAAACTACTGGAAACTTGATTTTGAATATGGTGATGGATGGGTGTGGTCTATTTAGTACCTGGACTTTTTTTTTTTTTTGGGGGGTTAAAACTTTGGGAATTTTGAATAGTGAAAGCAAATTTGACTGCTTGTGATAAAATAAGCTTTTAGCACGCTAAGTTTGCCCTTGAAATCATCCCCTTGCATTATCCATGATTTCCAGATACATGATTGTCAACCCACCTGCTTTATGATTGTATTCTTTTTGTAAGCCCCACCTCTTTTCCTTATAGAAGTTGCTAGTGGAGATATTTTATGTGGGGTTGAAGAATCATACTGAATCTTATGGACTGGCCAACATACTGTCCTCAGTATGATTTTGTGGAACACTCCCCTCTTGCAAACTTTCCAATTTTCAAGTTCTTACATGGAGTTTTATTTTAATCTAGCTAGCAAAAGTTTTTCTCTTGCTAAGCAACCGACCTTATATTGAGTGTGTTTTATAGCTGTGTTTTAGACGACTGGAGTTCATTTTTATGTGTTTGATTAAAATGCTGGAGGATTATAAATCTAGGAGATTAATTATTGATTTAACTATCATTAATGCACTATTAAAATGGAGAGATTCTGGTGATTATTTATTTGTTTGCACTCTCTTCATGTTTGTTATATGTAATTAATCTTTAAACTTACTTTCAACAACTATCAACTACTAATTTGATGATTTTCAATATGCCATTGAGATGTAGCTAGGCTGATTTTTATTGAAATTCTAGTATGCTAGTCTTCTCTCATATCTCAAACCATCTTGTTTTTGCCTCTCCCAGCTTCATTTTTTAAGTGATCATTCGTATGAGTCATGACAAGTGTCATCCTTGGTTTTACCATAGTTGTTAACCGCGCGCCTAGGCTGCAAGCACCTTAAGGCCGCACCTAACTACGCCTGGGTGCCAGGCGCAGTTGAGGCACACATTTAATTATTTTTAATAAAAAAAAATGAAATAAGAGGTTTAAGACCCTTAACGAAATATATAGCTGTATAAATAGTATGTGAAATGACAAGACATTGTACTTATGTTTGGTTATAGTAATAGATATACTAAAACCCTTGGAGCTCGACCCCCGTGTTGCCTCTTTATAGCCCAACATTACTGATTAGGCTTCGCAACCCAACACCACACATAAAACCATTTTACTAGCACATGACCAAGCCATCTCAATAAATCTTTTTTTTTCTTTCCACTTGGCGCTATGTGCCTCAGATGTAGAGACTAGAGATCAAATGAAATGTGGATGAGTATCTGATTTAACTAATTGGTAAAGCAACTTTAAAGCTTTGATTGGCTCTCATTTGGGCAGTTGGAGAACCTTAATTATATGTAAATGCAAAAACTAACAAGTAATATCGACTCAAAGAGGCAAATACATTGATAAAGAAAAATAAAAAATAAAAAAAATTCCAGTGGAAATACATACTGAAATTGAAATTAATGGGCAAGAAACTGCCTAAAGCATAATTCAACCTCAATATGCAATTGGCCTGAACATCTTTGAAGCTAATATCCAGTAATGATCAAACCTAGTCAGAAATCACCACAAGCTTGATCAAATTCAGCTAGCTGTGCCTGTAAGGTTAGATTGTTGGAAGAAGGAAGAGTTGTGGATTGATGAAGTGCTGGTGTTGCAAATTGAAACTCAATGGTAATTTATAGTGCAGTTATGAATAAGCAATTGGATAACCGTTAGAACATCGATCATCTTTTTTTTTTATACTAATGAAGAAGTAGAAAGAGATATGAAAGAAGTGGAAGAAGATGATGATGTATAAAAATAATTAATTGCCACTGCAGAGGATGGAAATATTAAGAAACCAAGGGAACTGGGGAAGAGGGGGAAGGAAGATAGGACAAGGAGGCTACAAGCTGTGCAAGATCATCTCTAATCTGTTAAGAAGTTTGAAACCTTAGCCAATAATATTCTAGCCTATTTTATTGCCCTGCAAAGTAAGATAAATCCTTCATATTCTAGCCAGAAAAATATCAAATAAACGTATAATTACAGTGATAGTAAATAAGATAAATAGCATCTCCAATAACAGAATTGATTGTGGTACTCAATTAAAGAATTGTATGCAAACTCTGATGTTTGCTTTGTTCTATGTCATATGACTTGCTTGTCTATTTCTTTTCCTTTTCCTCTTTTAGACATTTTTTCATTGGTAGTTATTTTACGAATATGAAATTGACCCCATTTTATCTTAAATTAGTGAAAACTAGCCCAAGCTTTGCTGATGCTGCCATGGGAAGAATTGCACAGGGAACAAAGGTTCTCGCAGAAGGAGGTTATGAGAAGATCTTTGGACAAACATTTGAGACAGTTCCTGAGGAGCAACTTCAAAACTCATTTGCTTGTTACTTGTCCACATCAGCTGGCCCAGTCATGGGAGTCTTATATGTATCTACTGAAAAGCTTGCTTTCTGTAGTGATAACCCTCTTTCATATAAAACTAGTGGTCTAACTGAATGGAGCTATTACAAGGTATGTCTGTATGGTCCCTCGATAGATTTATTTGAAAAAAAAAAAAATGACGGTTTGGAAATTCTCCCTGGTTTTTTTTTTTTTTCATCAATAATTATTGCATGAGTCGATGTTTTAGACAATATTGGGTAAGTGAATGGACCTAACTAGCGCCATTTGGGATTTGTTTTTTGTCCTTGTTTAACTTGAGTTTTTTTTAGCACCAAAGTAAATTAACTGACAAAAATGCCCTTCTAGTTCACTTTACCCATCTTCTTGCTTATTTCTCTTTCTATCACCATTATTGTTCACTTTTTCTCATGTTCTCTCTCCTCACCTCAAAACCTAGTTTTCTCTAAATTTCAACAAAACACTTGATCCACTTCTTGGCTAGTTGAAGAATCTCATTGTTCAAGACTTGGAGAAGCATTCATATTGAGAGATTGGGGGAACACACTCATTTTTGAATCCTTCAAACTAGTTTTTCTATGTGTTTTGGTAGTATTTGTGTGGATTAAAAATTAAAATATTATATATAAAACAAAAAAACACATCAAAATAGAACAAACCCGTTAATATTAAGGCTAGACTTAAGTCTCGATCAAAGCCGAATTTGTTTACCTTTAGATATTTTTTCTTGCTTATTTTTGTTATTTCCAAATATTTGTTATCTATCTTCTTTTTGTTTTGGTTTCCAAATTTATTTTCACTCTTTTTCTTGTGTTAGTTTATAGATCTATTTTCTCTCTCTTATGGTTTTTGTTTTGTCTTGAATTGAAAGTTGTTTATGTTGGGAAAAGAAGTAAGGGTATTTTTATCCAAAATCCATTTGAGGTGCTATAAAAACCTAGATTACTAAGTTGGCGTCAGTTATAATAATGCCATTTATTAACGAACTTGTTTGGGTAATTCTTGTTTATTAATTGTAGACACATGTACATGTGTACCAAATATGGTACCTATGCTTAAGATTTTAACTTAACTGTTGTAAGACAAGAAAAAAGGATTCCCCTCGTGGCCAATTTGATGGTGGTTCTTTATCTGGTAAATTGTGAAAGTGTACGGGTGGATGCTAGTAGACTTATGGTACGTTTGAGATTGTTGTAGCTTATAAAATAATCACTTATTTCATAATTTAGAATTTAAAAAGTGTTTGGTAAGTTGATTAAAAATTGATTATTTTTTAAGTTACTTTTGGAGATATGATTATTACAGAATAAACTTAAGAAATAATCAATTTTTAATTAATTTACCAACATTTTATGAATACTAGATTATGAAATAAGTGATTATTTCATAAGCTACAACAATCCCAACGCTCCATTAATCTCATCACCCAATATGTAAAAGTTTGAGTTGTTGGAAGCTTCTATGCTATATGTATAAATAGTGGCGGAGCTAGAAATTCAACTCAATTAGGGCTTGGTTTAAAAACCTAGTTATTATAAAATTTTCTATTTTTTGTTAATGAGCAGAGGGAGCGGATGAGGTGATCTACCTCGTTTGACAATAACCTCTTCTTGTCTGTTCTTTGTGCTAACAACATGCGGATGAAACACCATCTCAACTGACTTTTACATAAATGATATACAATTGTTTGACTTTCTCAAGGGACTTTTAACTTAGATAATTGAAATTCTCTTGAGCCAAATAAGGGCAATGTAATTTTTTAAGTGAGGACTTAAGCACCCGCTAGGCTTGAATTGCCTCCAGTCCTTTTCATATCCTACCTTGTTTCTATGTGCTTATTTTAGCAAGCAAAGTTGGTACTGGGATAACATGGGAATTCATATTGTTTAGGAATGGAAGCTATTATGTTGGTGTTCGAAAGGAAGCAGTGCTAGTACTATGATCAATTTGTATGAATAACTACAATTGTTGCTTCAGTTTTGTATATGGTGCTTAAATTCAAATGTGTAAGATTGAGCAAATGCCTTGTTATGTTTGCATAGGGTGCACCTAATTGGTGTAGGGGGAATGGATAGATTGTGAAATAGTAAGTTAAATTTATTGCTCCACTGCTTTTGTGGGGATTCAGTGTTAGTCTTATTTGGAGGTTTTTTTTTTTTTTTTTTTTAATTTAAATTTTATGTCAGTGAGTTTGTGTTAATTTATTAGTTGCCTATATTCATCTTTAATGATTTCCTATTCAGTTAGGTTTGATATGTTGTTTTTTCTTCAAATTAGTGTTTGACCTTGCTAATATTTTGAAAGTAGACCTTTTTATTCTTTTTTCTTTTTCATTAATCAATATTTAGACACTTGGCTTGTGTTGGTAAATTTGGTGCATATGGTGGGTGTGGAAAGGTCGTGCAGGCTCCTATGTGAAGGGAGACGTGAAAGGGAAGGCTCCCTTCACACTGCCTTCCTCCCCTTTCACCAATTGCAGCCTCCTCCCCTTTACGAACAGCCACACATTGCCATCCATCCAAACCACCACCAGTCATGCCCAAAGAGACCCATACTCAAATCAAACACCACCAATTAACCTAGCCACTTCCGGAATGAAACCCATGCCCAAATCATAAAACCAAAGCACAATCACCAGCAGCCAAGTAAAGTCCAAACCCGATTCAATTAACCAAAATCAACAACCAAATAAAAAATAAAATAAAATAAAATATACCATTGCAATTCCAAAACCATTATATCAAAGAGAGTAGAGAGTAGATTAGAAGCAAGGAAAAGTAGGAAGGCTGGCCCAAGCCCCTCCATGGTGACACCGTGACGCTGAGGCTCGCTGAGCCTCCTCATGAGAAAGGGGAGGCGGGAGGCCCACACGCACCTCCCCTTGGTAATAGGAGGCCAACATGAGTCTCCTCTCAAATCTAGGAGGATGCTTACGCTGGCCTCCATGACTTGTCTAGGAGGAAGCGGCCTACCGGCAAGCTGTGGAGGACAGCAATGGCCTCCCAAATTTTGTTTTTTTTTTATTTTTTTTATATTTTGCTTATGATTTATGATTTTGTAGTTAACTGTTTATTTTATTAATATTTATTTTAAATCTTTAACTTTGCCTGTGTTAGTCTTTTCATACGCCAAGATATATCAAACTTAATGGAACCCTTAGTCTCCCTTAGTCTTTTCATCATCCATGTTCAATGTGTGGCCATAATTGAGGGGTGTGAGTATTTTTTTTCCCTAACAAATACTGACAGAATCTTAAACTTTACCCTTTATTATATTCCATTAGGACGGGTAAAGGAATGCTGGAAAACACATTGTTCGTATTTAGTCTTTATCCTGGTATATCAGATTCCGAAGTTACTAGCACTTAGTTATGAGTGATTTGTGTGCTAGTCTTTAGCCAAAATTTTGTTGCTATGAGTTGCATTTTTTTTTTCTTCTTTATTGTTTTGTTTATTATTTGGGTAGACTTGCAACCTCTTTCTTTCTTTATTAATGATTTTCTTTTGACAATTATTGACACCTTTTATCTGCTTAAAATAGGTAGTTATCCCATTACATCAACTTAAAGCAGTTAATCCTTCATCAAGCAGAAACAATCCTGCTGAAAAATACATCCAGGTTATCTCTGTTGATAGTCATGAGTTCTGGTTCATGGGCTTCTTAAACTACAATGGTGCTGTGAACTGCCTACAGGAAGCTTTGCAGGCCGTTACATCAGAGTCAGTTTGATTTCTTGTTTCATCTCAAGCTTTCACTCTATTGTACAATGTTTTTCATGCCACCATGAAGTTTCATCAGTGTTTCTGAAAGAGCGTCTGATCATGGATGCTGCTCATGTTTGGGAATCAGAACTAGGTAACTGTAGAGATTATTATTGCAATATTTATTAATGCACACTTGGAAAATTATATGAACTTATTGTTAGTGCATAGGGTTGTAATTTTTGCATGATAGCTTGTTGGAAAGCTTTATACTGTATTGAATCTTTTTTTCTAAATTATAATACTTATTGCATTCTTTCTTAAACTAGTTGTTACTTATTACTTGCTTTCTCAACTTGCTTTTAAATTAGTCAAGTTTCTTATGTTGTTCGACATGGTTCGCTCGCGGTTGTAACTTTCTTTTATCATTTAATATAGCTTCATTAGCCGATACTATGACATAAATATAGCTTTAAACCCTTCAGTTTGTCATCCATACTCTTAATAGTTGCAGATTTCATTTTAACATCCACACCGACCTCATCAGCAGCGGTCCTCATTGCACGAGTTGTTTCAAGTAATCGTTTTTCCTTTTACATTAGGAATACGCTCAGTTGGGTTAGTATCATATTGCATTACTAACGTAGATTGTCATGAAAACTATAGTTATAAAACATCATATTGTTAGCTGGGTTTCTCAGCAGGTAACGATGGAAAATTTTGAAGTTATTTGAAGCTCCCTTTATCGATTTATAATTATTGTAGTAGTAGTTGTGTGAAAGTCTCCTATATTGGTTTATTAATTAGTATAATAATTAGATAGTGCATTCATATTCTAAGGATGATTAAGAAGATAGTCTAGAATCTATATTTATCCTTATTAGTAAGATGACCATGAAAAATACTGACTTCTGCTCTCATTATTCGGCTACCATACACCCACACGTCGAGGTTGTAGATTTAAGTATTGACTAATCGTTGACTTATATTAGTAACTAACGGTTAGGAAGAAATGTTAATTTTACCCTTGACATAAATTATATAAAAAAAAAAAAAATGCATTGCAAAAACGTAAAAAAAATAAAAATAAAATTTTGAGGGCCTCCATGGATGAGATGTGAAGGTGGCCCTCTATCTCCCCCATTGTACCTCCATTTTCATCCTCTTAACAGTCAATCCCACCCTCACATTTCTCTTTCCAAACCTTCAAAATCTTACATAAAACCACTTCAAAGTTCAAACCATCCCACCAACACAAAACACAATCAACAATCGTATATATATATATATATATATATATATATATATATATATATATTATACAGAGAACTCCACCAGTGGTGGACAGGCGGAGTCGGTGCAATCTCTATAGTGGAGATCACACCAGATTTGGAGATGAGGTGCGATCTCTACCGATCTCCATAATCTGATCTCCACCAAAAATGAAGGAGACAACATCGATGTCCTCCAAAGGAGATCTAGCCACTAAATCTATCAAATGGAGGACATCACCAGATCTCTTCAACATTTTTTTTTTGTTTTTTATTTTAAATTAATATTATTTTACATTTTATTAGTTTTTATTTTTAATTAATTTATTAGAATTATTAGGGTTTAAGTGGTGCGTTGGATAAGTTATTTTCTTTTATTTATTTATATAAAATTTTAAGTAAAAAGATTAAATTACATATAGTTAGTGACTAATTAAAATCAACGGTTGGTCAACTATTAAGAGAGAAATTTTATATAATAAAAACATTTTCGGATATTAGGTCTAATTTCACCTAATATCAAGATATTTTAATTCAATTAACCCTTAAAAACAAATAAAGGAATTGTTATTATGAATTAAATTTGTGACAATTTTTTAAATCAGAAGTGTCACCATCACAGTCATAGTCACAATTATAATTAACATTTCCTTATAATAATTTTGTAAAATATTTACGATACAACAATATTTTTGGGCCTTTAAAGGGTGTGGAAACACATTGTATAAACACATACAACTATACAAGTATGTTCTTGACAAGAGAGACAATTTTGTGTTATTTGTGTAATTTGTGTTGCACTTGTGATAATTCAAACACAACTAAATTAATGGTGGGGCAGTACGACCATGGTTCATCCTAGTAATCATGTTAAAGCACACAACCATTACTTGCAAAATAGTCTCATGTTAGTGTTGCGATCACAAGTCATGTAAAAATGATTTTTTGAGAATCCGAACATGGTCTGTTTAATTTAATGTCAATTCGAATCTGATATATTTAATTTACTCGTCCATAATTCTTTAAAGTCACTCATTACATAGTATAATATTCAAACATCATGGTAAAAATTGACACCAAAAACGTGTGAAGAGCAAAACTTGGTAGAGAGGGTTGATGCCTAGTGTGCCCAAAGTTGTGGAAAACTGTAAGTAGGGCGGTGCATAAATGGAAGAGTGACTGTGAGAGTAATGGATGGGCCAAATGGCCTATACATTAGGTGGGCCATCACATTTAAGGCCCCATACACACCATAATATTAATATATAAAATATATTCTTCTTCTTTGTTGGTTTCATTTTCTAAAGCATTGACTCTTCATGAGGTGGACCATCCCATTTTAAGCTTTCGGCAGCTGATCTGTAAACACTATTTAGTGTACGTATGAGAGTTTTTGAACAGTTAAAAAATCTGTTTTACGTCTATTTAAAAAAATTTAAATTTTAGACTTTTTTAATTAGATTTTTCTAAATTTTTAAAAATATTAAAATATTCAATATAATTTTATTAAAATTTATTAATTTTATTATACTTTTAATTTAAATTATATTTTAAAGAATTTTTTTAATTTACGTTTGCCGTTTTCTTAAAAGTTCAAACTCTTACCAGCCGACCCTTAATCCAATTTAATTTTAACAAATCTAAGATAGATTTTGGTAATAATGAGAGTATATAAATATATATGAGAATGTCAAAAATCAAATGATACATATTCCGTTTGCACGCGTGAACGTCATTTCATGAGATTAAATTAAACCATTGTCGTCACTCATCACATCTTGATATATAGTTTTGTTTAGTTTTGTTTTTTTTTTTTTCTATCACCTTAAAAGTTAAAAAACAATGTCATGATGTTAGTGAAACCTATAAACCCAAAAAGCCAAAAGTTAAGTGATAGTTATAATGATAACCACCTCACAAAACTCATTTTAGAATTAAAGCAAATTGGAACAAAGGAAACAGGACAATTCGTGCATTTTTATACATAATAACATTCATGACATTCTAATGCCTTTTTTTCCACAATCTATATAGTTTCTGTTTTATATATACGCAAAGCATTAAAATTTATAAAATTATCTACTTTTAATACGGAAAGAAATATATTAATATTATTATACTTTTTATAAATAATAGTAAAAATAATATATACACTATTAAAGTGTTAAATATTAGTAGTTTGAAGGAGTTTGAGATTCCTTTAATTACCAAGACAATAAACGTTCGGTTAAAGTTGTTAAAATTTATATTCATTAGACAATGAAGTGCTAATTTTTTAATTAATAATGTTTCTATTTGATTGGAAGATGCTCCTTCTTGTCTGAATCAGGGCCTTCTGTCTGATATCGAGTACTAATTATGTTTGTTTTATATTTCCTTCTAAAAAAAAGTAATATCAAAAAGAAAAGGAAAGAAACTATTTTACAGTAGTAAAAGATTTGTTTGAACAGTAGCAGTTTGACGACCCTGATAACTAATTTGAAAGTAAGCGACTCTACTGTACTAATAAAATCATTGTACTTGATAGATCATCATCATCTTTTATTATTTTGCTGGACTTTTAACATTATTTAATTATTTTATTATCTAATAACCTGTTCATGATAGTCACGTTGGTGAACACATCTATAAGATTTTTCATACTCGTGGTAGAGAGTCGCACGATTTGGGATGTAACCTAGAGGTTGAGCGAACTATCATGCTAGCAGATAGAAAAAAGGGCAGAGAATGCCGTAACTAGAGATTATATGAAGGCACAAATCAGATTAGACAGTAAGTCACACGACCACAGGTCTTGCACGCGCGTAGCCAATTGTTTTCTTGTTTCGATTAGGCTCCGTTTTTTAGTATAAATTTTGACCATATTTGGAATGCTTTCCTATGTCGGTTTTTTTTTAGTTTTTTTTTCATATAAATACCTATGTAAGTTTAGGGTTTTGTATAATGGTAAAATAGGGTGAGAGAAAAGGAAAAACACTAGTAAGAGAAGAGAAAGATTAGCAAATGACATACACAGAAAGAAAAACAGTATGAGAGTTTTTTCAGTGTCTTTGTAATCAAATCTTTTATAGTGGATTAATTGCTGGTGCACTCTATAAATGTAGAAAAATTTTCGAACTACGTAAAATTACTGTATTAATTATTCTTACTTTATTTTATGTCTACTTTATATTTAGTTTGTATTTGCATATATAAAAAGAGAAATTCTGTACAAATTCCTAACAGATATTTATATCAAAGCCAAGTTGACTGATAGGCCTGAAGTACTCCTCACAGAGCAATAACATAAAGTTGTAAAATAAACCCATGGGTATGGTTATTGCTTGAGGACCTCACTGTTGGAAATGGAGATGGAGGTTCAATTGTGTAATATCAGATAAAAGAAACACTATTGCACTGCATTATATTATATATATATATATAATGAAATAGAAAATAGAAAGAGATGAGGGACATGGAGATGCAATTGTCATAAAATAACACATTATGATGATGATGATGATGATGGAGAGAGGGATGGGTGTTAAGTGTAAGGGGTTTCAATTGCAAGCAAGAAATAGTGATTGAAGAGAATATCTTCCATTTAAGTGCAAACTGGATGGTAGTGGAAGAAGCATTTGAGTTTGTCAGCCCAATTTTAGTAGCTTATTCATTTCTTTCAACTCTTAGCTTTACCTTCCCATTAACATTTCCAAACCAACTACTCTTTTTTTTTTTTTCTTCCTTGTATCACTCACATGCTTCCTACTTACTCTATACCAACTTTGACACAATTTGTTTTATTCTCTTGTGATTAATGTTTTCACAAATGGACTATAAAGTATAATGACTAAATAATACCTAGATTTCCTGAGTTTTGTTCATCTATAAGCGAAATCAATTTTTGGGTTTATTATTAAAGACCTCTCCTACCGTTAATTAAACTCCATCCAATTTAACAGTTGACCATATTTGACTGTTAAAAAGACTAAAATACTCTAAAATAATATATAAAATTACTAATATTCATTAAATGAAAGAACTATAAAAAAGTTAAAAAAAATGAGATGGGTGATGAAGATTTTAACATTTTATTTAACTTTTTTTATTTAATAAATATTAGTAATTATATATATTATTTTGGGGTATTTTAGTCATTTTAACAGTAAAACATAATCAACCGTTAAATTGTATGGAGTTTGAGTAACGTGCAGGGGAGGTCTTTACCAATAAACCCAAATATTGATTTTGCTTATAGATGAGTAAAATTCAGGGGTTTTAGGTGTTATTTGCTCAAACATAAATATGCTAACAACTCATCATCACAATTATTTTATTCGATACACTATACGTAGATAATAATTTATCATGTAAAAAAAATTATAATATAAATAACATACATATTAAGGAAGGATTAAGAATTGAAAAATTATATAAAATATTTATATTAATTTTTTCAATACACAAAAAATTACAGACTTATATATTTTAAAATTAAATATTATTTATTTATTTAAATTTGTACAGTTTAATTGGTTTCCCTAATTGTCTTTGCAACCAAACAAACCCATGAAATGATTTTCTTCCTCTTTTTCATTAGATTTCCTAATTTACACCAACAAGACCCATAACACCTATCACATGCTTTCCTTTGAACTAGACATAAAATTACTTCAACTTCTTCCACGCCTCCTCCATCATCAAAAATACAAGCATTTTCTATGCTTGTGAAAAAAAATAATAATTCATATACATGCTTGCATGTTACAATAATAATTATTAAATAAATAACACTAAGCCTACTTGAGGTTTGTTGAATTACACTCGAAATCAAAATTTATAGAAATTTATATTACACTCCCTAGACGTTAAGTTTGACCATTAAAAAGTAAGTTCGAGCGTCTCTTTGTTCACGATCCATGGTAGATCTATAGTGGATTCACCGTGGATCTCTCTCGTCTTTTTCTACTTTTCTATTTTTTTTAACGATCAAACTTGACGTCAGGAGAGTTCAGTGTAAATTATTAAAATATTTGATTGCAAATGTAATTCAAACCTCAAGTTTGTTTTCAATAATTATTCATTATCAAACTCATAAATAACACTAATATAATATCAGTAAAGCAATATTTGTCTATTTAGTCATAAAATCCTCTCTCTCTCTCTCTCTCTCTCTCTCTGTGTCTGAACCAGTGAAATCTTTTGTTACTAATTCTAATGTTTTAAACCCAGTAATACAATATAAATACTTATAGTTCTGATCATCACTAACAAAAGGCAAAAAAAGAAAAAAGAAGATGAAGAAAAGACATTGTCATGATGAATAATTAAAGAGTAGTAAATCTTTTAGAAAACAATACAGAAGAAGATATTTGGTTTGTCCTTGTTGGTAAAATTTGCATATATGAGCTGTAATAATAATGATGATGATACATGAGAAGAAGAACAACAACAACAACAAAAGAAATATAACACAACACAACACAACACAACAAAATCAAGCAATAACACACAAATGAGAAGTGTGTGTGTGTGTTTGTTTGTTTGTTTGTTCGTTCGTATATACATGTTTGGTGGGCAATGTAATTGGTTAGTGCAAGCAAGAAACAAGCTTGGGGCCACTGTTTTCAGATAGCTTGACAGAAAGAAAGAGAAGAAAAATTAAAAAAAAAAAAAAAAGCTGCCACAGAATATGGAAATGGAAATCAAGGTCCGTCCCACTCTTTTCTCGTCTTGTCACTTTCCACATACCTTTTCTCCGCAATTCTCTCTCTCTCATGCATCTTAATAATAATATTCAGTCTCTTCTTACCTTAATTACCTTACATCTATTGATCACCCCTTTCCCTTCCCTTATATTTTGGTAGTTTCTACTAGGGTTGGATACAAAAATCGATTCAAATCGTATTTTATAGTTTGAGTCGGTTTTAAATTTAAATTTAGGTCGGTTCAGTTTTGATTTTAAAAAAACCGTTTAAAAAGGTTTGGTTCAGTGTTATACAGTTTTGGATTACCTAAAACCGGTTTGATCCGGATATCCGTATTATATAAAGAAAAAAATATCTACATTATTTCATAACATTATACTTTGTGTTGTTCACTTGATGCAAAGGTTCAGCTACATTACTTTTCACATAACATTTTACTTTGTGTGCTTGAATATGTGATTAAATATGGTTTGTATGTTACATACTCTCAATTTCCTTCAAAATTATCTCAAACAACCCTAATTAGCAAAATTTAGGATTGTTAATTGAGTTCAAATGTTCAAATTAACCATCGTATGGAATATTATTCATCTAGTTGTATTTTTTTACCTTAATTTTCCTTGATTTTTCAACAAATGAAAGCTGCTTTCGTTGATTCACAACTTAACATAAAGAGATTTGTCGCATGTACAACACATCTGGTATAAAATGCTCTGATATTAGTTTTATTCCCTGCTGATTTTAGTTGAATGATTTTTATACATGATTACTATGATGTTGAAATCAAGTTTGAATTTGAAAATAAATAGCCCAAATACTAAAACTAAAAACTATAGTCCAAATTAGCATTTAAAACCTATTAAATTTTAAATATATAAAAAATGCTTGTTAGGCCCAAAACTGTATTTAACCGAATCGAATCGAATCGTATTACTTTGGTTCGGTTCGGTTCAATTTTTACCTTCAATTCGATTTAGTTCAGTTTTATTTTTTAAAAAATCATATAAATTTCGAGTCGGTTCGATTTTACCCAAAACTGAACCGATTCGAATCTTGCCCACCCTCTAGTTTCTACGTAATAGACTTCCTATTCTACATTTAAATTACCAAAGGTCCCTTAACTTGGTGGTTAGAGGAGTCTCAAACTACTTCAAGCAACACCTCGGTAGTATATATATTATTTTCACTATTACCTATAAAAGCGCAATTGTATGAATAGACATCTTCCAGTATAGGGAGTAGATAGGCTTTCGAAATGGAAGTAAACCCTTACCGTTATTAGGAGTAAACAACTTTCAAAATGGAAGTAGATATCTGGGCCGTTTCGTATCATTTAATCTCGGTAGGTCTCGATATTTTTCTAACTCATAAAGTGTCAATTTTTAAATATATATATATATATATATATATATTCTATATTTAAATAATTAAATTCATATTGTAAAATATAATTCTTGCTAATTTAATTACTAAGGGCAATTATCAATTTGGTCCTAAACTTTTAGAGAATTATTAATTTTTTAACTCAATTTCATTTATTAGTACCATTGGGCCCTTAGTTTTCGTAAATGTATCAATTTGGTCCCTTTGACCAATTTTTTAACAATCAAACTAATTGAAAATGTTAAAAAGATAGTTTTGCCCATGACTCTATTTAAATGAATTAAAATTATAATTTTAGCCTTAAATTTTTAAAAATATTATTAATAATTAGAAAGGTAATATGTTTATTTTATATTAATTTTTAAAAATAAAAATTAAAAAATTAAAAAAAAAATAAATGGATCTTCCATTTAAAAATTTTTAATTTTTTTTAAAAATATCTAATGAGACGTTATGAAATTTTTTTAAAAAAATTAATATGATTATAATTATTAATAATAAAATTTTATTAATAAAATTATAATTTTAACTCATTTAAGAGCAAAACTAATTTTTTAATATTTTCAGTTAATTTAACTGTTAAAAATTGATCAAATGAACTAAATTAATACATTTACAAAAACTTAAAATTCAATATACTAATAAATAAAATTATATTAAAAAATTAATAATTTTCTAAAAATTAAGTATCAAATTAATAATTGTCCCATTATTAATCATGAAACATATTTCTACTGTAAAATTGAGCAGAGGAGGTATAAAAAGAAAGAGTCCTTTTTAAAAATAATAATAAATATTTTTGTGTTTTTTTTGTAGAAGCGGTTTCCCACCAGCTGACACAAGAGAGAGAGAGAGAGAGAGAGAGAGTTGGTTTTTCAGTGTACAGCCTGTTAATTGTCAGCAGCTTCACTCAGACGTCTATCCATCCGTTTGGCTTGTTTTTGGGTTCACATGATGATACCCTTTTTATTTTTATTGCTTAACACGCGTGTGTATATATATTTTCACGTGTGTATATATATATATATATATATATATATATATATATATATATATATAGAGGCTGGTTTATAATTTTTTGTGACTGGAGTTAAAAAAAAATTATACCTTTTTAGAGTTGGTTGGGTCTAAAATTCGTGGAGAAAATATTAAAATCTCTAAAGAAGTTAAAAAAAAATTGATGCTCTTTCAGAATTTATTAGGTTCAAAATTTATAGGAAAAATATTAAAATATCTAAAGGAGTCTTCTAAATTTTTACGAGTGCATTTAAAAATTATACACTCAAGAGTTTGTTGGTGTCCTAAAATTAGTGGGCCCTGAACAATCACCCAGCTTACCCTGAGTGAGCACTGGGCCTCTATATATATACACAACAAAACCAATATATATCCGTGGTAAAATTACGGTAGTATTTATAGCATCTTTTATTATAAGTGATAACACTTTTTTTTTTTTTATGATAAAATGTTACTTTTAAATAAATAAAGCAATTATACAAATGGAAACAATTATTGGATATTATACATGATGATGCTAAATGACAAGTTTTGAGTTCGATCAAGGTTAAGCTAAATAAATCAAAGTCCAAGAAAAGTACTTTTTTTCCAAAAATATTAAGAAAGTTACAAGTAGGAAGTTGGCGATAAGCATCAAAGCTATAAAACAATTAAGATGATGATGTCGATGAAAACATACATAGATTTTTGGGATGATTTGAATTTTTTGAAAGGACATTTGATAGTTAATGAAGTCACAATTAACTCTTATTCTTATAACAATAGCACGTCTTCATTTCCTGTTCCGTTCCGTTTATGATTTAACGGCCCCTCCGCATTACCAAAATTATACGAAAAAAAAAAAAATAAGAGTGTAATAGAAATATCTTTACTACGATTTAATAAAAATATCAATAAAAATATTAATAGTATGATTCGATAAAAATATAATAAATGTTTAGTAAAAATATAGATAGAAATATTACTATCAATATAAATGGACATAAAATTTATAAAAAAGTATAAATTTGACTAAAAATATAATAAATAATAAATAAAATTTAAAAAAAGGTGAAATAATCAATAATCTAATAAAAAAAGGTTTTTTTTTTTAATAATACTAATGAGATAATATTTTGGAAGTAGAAATATAATTTATTTGGTATTTTGAATAAAATTGTACTCACCGGGCAAAGGAAAAACCACGTGAACTATTAGTTCGCGGGCCGCGAACTATTTCGATTTTTCGATTTAAGATCTGATTTAATTTCTCATCTATTGAGATTTGATTTTTTTCGAAACTGAATGTCGATCACTTTTTTTATTTTTCTCATATTATGGAGATTTGATTTATAGTTCAAATAAAAATAATAAAAAAATGAAAACAAAATAAAAAAAAAACCAAAATTAGTATTATAATAATCGGACGTGCAAAAGGAAGTGAGAAAAAAGGAAAAACGAAGAGAAAGAAAGAGTAAAGTAAAAAAGAGATAAAATGGGTTTAATGAAGGGCAAATTTGGGTTTTAAACAACATATGTGTTATTTTTAAAAGAAACATTAATCTCATATTAGTTATGAAAACAAAGGGGAGAATGGTGTTATTTCTCATCATTTTTTTTTTAAAAAATACAATTTTTTCCAAAAGACATATAATATCTAACAACTACATGATATAAATATGAATATAATTTATATAGGGCTACGTAATAATTAAAAATTTTTATGAACGGTCAATGTGGTTCAGTGGTAAAGGCGTTCATTTAACCTGATAATATTTCATATTCGAATTGCCACTATTACAGGTGATATGTCAAAAAAAAATTATTTTATTAAACTTTATTTTCTAATGGTTTGCATCATACAAGTCATAAAATTTTCAATACCAAAACGAAAACTTAGGTTGTTCAAACATAATGTGGCTACGTCTTGATTCGTACAATAAAATTGTACTTCAAAAACAAAAAATCATAGTCAGATTCTTGTTGAAAAAAATATCAGTAAATTATGATATTAAGAAAAAAAAAACTGTCGAGATTCTTGTTTAAAAATTAAAAATTAATTATAAAATTATAGTTGAAAAATAATAATAAAAAAATTATAATATGATTTCATAAATTATAGTATATATTGTTATATAGTTTGTTCGAAATTCATTAATATAATACAATATAAAAAGTAAAATATGAATATATAACTTTTTAAAAACAAAATATTAGATAAAAACATTAAAGACTATCGTTAATTTCTCACTTTCAATGATAAAAATATACAAATATTTTATAGATATTTCTTTAATATTTATAAAAAATTTCACAATATTATATAAAATTATACTACATATTTATCGATATAATATTTTATAAAATATAATAAATATTTTAGAAAAAGATATTAGACTTCATAATAATATCGGTAGATACATGAAAATATCAATGGACATCGATATTTGAATCATTGCATAAAATCCACTGTCCCCATGCTATAAGAAATCAATTTTGTCGGGAACATTAATTTAGTTCCTATTTTTTAATAAAATATATTTTTTTTATTTATATGGTTCCTAATATTTTTTAAATAGATCAAATTGATCATTATGATCAACTATCTAATGGTTAACTATCACAAAATTATCTAAAAGATAATTTTATCTTAGATAGTTCCATTAATAGAATTAAATTTTACATTATAATTAAAATATAATAAAATTATATTAAATTATATTAAATTATATTATAAAAATTTAAACATATAAATCTGTTAAAAAATATTAAAATTAAGTTATTTTATTAAAAAAATTAAAGAATAAAATTAAAAAAATATTGAAACTAAGAAAAATTAATATATAAAAAATTAAAGAATAAAATTTAATTTATTTATTTAATTTTATTCTTTTAGCTATTTTTATAATTTTTTATTTTTTATTTTTTTAAATATTAATTTTTCTAATAGTATAATTTAATTTAAATATTTTTAAATAGGTTTTATATTTTTAAGTTTTTATATTTAATTTAATATTATTTTATTTATTTTTATTATATTTTAATTAAAAATAATTATATTTATATTAATTTTTTAAGAATAAAATTGTTAAATAGTAATAACTGACCGTTAAATAGTTGGATAAGATACTAATTTAATTTATTTATAAAACGTAGGAGAACACGTAAATTAAAAAACTAATTTAAGTTTTATATTATAAAACTTTTCATAATATAAATATAAATTTCTACTTAATTAAAGTAGAAGATGACATCGCAGTCACGTCTATTGTCAATCAATCTAAAGTGACATAGCTGGTTCAAATTATGTGGAAACACCCGTACCAAGTAGATCATGATTTCATGGCACGGAAAGGCCATTTTTTTTTTTTTTTAGTTTATTGCACCATTTTTTTTTTAAAGTTATATAATTACATGAGAGTTAATTACACTCAAACCCCTGAGGTTTGACTAATTACACTCGCAATCAAAGTTTACATTAATTAACACTAACCTCCCCTCACGTTAACTTTGACCGTTAGAATAAACGTTGACTTTTGCCCAATTTATTAAATGACCAAAATACCCCTGTTAATTAATATTATCAAGTTTTTTTTTACTCTTTTTTTTTAAAAAATTGATAGTGGAATCCAGATTGGATCTCCACCAAGAACAAAAAAAATATTTTGACGCTTGAATGTCTAGGTTCGTCTTCCAACCTAAAAGGGTTTGAAGTCGAACCCAGAAGGGTTTAACTTTGAACCCTTCTAGGTTGGAAGACGAATCCAGAAGGGTTCGTCTTAGAACCCTTCTAGGTTCGAAATCGAACCCACAAGGGTTCGAATTGAACCCACAAAGGATTCGAAGTCTAGGTTCGAACGAACCCAGAACCCAGACATTCAAGTTTAAAAAAAGATTTTTTCTTTTTGTTCTTGGTCTGGATCTCCATCGTCCATCATTGTTGATGGACGATGGAGATCCAATCTGAATTCCACCATCAATTTTTTTAATAAAGAATAAAAAAAAATTAATAATATTAATTAACAGGGGTATTTTAGTCATTTAATAAATTTGGCAAAAGTCAACGTTTATTATAACGGTCAAAGTTAATGTGAGGGAGGTTAGTGTCAATTAATGTAAACTTTGATTCCGAGTGTAATTAGCCAAACCTCAGGGAGGTTGAGTGTAATTAACTCAAAAAATTGATAATATTAATTAACAGGGGTATTTTGGTCATTTAATAAATTTGACAAAAGTCAACATTTATTCTAACGGTCAAAGTTAACATGAGGGGAGGTTAGTGTCAATTAATGTAAACTTTAATTCCGAGTGTAATTAGCCAAACCTCAGAGAGGTTGAGTGTAATTAACTCAATTACATAATTAATAATTACTGGGACCTACTGAGATCAATTACTAAATATATTATTCAAATATTAAGAGATAATTATTCCCACAATAAAATACAAATATTGAGTTTTATCCTCAATTTTAAATGATTAGATAAAAAATATGATTTTATTTTTTATTTTTAAAAATTTAACAAATTAACTTTAACTTATATATTAAATAAAAATTTAATATGTGTTAATAAAAAATAAATTAAAATTATAAAATATATAAATTTATAAAAAAAGTCCTTAAATATTAAATAAATATAAAAAAATAATCTTAAAATAAATTAAAACCAAAATTAAAGATTTTTGAAAAAAAAATATTATAAAAATTTAATAATTTAAAACATTTCAAATTAATATTAAAATATAAAAAATAAAATAAAGTGCAAGGGTTAAAATAAAGTGCAAGGATTAATATTTTTTATATTAAAATACAAAAAATAAAGTGCAATAAGTTAAAATTAAAAAATAAAATAAATTATTAAAATAATAAAAAAATTTAAAAATGCAAGGAGGATGCATTATTATTTTTAAAAATTATCAATTTTTAATAATTATTTTTAAAATAAAATAAATTATTAAAAATAATTTTTTCTATTTTTATTTTCTCATTTTATTTTATTTTTAAAATTAAATTTAATTAAAAAATTATTTTTTAACCTTAATTTTATTTTTATATATAAAAACTAAATACTTCTAATATTATTAAATTTAATTAATTATTAGTTAATAAAATGACTAAATCAATAAATTTAAAAAAAAAATTAGGAATCATAAGAACTAAAAAAAAAAAAATATCGTTAAAAAAATAGTTATCTTTGTTTTTGTATTACAATAAGGTAAATAAAAAAATAAGCTGATTAAGCTCAATAGGTTAGCTACACCAAAACTGGTGCAAGCTTTTGGCCTATGATTATATGACACATCACTATTGATTCTAAAGGCGCACATCACTATGTGATTATAAAGGCGCGATTGATTTGTTGTGTAGGGAGGAGTTTGCTTATCACCACCCTCTCTATAGCATTATCAGCAGCTGCAATTTAATGTTCAATTTGAATAGGATGTGCTCTCTTATTCATGTCTACAGGGAAGATAACAGGTGGCTAATGATTTGGCTATTTTGGAGCAGAATTAAGATGCGAGAATTTTTATTTTGAGAAACCCCTCTCACGGGGTTTTTCTTTCTTTATAGATGATTTTAGGGGTTTATCTTCTTGTTTTTTTTTTTTTCTTTTTAAATCTAATACCCTTATAGGTAGGAGAACTATCGAGATCAACTGAGATTAAATCATACAAATACAATCTAGATAACTATCGGGACCAACGGCCCAGACAACTACTCCTAACAGCAGGAGGGATCTACTCCTAATACGGGGGGAGAGGTCTACTCACACAATTGCATTTTTATGGACAATAATAGGAAAATATATTTACATATACACACAAGTATTTGAAACTTGGTGGCTTTAAGGATTTTGAGGCCTCCAACTACCAAGGCAAGTGATCTTGTGTATTAAAGGTTTATCTTTAAGTAGGCGTCTTTGTGCCTCTTATTAGTTTTTTTATTTTTATTTTAGGCGTTTAGTCCTCCTCTTTACCAAAAAAAATTCCTATTTACACCAAAAATTAGTAATTCATTCTAAATTTATCACTTTCCAATAATTTTTGAATTCTTATAAATATTTAGTTGACTAAATCATGCTATTATTTATCACCATTTGTTATCTCTTCTTACTTCATCTCTTTCTTTTATTATAAGATATTTCTCTCTTTCTCTCCCTCTTCAACCTAATCTGAAACTACATTAGGCTCTTGCTCCTTCTCCATAATTGTTATACAATAGGTTATGCGACCTCGTTAGTCCAAGCTTTCTCTCTACCAAACTCACTTCTCCGAAATCTTCTACCATCAAGCTTTCTCTTGGTAGAACAAAGATTGTTCGTTGTGGCAGTTTTAAAACACCATACCTTTGTGCTTCAAAACATCGAATTATTAGGACTAATTAAATTTAATAATTACCATAATTTAAGAGCTATCTATGAAATTTGCCTCTTATATTATTTTCTTTTCAACCTTTTTCTTTTTTTTTGTAAAAAAAAAAAGAAAAGGAAAACCGGTGCTTCTGCTATTATTTTTTATTTTTTGAAAAAAAATTCAAAATGGAAAGAGATTTTTTATTTTATTTTTGAAATATAAAAACAAATATAGCATGTGTTGAAAACGGTTTTCTAAAACCATTGGGTAGCACTTATTTAATTTATATAAACTTTAATTTTTTTTAATGAATATAACTTTTATAATTGATATTAATGTTAAAATAAATTTTATTAAAGAATATGAAATATTTAAGATATATAATTAAAGAATAAATAAATATTAATTTTACTAAATTTAAAAATCAATAATAAATTTAAAAAATAAAATAAAATAAAATGTTCGCTTGCTGTCTCCTCCAACAATGAAGGAGGCAGCCTCCTCCAATGTCGGAGGGAGGCCGATCTCCTACTCCATTTGTTGGAGGAGCAAATCAGAAAAAAAGAACTAATAGAGGAGCAAATTGCGAAAAAGAAAAAAAAAAATCTGTATGTGTATTTTTCAAATTAGTGTGTTTTAATTTTAATACTAGCTTTGTTTTTTTTTTTTTTTAAAAAAAAAACAATTTGGCAAACGATTATCGAAAATGAATTCAAGTTCGATTCTAAAAATCGAAAACGAAAATGGTTGAAAATCCATCTACCCAGACGAACCCTAAATAAACCGAAACAAAGACATGGTATGGTTCTTTAATCGAACATTGAAAGGGAAAGAAAAAGAAAAAATTTCCCTAAAGTATTTCTCAGAAATTTTGAGAAACGATGACACCATCCAAGGGACTAACATGTCTCCCTCAGGTATGCGACTATGCGAGAGTGTAAGGTTGGTAAAGATTGCGACCTACAACTACTCTCATTTGTTACAGAGACTCTCCTCGCGTGTTCTCACGCGTATCCAGTGCGATCCTTCTTCATACCTGCCTTGTTTATTTTCTCGCTTATACAGACAATCAACTATTTAATGCCTGTTGACGCCAAAAGCGCGTCACTCCTGTCGGAAACTCATTACACGTAAGCAGCTGCCTTAAATGCCGACACTCTATTATATTTCCTTAATATTTCCGGGTCGTCTCTCTGCTATACGCGCTACTTGTTCGCCGTTGGGACAAGAGAATAGGCTTGGAGCGTGAGGAGGCGCGTGGGCGTTGGATTCCTTTTTTTTTTTTTTTTTTTTACTTCTGTCACTGGCAGGGACTGTACTATCACTCCACCTCACGCCACAGTCGACACCATCTGATCCACACAGTAGTACCCTTCATTTTTAAACCGTGCAGTAAATAAACATGAGTAACAAAGAGTGAGATTTGAAAATGGGGAAATATATGAAGAGCATAGAAGAAGAAGGAAAAAAAAAAAAAAAGGCAGCGAGTTTGGGGAGAGAGAGAGAGAGAGAGGGAAAAATTGACGTCCACACTCTCTCACTCTTCTTATCTTCTCTCTAGAAGTTTTAATCTGTATTTGGTTTTGCTAAGCGAAGAAGAATATTGTTAGTGAAAGAGAGGAAAAAAAGAAGAAGAAGAATGGAGTTTGAGGATCAAGAAGAGCAAGAGGAAGAGATGGGTTTGCCAACAAGTTATGACTCGCTTGGCAACTCATCTCGAACAAAAATGGAAGCGGCAACGGAGGCTCATCCGCCGAGGAAGCCCAGGTACAGGGAGTGTTTGAAGAATCACGCCATTGGATTGGCGGCCATGCTGTTGATGGTTGTGGTGAGTTCATGGCTGCTGGTGACGAAGGTACACTTGACGCGCTCAAATGCGCTGCCTGTAACTGTCACCGGAATTTCTCCACCGTAAGGAGACGGAGCCTCCTGCACCCGGTGGCTCTAGTAGTGAGCTCTATTTTTCACCACCACCACCAACCACACCAGGTTCCTCAATTCACTCCTTATTACAGGACTCCGACCGGGTACCTGCACGTGGCGGCAGCTCATAGGCCGCTGGCTCTGCCGTCGACGTCGGGTGGTGGAGGCACTCACAGCCGGGAGGATCAGGACGACGTGTCTAATCTTGGCGGGTCTTCGAGGAAGAGGTTCAGGACCAAGTTTACGCAGGAACAGAAGGATATAAATGCTGGCTTTGGCTGAGAAGTTGGGTTGGAGGATTCAAAAGCATGACGAGGAGGTAGTGCAACAGTTCTGTAACGAGACTGGTGTCAAGCGTCATGTGCTCAAGGTCTGGATGCATAACAACAAGCACACTTTGGGTAAGAAACCCTAGAATATACATATTATCATTCTCAATCTTTCTAGCTAAACACTGAGGGTGATCATCTAGCATTTTGAACAAAGTAAGGACATTTTCCACTCCAATGAAGCCAAAATACGGTGTGGAATAAGCAGTCTACTTTTACTCGGTTGGATGCTCACTTGATGAGGATTACTTCTACTTGCTACCACCACTACTACTATTAGTACTAGTACTTTCTCAGGATCATTTTAGTTAGTCTTTAGGGTTTTTTCTTTTCTGTTATTTTTAGGGACTTAGTTAACATTTGGGTGGCATTATGTTAATTTGGATGGATATTATGGAGTGGCTCACAGTAGATTAATGTAGATGGCATATTTTAAGTTATCTTTTTTTTTCCCCTTTAATTTTTCAGTGCATTTGATATCTTTTTGGCTCATGAATTTCAGGGATGCCTTTGTTGTTAGCAATGATAATGAGCAACCAAGTACGACATGGTAAGTGGGTTTTAAGGTTAGTGTATCAGACTAGCTATCAGAACCTTGAGCTAGGAGGAATGTGTGTGAGAGAGAGAGAGAGAGAGAGAGAGAGAGAGAGAGAGAGAGGATGGTTGATGAAGCAAGCAATGCAACCAAACTGGTAACGTCTGGTTCAACTTTGGATTTGACCTTTCCTTTGTAAGTTTGTGTCATCAGAGGCCTCAACGTGTTCGAAGCTGCATTTCCCATTGACATGTCTCTCTACACGCGTCTTTGCGTGACTACGTTTTGTGTGCATCATCGCTTACTTCTTCTAACAAACCCATTTCACCTTTATGTTTGAGTCCAGATCCTGAAGCTATCCCTTGGATTAGTGTGCTTGGAGAGAGAGAGATAAGTTTTTGAAGCCTGTTATGGATGGCATTGAACCCTTTTTCTGCTTTTTTTTCCAAAGCAGATTCTTCTTCCTCTCATACAATGTGGATTCTTTTGGGCTTTTTGCTCCTGGGTTTTCACAAATCACAATATATCCTTTGCTTCCTTGGTGCATTTCTTCTTCTATTTACTTTTTCTTCTTCTTCTTTATTGTGCAATTGAATAACTGCACAAAGGTTTGATCATGGGGCCTCCTTCTCTGGTCTGTTTCTGTTACCAAGTCTTTGCTTATTTCTGGCGTTGCATTTACTTTTGCAGTCTTGAGGGCAGACACTGATCATCTTTGATTTTTCTGTTTTTCAAACATCTATATACTATCTGTACATATTGATTGATTTAATTATAGTAT
>CM010609.1:29582994-29717296 GCA_003430845.1 Xanthoceras sorbifolium
AGAATGTTGTAAGGCCTAGGAACACCATGTCTGACTCTACAGTATCTTCACTGTCCATGCTTTGATTATTTCTTCGCTTCAAGATGGTATAAAAATGTAATGTAAGTAAAGCAATGCGACATGATCAATAATTCTGCATGAATTTTCCATTGAAATCAAATCTTCACTCTTGTTAAGTAGGGAGCCTATTTCCCAGAGCTCCAAAGCATTGAAGCCAGGAGCTCTTATATGAAATGTAGCGACTGAGACTTAAAAAGAGATGGGAATAAATAAAGACTTAAAAATAAAATGTAAGTGCATAGTGAGTGATAAATTTGCATATCTTTGTGCACACAAGAAATTACTTGACAATAAATTTTGAATGTTATATGTTTATGATCATGAGCAATAGTGAAGATTTTAGTGACAGGACATGGAGAATCTGATGTCCTTATCTGATACCGCAGTGCCAGATTTATCAATTTAACTAAACAATGTCATTGCCACAATCAACAGAGTAACTTTGGAATTGTTAGTAAAGTTATATGAAAATGACAGATGTGCATTGAAGATACATGACTGGTTAATGCCATGACACTAATCACTACCGCTGACAACGAAAGAAGAAGGAATTTTGGAATTCACAATGTATGCAATCAACTGAAACTAAGGGAAAACATGAAAAATGTATGTAAACAAGAGACAGATCGAATAGTAGAGTAGGAAGAAAGAAGATCAAAGAAATCAGACTTACTGTTTTTAGCCATTTAACGGCAACTCCTATACACCTTACTCCTCCATTGCTTACTTTTTCCCCAAGATTTAGAATCCTGAGATGATCTTCCGAAGACAGAGTTGTAACTGAACCACTATCAATATGCTCAACAAAAGAAACAAACTTTAATTACTTCTTCTAGTGCTCCTTTGGTTATCATTAGTCTACCGTGGAATTGGCTACTTCTGTCTTCCTTATTTGATTTAGTTTCCAAGATAACAGATACTTTTTTTCTTATAAAATCAAAAGGGATCTCATCTATCTTCTTCCACTTGGATGCCTGGAATTTGTATCCATTTGTATATACATAAGCCAATATTGCATCATCCAGAGGGTACTTTTGATCTATCTTGAAGTAAGAAGTTTAGGAATGCAAAATGCAAGATCTTTTCTTTTGATAGCCCCCAGCTATCCAGATAATCAACCAGGATTGCATGGTCCATGGTGAGTGTACCGGTTTTGTCAATGCATAGGATATTCCTGCAATAAAAGTTATACTATAATTGATAATGTTTTCAATTGAAAAACTGATGAATCCAGAATTTGACAACATTAATTAACCACATTGAAAATAATAGGCACCATAATCATAATTACTTAATGAGTTCATTAACATCAAACTTCCAGTCATGTGCATTTTCAAGCAGATGACAAGCATGTGGAATGGCTATTATAGCAGCACTGCTCCCTCTAAATTTGTTGCGACCAGATTACATCTAGAGAAATGCAAGAACAAATGTGGGGAGCACAGATCACATGTACTGAATTTGAACAATCAATAGCTTCATAGGCACTAATGGATGTAATTATAAGCAAAGACGTATTCATACACTTCATCTACTTACTGGTCATCATGAAAACTTACATAGATCCCATGTCTCGTATGGCAGCTAAGCTTTTGACAACGCATCTGTCTCTAGCCATGGCAAGTGCTCCCTTTGCAAGACTTGTGTTAACAATGAGGGGAAACATCTGAGGAGTGAGGGCACATGCAACTGAGAGTCCAAAAAGAATACTCTCACTGAAATTGTAAGATGTAAAATAATCAATCAAGGTTATTATTGTGGCCACTATTAGCATAACACAAATGAGCACGAATGATATCCGCCTGACGCCCCTCTCGAAGTCATCTGGTGGTTTCTGCTTCCCTATATTTGAAAACATAGTGCTCATGTAAGTCTTGGATCCAGTGGATACGACTAGACCTGTTCCGCTACCTGAAATCACATTTGTTCCCTGAAATATCATTCAAAATCCATCTATGTCTCAGTATTTCACTCCCTTTAGAGACTGTTGAAACACAACCAGAAAAAACGATAGGAATAATTATACCAACCATGAAGCAAATATTCTTCAACTCTAACAAAGGAGTGCTGCGATCCTCTCTGATGTCAGCTGTCTTTTCAGCTGTACAAGACTCGCCTGTTAATGAAGACTGACTGTTCAAGAAGCAGGATGTGATAAGGTGTTTCTATAATGGCTGTAGAGAAAAGGAAGAAATGACATGAAAGAACTCACAAATATTTCTTATATCTACAAAAAACAAGGCCACTTTTTTGGGGTACCATACCTTACAACCAGGTGTTTCGAGGACAGTAGTCTCACGTCACCAGGGAAAAGGTCCCCAGGTTCAAAAATGATAATGTCACCAGGAACAATATCTCTTTGATCAACTTGAACTATTAACTCAGTCTGAACAACTCTTCCTGCACATCTTTGAACCTTGACAGGGCATCTTACAAATTCTGAAAGTTTCATGGCTGCTTTTGAACTGCTATATTCCTGTAAGGCACACATGGAAAAACACTTAAGGAACAGAGTTGACATACAGGAAATTAGGGAAGAAATTAAGCAAGAAAATACCATGTAGAAACGGAGGCAGACACTAATAGAACCAGTATGAGCATGACACATCCATTGGGACTGTCACTGGTTATGTATGAGAGTGCAGAAAAGAAAATCAGAATCATATTGAATGGATGAAAGAATGCAGTCCACAGAAAATTCCACCAGCTTGGGAATGTATATTCAAGAGGAACATTTGGGCCATTTTCTCTTAATCTCTTCTCAGCTTCAGTGAAGCTCAAGCCTGCATAAACCAAAATCAAAATGTAATGCTAGAAAGCTAGTAAATACGGCTACATTAGATTAGATGGAAACAAACAAGCACGCAGATAATCTATATTATCTGTTTCTGTTACATAAAATGCTGCAAGTAAATGCTCTAAAATTTCCTTAAAATCCGCACTTTCTACTTCAACTTCTCTAAAATAATGCTTTAAAATCCGTAGTTTCTACTTTAAAATCTCTAAAATTTTGGTCTTTTAAATAGGAATGTCAATAGGTCGAATCGGAAGAGAGAGGTTGCCCGCCCCACTCGTGTGTTGGGGCGGTTTGGGGGACCCACCAAATTTCCTTTGGATATGTCAACACTCAACTCTTATTTAATATTAAAACAAAAAGCATTAAACCAGCATATCCACTTATAGTGCACCTTTTTCTCACCTAAGTGATGAGGGTTTAATTTCCACCATGCACATTTATCAGCATGTGTGGATAGTTTTCTTCCCTTATTGTGGGAGTAGATGCCTTCCGTTATGAGCCTAAATATCTAAGCTGCGCGTTTAGTGATTGATCTCGGCAGGTCCCGCCAGTTATTAATATTGTAATTGTACCCCTTCAAAAAAAAAATTCATTTCATTTAAGTTCTAACATATAGTCATCAAATTCACCAACCCTAGATTTTAATTTCATTCACAATTCACATACACTTAATTTTTCAAAAACCGTATTTTTTTTCTTTAAAATAATTTGATAATATATAAAAGAGTTTTAGACTATAATAAATGAAAAAAAGTTCAAAATTTTCTTTTCTTCAAATTTTAAGGAATACGTATGAGAGACTCGGAAAGAGAAAGGGCAGTTAAATCTTAAATTGGATCATTTTTATTAGACTATTTAAATATTCATTTTTATTATTATTTAATTGTTCTTGATTAATAAATTAAAAGGAAAATTAAAATTTCATTTTTTCTACTAAAGTTAATTTTGATTATCTATTAGTCAATGGTTTGTTTAATTAAGGGCAAATTGCACTAACTGCCCGTAAATATAGGTATAATTATACATAATTCTGTAAAAATATAAAAATTATAATGACTCCCCTTTGATCCATTGACTAACTGTTAACTACAATTAATAACTAACTATTGAGGGCAATTTGGTCTTTTTACAGTATTATTGGGTCAATGAAAAAAAAAGATATCCAATCAAATCTTGTCACATCTATCCTAAAATATTTTATGAATTAAAAAAAAAAAAATTCTCCCTCACGCCTCCTTCTTCCACGATTATCATTTTTTTCTCACTACCTTTTTTTTAACAAATTTCTTCTCCCTCACGCCTTCTTTTTTCACAACCATTTTTTTTCACTCCTCCTTCTCCCTCACTCCTCTTTCTTCTTCTTCCATCGTCACCATTTTTTTTTTCACAAACTTCTTCTCCCTCATACAGTAACGAAAATATTTTGATTGAAGATTTCCTTAGATAGATCTGGAGATTTGGTTCCAGATCTATCCATGGAGATTTTCTTTATTTTTTCTGTTAAATTCTTTTTTAATTTTTTAATTATTCTCCAAATACTATCACAAGGGCAAAAATGACATTACCCCTAATCCGTTATTGATTAATGGTGGTCAACCGTTAATCAACGGGTTAAACAAAAGTCATTGCAATTTTATAATTTTATGGAATTATGTGCAATTATACCTATATCTACGGGTATTAGTGCAATTTGCCCTTTAACTAAAACAAAGTTGAATGTTGCACACCATTTTACTAAATTTAGGGTGAGTTAGTGCAGTTTTCCCTTCGAACAATTAATCTTTGATGGAATGCTGATGTTTTGATAAAAATATCCTTTTTAAAGGTTAAGTATTTAAGGAATATTCCTATTTTTCTCCATAACGATTTGATCAACGATACTTTACCCTCTCAAATTTTAGAAATAGTTATTTTTCCCTATGAAGTTAACTTTCTATTCAAAAAGTAATATGATGACAAAAAAAGTAAATAAAAAGATTTAATTACCCTTGAAGGGTTAGTTTATAATAAACAAGTTTACTTACGCTTTAGGCATATTGCCTATAAACTAATTCTTAAAATTTTTTATATGAATTTAAAAGAATTCAACTGAGAGAGCATAAAGACCATCAAGGGTTAGTTTATAATAATAATAACTATTATTATTATTATTATTTTGAACTTAATGATGCCACTATGTAATTGTCTAAAACTAAGAGGATTAAAATGTAATTTTGGAAATCTGTCCTAAAAATTTTGTAAGAAGCATACAGCTTTGTAATAGCTAGTTAGCTAGTTTATAAATTATTGTGCAGATTCATTTATCCAAAAAAAAAAAAAACTCATTTAAAATACTACCAAAAGAGCATTAGAAAGTTGTCTAGCATTAATATTAATTGTTTTAAGGCTAATTTAGTATTGTTGTAGTTTTTAATTTAATTAAGGTAAAAAGGTAAAAAAAAAAAAAATAGAATCTAAACAGAAGACGGTTAATAGCCTAATGTGGTTTGATAGGAAATGGTGTTCATTCAATGTGGTAATATTTTAGGTTTGAATCGTTGCACTGAAAAGAAAAACATAAGATGGTGATGAAACTTTAATTTGTTATTTGAACGATCTTTGAATGATAAGAATTAGCTTGTTTTCCTTTGGTTATGAAACTTTAACAAGTAATAGATCAGATTTTTCCAAAAGTTGATCATATACGACTCGAAAAATCCCAGAGAAGCTTGTTTGTCCTAGCCACTCCACAGTATTATTCAATAATTTTTTACATTTCGTTTACATACTTTCATTTGCTTGAAAAGAATAACTTGTAAATAATTATAATTAAAAAAACTATACTAACAGGCTTATAAGATGACCTTAAAATACCAATTAGGATAAATAATTTATAGAATAATATAATCTATAATTTTATTATGCCTATTAGAATACCAAACCCATGGATTTCATATTCACTCTCGCACGTAATTGCTCAAGGAGATATCTATACCATTTAGGCTCACATAATTCCTTCAAGTGTGTTTCCTTTATACTAGAATAACAGGCTCGCGAATCTATAAGGGGACGACTGATAATAGGTCACACTAGTTGATAAATCAAATGAAAAATGATTTCATTATACTTTCCAAATTAACATTTGTTATCACTATAGTCGCTATAGTAATCTCATTTATTTTTAGAAATATTATCATTTTTCTCCTTACTTTTAAAAGTAATGTCATTTTACCCCACTTTTAAAACATTAGTCAAAACACTCCCTACCTTTACAATTCTGTTGAAAAAATAATGTAGTTGTTTGTCGTTAAGGGGGTATTTTGACTAATACTTTAAAAGTGTGTGATAAAATGACATTAATTTTAAAAGTAGGTGAAAAATAATAATATCCCTTATTTTTAAAATAAATCTTTGGGTAAAATATTTCACATTATGATCTAGTTTAAAGCATCATTACCTCCCAGTCAAGGGTCCCACTCATATGACATAATACATTTTTTTTTTTTAATAATTATAATTTTTGAAATTTGAAGAGGAGTACACGACTCGAACTCATAACTTCAAAGGTAGAGGTGAACTCTTATGGGGGCCGAGGGGATCCTGACCCTCCTAAAATTTTAAAAAAAAAAAAATTATATATACTAATAAATTTAGAATTTTAGATCCCCCCAAATTTTTTCCTTCACGTGTTGTCCCTACTTAAAAGTACAAGTATGAGGGACAAGCTACCGGACCAATCTCATCTTATCATGACATACATTTTCATTGCATCAATTTGGAAGTTATTAGCATTACAAGCTTATGAAGCTAATTGCCATGATTCACTATGAGTTGGAATTAAATAATTTATTCAATTACATGCATTTATCCTATATATTTGAATCAAATATGATGTAAATATTTATTTACATTCTTTTTGGAGGGCATAATCCTAACACATAATGCAATCGGTACTTCAATTAAACACAATTAATTGTATAGATGGTCATAAAGTATAAAACTTCGTAATATTTTTACCAATTTCCCTAATTATGTAAAGTCAATTGCTATTTTTATTATTTTCTGATAAATATAACTCTAGTTTTTTTTTTTAGAGCAGGGTTGGTTTCCAGTGACTTCACATGCGTCGTCACCTTCGGTGGTTGGTTGTTGGTAACTTTAATGAAGTTCTTTTTTTCACATGAAAAATCGGGTGGATAGCTTAGGACTTCAGGTTTCAAAATATAACTCTAATTTTTTTTTTTATTTTTTTTTTATCGATCTTTTAGTTAAAATACTTGATTAATATTGAATTGGGGTTAAATACAAAACAAGAGTAAAAACATTTCAATATTATTTTCATTTCAATCACTATACATATACTCCTACGTTCGATTCCATTAAAGCTTGTACGAAGCAAACACCGCCTTAGAGAGTTTGCCAATTATCTAAGAATTTCATTTGTATATGTCATAGCTTAGTCTCCGTGAACTCTACTACAAATATTTATCAACCAAGAAACCTAATAGTTACAGATGCCGATCACTAAATTGTCTTACGTGGCACGGTGACCATTGTTATAAAAAGGTTTTCTCGATCTGAAGAGAGATTATATCTAGGTAAAACCAAGGGATGTTCTTAAAAAAAAAAAAAAGCAATTAATCAAGCGAGAGTTGTAGAGTTGCTCTTCACCTAAAACGCCCTAACTTATTGATCAGAAACAACACAAGTGAAACTATACTCACCTCTTTCAGTTGATCGAACATACTCAAAAGCCAGATCTCTCTCTGTCTGCGCCAATGCATATAACCAAGAGTACACCTTCTCTTCCTCTTCTGTTCTAGACCCTCCATCAATATTCGCTGAACATCTCAAAAACAAAAACAAAAACATAAATATTAAACGTAAACAACAGATAATAATAATAATAATAATAATAAGATGAAGAACAACCAAACGATCGAAATATTCGTCCAGACATCAAACGCCGCAGAAAGTTGAATACAGTTCCATCTTCGTTTTTAGTGGAACTGTTGTTGACGAGGTTCTGGCGAATTGCATTGGAAGAAGGTAGTAGTAGGTCGTGGTTGTTTGCATGGTTGGAATTTCTTGAAGTGAAAATGGAGAAAAGTTTGTCTCTCCTCATCATGCAGAGGTTGTGATGATGAGGAAGTTAAGTGTATGGAAATATGAAGTCAAAAAAAGAGAGGAAGCATATGGTCTGGAAGGTTGAATGTTGGAAGAGAAGGTGGAGAGAGAAGAAATTAACAAATAGTTATGGTAACTGACTTTTTAGGAGAGTTGGTTATATCTTCTCTTCTAGGTTTGGTTCTGTTTTTCTTTGTTTTTCAACTACCAAACTTCAAATGACTGTTAGGTTCATGATTAGCTGCAAGAACGCAGCACGAAGTCAATATACTCACGTTTACTTTCCCGGTTCATCCAACTAGACTTAATTAAAATAATTGGCAAAATGTATATAATTAATGTAAGGCTAACACGTCATACTATTGGAATTATGCCAATAAAAAGAAGAAGAAAAAAAATCTTCAGTAGTCATGAGTTCGAATCAGGTATATTTCCTAATTTTTAAATTAATTGTAATAACTCAAAATAAAGAAAAAAAACATATATTTCTTAACTCAAAAATAAAATATTTGTTAAACTTGGAAAACATTCGATTAAGTCAATTGCTTATTATTTAGAGCAAATGATGATATTTAGTGAATATTCAATCAAACCGTGCTTTTATTAAAAAAAAAAAAATAATACCAAGAACCCTGAAATTTACTCTTATACAAGCGAATACAACCTTTAGATTTATTAATAAAGACCTACCTTATCGTTAGTCAAATTCTATATAAAATATCAATCTTGATATAAGATGGAGTAACAAAAATTTTAAAAAGAAATTAAAATAAAAAATTGAAAACAAGAAAAATAAAATGTTTGGGGAATGGAAATTCAGTCTCCAGATTGGAACAAAAAAAGAATTGAAAAACCAGCAATAGATTATAGAGTCTCCATCGCTGGATCCAGCAACGGAGCAATGGACTCCCTCCATAGTTGGAGATCCAGCAATAGAGGTCCCATCACTCTCCATCGCTGAACCACTGATAGACGACCTCCATCGCTAGATTGGATCTCCATCTCATCAAGATTTTTTTTATTTTTTAGATTTTTAATTGTTATTTTTATAAAAAAATATTTTTTTTTTAATATGCTCTCCATCGTCCATGAATATTGAAAAACTTAAGAGATTCATTAAAAAATAAATAAATATATATATATATATATTTTCAAATAAATTAAGAGAGTTGTTTGTTTGTCAGGCACATTTGTGTCCGAAACGGACCAACAGACCCTACCAATTACCATTCCAAGATGGGCCTTTTTTTTAACCAAACAAAGGACGAGAAGACCAGACTAGCCTACTTTAGGGCTTCTGGATTGGGCTACAGGTTAGGGGACAATCTCCAACATTACCTGCTGACCGCTCCTTCAACTTCAATTCATCTATTTTTACTGGCATCTTTTTTAACAATTTGAAAAATGGGTATTATTAAAATTACCTCTATAGTTTAGTATATTAGGTAAATTTCTCTATAATTTTATTTATAGCTAAAATCTCTGTATAATTTCATTTTATATTTAATTTTTCCTCTCAATTTTAATTGCTAAAAATATACTTAATCATTAACTTTTCTATTGAAAAAATATTATTAAAATTCCCCTCTAATTTGGTGTATTAGTCAAAATCTTCTTCTTAATTTCATTTATGGCTAAAATCCCTCTATAGTTTATTTTATAGTCAATTTCTCCCTACCATCAGTTTAATTATCAAAATACCTTTAATCGTTAATTTTTATATTAAAAAATTTAGGACACCAAGGGTATAAAGATAAACGCTTATATATATATATATATATATATATATATATATATATATATATATTAAATTAAAATATTTTAATTTATAATGTCAATGAATCTTTAAATATAAAATATCAACCAATTAAAAAATTAAAAAAATTTAAAATATATAGAGATGAACAGTTGAGGTCAATCTTTTTATTTTTAAATTTTTTATTTATTTCTTAATTTTTAAATTATTTTTATATATTTCTTACAAAAAAAAATTATATTTATGATCTCTAACGTCCCTCTACAGAGATGGACAGTGGAGATCTATCTTTTTATTTTTAATTCTTTAATTTTTTAATATTTTATATTTGATCTCTACCGTCCATCATATGATGCACGATAGAGATTTATTGATATTATAAATTAAAATATTTTAATTTAATATATATAGACATTTACCTTTATACCCTTGGTGTTCTAAAATTTTTAACATAAAAATTAATAGTTAAGAGTATTCTGGTAATTTAAACTAACGATAGGGAGGAAATTAACTATAAAATAAAATTACGGGGGAGATTTTGATTCTAAATAAAACTAGGGTTTTATTAATACACCAAATTAGAGGGAATTCTAATAATATCCCTAACAAAAAAGTTAACGATCAAAGGTATTTTGGTAATTAAAACTGGCGGTAGGAAAAAAATTAACTATAAAATAAAATTATAGTGAGGATATTGGCCATAAATAAAACTAAAGGGAAAATTTTGACTAATACACCGAACTATAGGAGAAATTTTAATAATATCTCATAGATCAATTATAGAAAAATTAGCAAGTGAAAGTATTTAGATGTCTTAAATCTCAAATTCGGATGGTTTTGAATTAATAAAATCCGAAACGAATTGATCAAAATAATAAAGAAACTTTCGCAAAATTACCCAATTTTTATTAAATAGTGTGATGATATCAGAACGTTGTAGTATAGTCAACATACTCAAGTAGTGCACGCATCAATGATTATCCATGTGCGTCGTACGGATTCATACACCCTCCATTTGTCCATTTCTTCACGAAACGACACAAGGAATCAACAATCAGTTCAACAGTAATAATAAAAAGAAGAAAAAAAATGTTAAAAAAATGTTTACTACGAGGCTGCAAACACCACCTCCATGGATGATAATTTAACCAAACTAAGGTCATCATGGTGACCGATAAAAGAAAACACTAAGCTCCTGACCGATATTCCCATCAGGATCAATCAAGTGATAAGATTCAGAATCAGACGACCCACAAACTCTCTGGAAATTGGCTCTTAAGTATATGACTTCATCGTCATGATCAAGTTCTTTTCCACTAATAATTCCAGCTCCAACAACGACAGAATCCATCAGCCTCAAAACGTCCATATCAGATTTTGATATTCTGCGCTTAACTGCGTAGCCGACTTTCCTCCCATTACAATACATAGTCCATACAGGCATGGACAGAAGGGACTGAGAATTTGCTCCGTATCCTGGAGTAGTAATGGAGCACTCCAATGCCAGACGAAGAGTACCACCTTGCATTTCTTTGGCTAGGATAGTGGTGGGAACTGCCAGTTGCAGGAGGAGAATAGGGTTGGTGGATTTGGAGTTTGTTTGGATACAGAAGCTGACTTTTCCACGGCGATATCCGAAGATGGTGCCTGTGATGATGTTTGAAGAAGTGAATGTGGGTTGTGGGTGATGGAGGTTGTTTATGTTCTTTTCTTCTTTGATGGTTTCTTTTTCTTCCATGAAGGAAGAGCAGTTGCAGCTTGGAATGAGGAGCTCCATGAGATAACGCAGAAGCCTCCATGACCGGACTTGTTTGTGGCACTCCACAGTGGTGATGCCGGAGGCAGTGGCTATAGTGGTGCCACCAACTACTGTTGAATAGTTCATGGGGGCCTTTGTGAAAGAATGCAAGACTTGTTAGCTAGGTTGTTGGGTCACTTAGGATTTTAATAGAAAGATGTGAAGGTGGTGTTGTCTAGAGAGATTAACCCCTACAAGTATAGTAAGAAAAGCAACTCTATAAGGGTTTTTACACTTTGTGAATTTATTGATAAAGATAAAACTCGAATCCTATCACAGATGTGAAAGGGAAGTGCACTACCATTTGAACTATATCTTAATCATTTCTCAGTATTTTCAAAATTATATTATAAGTTTTCAGAATATGATTATGGATTAAACACATCAAACATCTCCTAAAATAACTCAAACATGCAACTCGAAAGGATCTATCACTGAATCTAGATTTTAACTTCATATCTATAATCAAGATTGCAATAGAAAATGTTTTTACTACTTTGGTGAAAGGCCAGTTGCCCTTTTGGAACACAAAGGAAGCAACTGCTATAGTGGCTGAAATTATCTTCATATAATCTTGATACCTTTTTGCAAGATCAAATATGTTTTCTGTTGAGAGAAATTAAAATAAACAAAAAAAAGAAAATGAAAAATTTCCCCACCATAAACTACAACAACCCATTACTCTCCAACTGTTCAAAAGTATAGTATCTTATGCAAAAATCTTTGTTAGCTCTTCAGTTGCGGATCCTACTTCTCTTCAAAAGGTAGAAGGTGGGGGGATTTTTATAGATCCACAAAGAAACACTAGATTTTATTTTCCTGACTTGTTTTTGTATTTACTTACATGAGAGAAAGACGGGTTCTTTTTGAGATGGGAGGTTTGGTTTCTGCTTTCTAGCCTGGTTTCTCCACTCATGTCCTTTTGCCTTTGTCTTTGCCTTTCCACGTTCATGTATCCACAAAATGACAAATAGCTAATAGATCTCCCATTATTAATTTTTAAAGCAAGAGGAGTTAACTATTTTTTAAATGTTTCTTATTAGCCTATACTGTAAGTAATAGTTAGTTAAACTAATAAGACCTTTTGTTGAGTAAGTCAATTAGATTAGATTGAATTAATTCTGTTTAAAAAATATATGAATTATGAATCGAACTTCAAAAGTTTTAAAGGTTCGAATCTACCATGAATATCTTATTCCAATCCGATATAATTGATCCAGTCCAAAGTCCTTTTGTTTTAACAATTTTTTTTTTCATTTGAATCTGAATGTTTTAATAGATTCGAATGACATTGTAAAAATTTGTGTGGAACTCGTTCAAAAGGCTACTTTTGTTGGCTCCGTTCGTTAGGTTGGGGAGTGCAAGGTTGCTTTGAGCCTTGTGGGGAAGGCCTTGGCTACGAGCCAAGTGAATCACGATGCTCTCAAGGGTCTGATCAACCATGGACCCTTATGGAAACAAATGATAAGGGTTGTAATGTTTTCGGTTCCATTTTCGTGCAAAGATGGATAGGAAGAAGGTGCTTTTTGGGGTTCCTTGGAAATTGTTACGGAGGAGCCAAGAGGCTTAGGTGATTTTTTTAGAATTAAGTTTGATAAATTTTCGTTTTGGTTCCAATTTCACAACTTCCTTTTGATTTGTATGAGCAATGAAGTTGGTTGTTTTTGGGTAATTGTATTGGTTTCGTCGAGGATATTGATTTGGGATGAGGATTGTCTAGGCAAGTTAATGCAATTACGAGTTAATATAGATATCAACAGACCACTAAAACATATTTTACGGGTTACTTTGGATAGAGAAACCATTACTATTCTCTTGAGGTATGAATGGTTATCAAACTTATGTATTCAATGTGGGCGACTAGGGCATGAGGTAAGTGTGTGCACATCTCTAGTGGTGAGATTTATGCTCCCAAATATGGTTTTTGGATCCGCATAGCTCTGCTGAATGATCGTGGTAAAAGCATGATGATCGATTCTGATCAAAGGACATCATGACCAGCTATAAGGAAACCATTTGAGTGACCACACCCAAATGCCCTGATATGGCAAAAGAAGCGAAGGCTAACCCCGACCACTCGAGTGGGACATCATAGTTCGAGGGAGTTGAGACATCGCCTGTGGTGGAAGAAACTCTAATGGTGATTTTCAGTCTCTTCAATAATAACAATTTGCAAATTTCAACTCAAAAATCTCTTATTTCTGACACTAGTGCAAGTTCCACCTTATCCTGTGCCTAAGGGATTTTAAAATTTGAATCTAGTTCGACTACAATTATAGATTATGGTGAATCTAGTTCGACTACAATTTTAAAATTCAGATTTTAGACTAATTTATGTGAGTTGGGCCTACATCAAAATAATATGATCAAATTTAAAATTAGGAGTCGCTTAACTTTTCAAAGTAAAATAATGTGCAATGATTGATATAAACATGATGGGCTTTTATGCTTTTAATCATATATTCTGGAAGAAACAAATGGAGAAGTAGACAGAGATGTCGAGACAAAATAAGGTGTGCCATCTAAGTGCGTAGTTGATTGTGTTTGTGCCACAGAAAAAGACTTTTGTAGTTGGAAATCTGAGGAAGAGCGTGTACTATTTTATAACCAGAGCTCAAACAAGAAGTTAAAAGAGCATGATTATAGGTATATAATATGTGAATATGCAGCTAAGAGATTCAAAAAGGTTGCAATTATAGGCAATAAGAGACGGACCAATGTACAAAAACAAAAGCAATCAAGTTCCATGGATCTTCATATCCGGCCAATTATGCCCTGGAGCATTAAAAATTCGTATTCATGACATCAGAAGGCAAAAGCCCACACGCTACTTTTAACAAACACTTGGCGGCAAACCAAAAATATGATTAGTAGGTGCCATTAAAGAAGTCTATTAGCATAAAAATATTTAACAAGCACATAACCCATACGAATCTAGCTATCAGAACTAGTAATTTAGAAAAAGACCCAAAAGGAGAAAACAACATGAAGCAGAAACAGCTACGCTCTCTCGCCCCTAATCCTCCTAGCAAGCTGAATATCCTTGGGCATAATAGTGACTCTCTTAGCGTGAATAGCACAGAGATTGGTGTCTTCAAACAGACCCACCAAGTATGCCTCAGCAGCCTCTTGAAGAGCAGCAACAGCGCTGCTCTGGAACCTGAGATCCGTCTTGAAGTCCTGAGCGATTTCCCTCACCAACCTCTGGAAAGGCAGCTTCCTTATAAGAAGCTCGGTACTCTTCTGGTACTTGCGGATCTCTCGGAGAGCTACGGTCCCAGGACGGAACCTGTGGGGCTTCTTCACTCCGCCGGTGGCTGGTGCTGATTTCCTGGCGGCTTTTGTTGCAAGTTGTTTCCTTGGAGCCTTGCCTCCAGTGGATTTGCGGGCGGTTTGCTTCGTACGAGCCATCTGGGTTGGTGTACAGAGAAAGAAAGAGAATTGATATCAAAGTTGGGTTCTGTGTGAAGCGATGCGAAGAATGGAGGATTAGATGGGATTTTATAGGAGAGAGGAGAGGCGGCAAGTTTTGAAATATTTGGTGGGTTTCAATTTCAAAAAAGAGGGAAGTATTCGAAATGCGAGGGAATGGGATGTCATCTGATCCGACGGTTCCTAGTTTGTTGAGGTGTCATCACGCGGATCGCGATCCGCGTGATACGTGAAGTAGCCAATACGTAGCTTTGGTTACATGGCCCCACATAATAAACGCGCCACTTTTTACTACTCTTTCGCTCGAAATCTACAACTTCAAATTTTAGTCACGGCACTGTAGGACTTTATTATAAGAATAAGGGTGAATTGCAATCAAGCACTCTGATTTTTATTATAATTGCATATTTAATACCATTTTATCATAATTACACTCGAGTACCCTGTAATCCGTTGACCGCCGTTAAAGTAACGGTTGACCAACTGGGTTCAGAAGTAAATTGGTCTTTTACGTTTAAATTTATTTTTAAAAAAATTTAAAAATCATCTAACCAATAAGAACATGTCACGTCATATTTTAATTAATTTTAAAAATATTTTTAAAAAAATTAAAAAAAATTAAAATTTTCTTTTTAAAATTTTCTTTTTTCCTTTGCAGGGGCATTTTGGTTATTTTACCTGAATCGTTTGGTCAACCGTTACTTTAACAGTGGTCAACGGATTACAGGGTACTCGAGTGCAATTATGGCAAAACTGACATTAAACGTGCAATTATGATAAAAGTCAGGGCACTTGAGTGCAATTCACCCTAAGAATAATAGAATAAATTTAGAAATTGAATTAAAAATTAAATTCTATTGAAATTTTTTTTTTTTTTGACGTACCATTTATGGTGGTGAACTCGAACCTTGGATATTGCTAAGCTGAATAAGAAACTACGCTACCTCCTAAAAAATTTAGAAAGCCAACCGCATGAGCAGTTGTGTGAAAAAAATGTTCATGTAAAAACTGTATAAGAGTATTAATTGTTTTAGTTACAATTCATAATCTATATATACATCAAATGAATGTAAAAACTGTATTTTTAAATAGAAAATGAAATGAAGAAATTTGTATATATCAACCAAAAGGTTGTATTGCACCCGCATAAAATATGCAAACTAGTTAAGTCATTATATGGACTAAAAAAGTACTAAATCGGTAACATAAAAGATGTGATCAAGTAATAGTATCAAATGGTTGTTTATTTTAAATCATTTGATACTAACTCTTATGTGATTATATTCATGTGTGTTGCTGACATGCTACTTTTTAATCATAGCATGAATGTGATCAATGAGACCAAAAGATTACTTGGTTCTAATTTTGATATGAAAGATGTGGGAGAAGTAAGTGTTATTCTAAGTATTAAAATTATAAAAATTGTTGTTATGTTGATAAATACCTTACGATGCTACTAATCAACTTAAGAAAAACCTTAAACTTAGAGTCGTACAAAATGAGTATACTTAAATCGTTAGTGGCCTAATGTATTTGATGAACAGTATTATGATTGATATTCCATATGCAATAAGTAAACTGAGTAGCTATATTTAAACCAAGTACGAATAAGGAACATTGGATTGCATTAGAAAGCCTTGCTAAATACTTAAAATGCACTATTGATTATGGCATCAAATATGAAAAATCTCTACCAGTATTAGAAGGTTATAGCAATGCAAAACTGAATTTTAGACTCTAATAAAATTAAATCAACTAGTGGTTATATTTTTACTCTTGGTGGAGGTGTTGTATCTTGGAAATCATCCAAACAAATTTTTATAGCTTCGTCAACCATGGAGTCCAAGTTAATTGCTTTAGAAAAGGCATGTTCTGAGGGCTGAGTGGTTAAGAAACCTTTTAGCAAATCTTCCGATTAATTTTTCACCTCCTCCTTCAATTTCTATATGTTGTGACTATCAGGCTGCAACTGCTAAGGCAAGAAGAAAAATTTACAATGGGAAAAGTAGACATATTCATTTGGGACATAACATAATTAAGCAGTTGCTTGAATATGGAGTAGTGAGCCTAAATTTTGTGAGGTCAAAGTTGAATTTGACCAATCCTCTAATCCAACCACTAAATTGAAGGTTAGTGGTGCGAAAGTTGAGGGGTTTTGGGACTTATGCCTAAAGCATGAGACAAGAGTGATGGTAGCTCCACATACGTGACTGGAGATCCCATGAAATAGGTTCATCGGGGTAATAACAAGTTATTTGTTGTCTTGTAGAACTATTAATTTACTTGCAAATTAAAAAGTCTCACCTAAGGCAAGACAAAGTTAACCGCGGTGAATTAGATTGAAATATATATACTCTTAAATGAACTCCATTTCCTAAATTTTGTATGGTGATGTGTTAAACTGCAGTACAAATTTGATCGAGATTCACCACTACACACACGCATTGAGTTCTACAAATCCTCTGGTATAATATTCAGTGTATTTTGAAAAATGTGGGAAATTGTTGGATATTTTATAATATATTTCACAAGACACAATGCAATGAGTAAATAAAATAAAGAGCATCTTGACTAGTGTTTAATATGATTAATAAGTAAATTAAGGATGCTAGCTCTAATATTCGAATTATTGCAACTGTTACAATCTTAGTTTTGGTCTCCCACTTAAGTGCAAATGGCTGTTATGTGGTATGGAATTCTTAGTATTATTTGTTTAATTAAATAGAGATATCATTCACTAATGTATATTTTAGTGTATAATAATCCCCCTCATTCTGAGATTGATTTAGTCATGGCCCCAGTTTGATTCGAACCGCCGGTTTTGAACACGGAATCATCTATGTGTGGGGTAGTGCGCTGGCACGCATGAGGCAGTAAAAAGTTAAATTTTTTTTTTTTAAAAGATTGGCCATCAGTTCCGGTTATGAAACCGGCAACTGCCGGTTCCATAAAATCAGAGGAGGAACCGGAACCGGGTTCCTCCTCCAGTTTTTAATCGGAACCTCCACGGTTCCGGTTCCAGTGAGCCCAAAAATAGAACCGCCGATTTGGTTACTTTGGCCATGACTAGATTGATTTGGTTGTTTGTGATATTATCACTTTGATTGGGAGGTTGCATGTTAGTTTTGTTCCTAGGTTGGTTAATAAGGTTGCTCATGGCCTTGCCAAGTTTGGATTGTCTTTTGTTGATGAATTTGTTTGGCTATAAAATTGTCCACTTCGTGTGAAAAGTCTGATCCTGGATGATTGTGCAGGGTAATTTTATTTGGGTTCTCTTGAATGAAATCCATTTTTCCTAAAAAAAAAAAAAAACTTACAAGGTTTTCATTGTATAAAGGAGATGATTTCAAGCTCAAAAAAAGCACCAAAAAAATCCGTAAGAACTAAATTCTTGTCTCTCATTTGTTATTTTCACCGAAAAACTTCGTTTCAACACTTGAATACTTTTCTTCCAGATTAAGCTCAGACAGTGAGACTACACTACTCCTTCCATTAGAGAAGGAAATATTCTACTAGTTGTTAAGTCATCTTACACTTAGGAGTGCACCTTTACAAAATCAAAGTGATTTGCACCAGAACAATGTTTTAGGGGCCGATATCTAACCTCGACCATAGTATTATTCACACATCAAGATTGGACGGCACCGAAAAAAAAAAAAAAAAACTTTGGCTGCGGAGGAAATATATTATAATCTGCAGTAACAGGTGTTGCAAATATAACCTGATTGTCAGCTGACATGGTACCTGTCCAGTGCACATTAGTGGTAACATCCCATCCAGCAGATGAACTGATATCCTATTATTTTGCAGAAGACGGAAAAGAGAAACTCAGAATTTGACTTGGAAGAACTGATCAGCATGAGTTTATCTAGACATGTGTTTACATGTAAGGCCCAAAAAATAACTTCCAATATCCCTGTCACAAATGTATAAATTATGATGAGATATTTTGTTTAAATTACATATACAATATATATATATATATATATTGATTTTATTGTTTTTATTTTTAAAAAAATATGACACCTTACGGGTAAAAGGATTACCAGGACCAACCTAAATTAAATTATATAAGTACGGCTCAGACAACTACACCCAGCAACGAAAGGCAAGGACTACCAGAACTAACCGAGGTTAAATCATATAATTACGGTCCAAATAACTACTCGTAGCGGAAGATGAGGACTATCAGGGCCAACGGTTTGGATAACTACTCCCAATAATATAAGGGGTCTACTCATAAGGGGAAGAAATCTATCCACATAATTACATTTTTATGGGCAATAATGATAATATATATCTACGTGCCTATAAAAACTATTAAACATTAGTAGTTTGGAAGAATTTGAGGCCTCCATCCAATAAAATAAGTAATATTCTATAGATTAAAAAAAACTCAAACGTGTCATTAAAAAAAATTGTACTTTGGAAATAATAAAAATAGACAAATTGAAGTTTGTTTAATAGTATGTCTTTCACAAACCACAGTAATTTGAGTGATATCTTTATCTTTTTTAAAATTTTAAATAATAATAATTTAAAAAATAAAATATGATTTATGTAGTATATTTTTTTAATATAAATTTATAATTTTAAAAGAGAGATGCTAAATCAACTTAATTTATATCTTTTATAGGATGATAATTATAGAGTTAATTACACTCAACCTCCCTGAGGTTTGGCTAATTACATTCGAAATCAAAGTTTGCATTAATGAACACTAACCTCCCCTCACGTTAACGTTGACCGTTAAAATGACCGTTGACTTTTTTTAAATTTTTTAAATGACCAAAATACCCCTCTAACAAATTTTTTACTGTTCATAAAAACAAAATTAATGGTGGAGATCCAGATTGGATCTCCACCAAGAAAAAAAAAAAAAAATTTTTGAAGTTCATCTTCGTTCTTCGAAGATGAACTTCATCTTCGAAGACCCACGAACCCTCTGGGTTCGAGATTGAACCCAGAGGGTTCGAAGATCGAAACCCTTCTGGGTTCGTGTCTTCGAACCCTTCTGGGTTCGAGATCGCTCGAACCCAGGAGGGTTCGATCTTCGAACCCTTCTGGGTTCGTGGAACCCAGAGGGTTCGAAGATCGAACCCTCTGGGTTCGATCTCGAACCCAGAAGGGTTCGAAGACACGAACCCAGAAGGGTTTCGATCTTCGAACCCTCTGGGTTCAATCTCGAACCCAGAGGGTTCGTGGGTCTTCGAAGATGAAGTTCATCTTCGAAGAACGAAGATGAACTTCAAAAAATTTTTTTTTTTTTTCTTGGTGGAGATCCAAATTGGATCTCCACCATTAATTTTGTTTTTATGAACAGTAAAAAAGTTTTAATGAACAGTAAAAAATTTGTTAGAGGGGTATTTTGGTCATTTAAAAATTTGGAAAAAGTCAACGGTCATTTTAACGGTCAACGTTAACGTGAGGGGAGGTTAGTGTTCATTAATGCAAACTTTGATTCCGAATATAATTAGCCAAACTTCAGGGAGGTTGAGTGTAATTAACTCGATAATTATATCCTAAGAACACATTGCGTACGCAAATCTCATTTTGCCACCCACAATAAAGATGCAGAACCATCTACTTGGTGTGGCATAAATTGACTTTTATTAAATGATTGATGTTACATCTATTATTATTATTTTTTTAAAAGATAATATTATAAAATTAATAATTTATTAAAAATTATTAAAATTAATTAATAAATTTACGATATAAATATTTATCTATTTTTACAATAAAAAAAATTATTTATATATATTAATAAATATATATAATAAGATTTAAATTGATAATAATATTACAATGTATTATATCTATTGTTATTATTGTTATTAAATAAGAATTTTTTTTTTGAAAAATTTATTAAATTATAATTTTTTTTTTAAAATATCGAGTAGGTGGACGAAAGTAAAAGCAATTAAAATTATTAAATAAGAATTGATGTTACATTTATATACTTAATGCATGATCAGATGACACGTGGAAGATAGTGTTGGCGATTCTTATCCAAACCATTTCATGTTCGATTGGACCTATAGATTCTAGAGCTGGATGAGCTAATCCGAGACAAACTTGGTCAAAATAGTCCACTTTTTTTCCATTAAGATAGGGATATTTGTATATTTTTAGATTCATAAAATTTCTGGGGAGATTTTTTTAGTAATTTTAGTGTTAATTAATTGGACTAAGATTTTGGACTTTATTGGCTACATGGGATTAGATAAAGGAATACGCTCTCATGCAGCTAAATAATCATGTTGTAGCGGGTCTATTGAATCCTACAACTCAACCTGAGATTATTTAATCCCATTATTTTGGCATGTTGGTATTTATCTCTAGGTGCATTCTTCGAGTGTTGTATGGTTCGAGCCGTTTGCTATGTTGGTAGCTATCTCTGGGTGCTAAGTTGGTCGGCTTGATGTTGCGGGATCCACGATAAATGCCAAATTATAGATGTTGGGATCTACGCTAAAGTTGATAGAGAGACCAACTTGCAAGGATAAAAATAGTAAACATAAAGCACTTATGTCACCGATGTGGTGTTAGCCAAATGAACTCTGACGCTCAAATTAGTAGATGTTTGAGAATAGATAAGAAAACTATGTATAAAACCAAACCTGAGTAAGCTATTTATCAAGTGTAGCAACCTATGCTGTATATCGAGCATAGGTGATATTAGAGATGTTGTGATAGGTTGAGGTCGAACAAAGTCAAACTAAGCATATCAATATCTGAAGTCGACAATGTAAAATGTTAACTGAGCTGTAAATAGTTAGTAAGATGTTGAGTTGAGTCTCTTAGTGATAATAATTGCGGTGAAATTACGTCACCCTTACTTCTGAATGTTGGGTTTAAATTTATAGGAAGAGGCATTGAGTTCATTGAGGTAGGTGCAGAATCATACCCCGAGATTTATGTATACTTGAAATCTCGATGATAGGATATGATTACGTCACTGGCACGACTAATAACGTGTTTGACCTAGTCTGGGTTTGATTGGTCTAGTATTCATGAAAATAGGCTAATAGGCTTCTATTTTAGGCATGCTTAGGTGCTTTGGGTTGTTTGTAGGTCCGAATATACTTTGAGCCGCTTTTTTACCACCATAGTGTATTCATAATCATAAAAAATTTTAGGGTTAATATATAATTATTTGTTTTGACTGATAATGAAAAGACTAAGGATCAGTGTGGTAGAGTTTTAACTTTTTCAAAGCAGTTGTGGCTGTAACTTTTTTAAACATAGTTGTGACTGTAGTTTTGGAAAAAATCTACTGAGTATTTGGTAAATTATATGGCTGAACTGTTGTGGAAATATAAATTACCAAAATAGACATTATAAAAAAAAATTAAATTAGTTAATTTGTTAATGAAAATTGTGTTTATATACATTAAACATATTTAAATGTTTTTACTTTAATTCTAACGTAAAGATAGACTTAACTAAATTTATTAATTTTCTTATAACATTAATTATAAAAACTAATGTTTAGATAACAAAATAAATACTAGTAAGATTTGTAATCTTTTTTTAAAAAAAATATTGAAGATACAAAAATTTGTGTGGTTTAATTAATTAATTTTTATTTTTTTTGGTATGAAAGAATTGAAGATAAAAAATATCAATTATTAATTATTGTTTTCTAGTTTTAATTTTATTATTATTATTTTAATATAAGATAGGGATAATTTGGTCCGAATTTTTTTTTTAAAGTTATGACCAACTTCCCGCTTAAACTAGAAGTTGAAGTTGGGTTAAACCAATTTTATCTTTTAATTATAGTTTTTGACCAAATTCTCGAATAAATCGCCTTTAGTAGGTTTAACAAACAGTTTTTGAACTACAACTAAATAAAAGATCTAAAAGTGTTTTTAAACAAGTTGTCTGGAAAGGGCCCTAAAATACCTTTCTTACTTTATGAGTCGACTGATGTCTTACTTTAACGACAATGAATCTTTGTACTAATTTTAAATATATTTTTAAAAGTTTGCAAATATCAATAAAATTAGGAGAAGCTGGTGCAATTAATTCTTATTTTAAGCGTTTATAAAATAATAAGCAACAGGATTGCCTAATTATATAAGTCCTTGTATTAATTTAATAATAATTTAAGAATAATATTAAATTATTTAAAATTTTTAGTAAAATTCATGCGTACAATGTTATTTTTGAACAATCTAGAATTTCTTATTATAAATTATATAAGATATTATATGGCTATGTTTGGCATGACTTATATTAGGTTTTTGACTTATTGAAAACTCTTCCTATAAAAGTTATATATTTTTCCTTATCTAGAAGAGTTTTTTAAGCTCTTCTCTTAAAAAATTTAAATAATTATAAAATAGTTTTTGGATCCAGAAAATTAAAAACTGACTTTCAAAAATCCTACCTAATAACAACGGACTAATTAAATTGATAAAATAATATAAAGAGAATAAAATTTATTTAAACATGAGGTTAAAATAAAAAAATTATAAAAATTAATAAATTTAGCATGGTAAACAGTATCACACTAATTTATCTACACCAAATTTTCATATTTAAAAATAGGAATTTGGTGCTCTATTAAAATAACAAATGATACCAATTTGATATTTTTACACTAAATTGGTGCCCAAAATGGCAAGGGGAAAAGTTACGCCGCCAGGAATTAACACGTGGGCCTCCAGATGGACAGCAGGCAGCGGTTAATACGGTCGGCACGTGGCAAAGTGAAAGACGGTCGATCGTTGTTAGTGCTGACGTCATAATTCACGAATTCTTTTCTTCCTGCACACGACAAGGTGCCTACTGACAGTTGCCTACCTCTGACCTGGTTATATCGTTTTGCCGCCTCACTTTCTATGCATTTATATTCATTTACCATTCTCTCTTTATTTTCTACTTCACACGATTTTCGTTTCGATTTCGAGTTTCTAAATCTCATGAGAGAAAATAAGCTAAATCTCAGCCGTTGGATCACACGTGGAATCACGTGCACGGTGGTTCTTTCCTCCGCCTGCCATTACGCCGCAGCACAGCCTGTTATACGACGACCGCCGGATTCGGACTCTAATGAATTCTGCTCCACCTTCGATCCCTCAATGGCCACCGTCATCCTGGTCCTCATAGCCGCCTTTTTACTCGTTTCCTTGTTTTCCATCTACGTCCGTAACTGCGTCGACTCATCTCCCGCCGCCGAAGTCCTTCCATCACGAGCAGCTGCCGCTGACGTCAGCCGCGGCCTCGATCCTTCTGTGATCGAAAGTTTCCCGATCTTTGTCTACTCTGCTGTGAAGGATCATAAAATCGGTGAAGGAGCTCTCGAATGTGCGGTGTGTTTAAGCGAGTTTGAAGACGACGATATGGTGCGTTTGTTATCAAAATGCGACCACGCGTTTCATCCTGATTGCATCGGCGCCTGGTTAGCTGCTCGTGTCACGTGTCCAGTCTGTCGAGCTAAGCTTACACCAGAAGAATCCAACGAAATGGCTAAATCAAACGAGTCAAACAACGAGTTGACTCAAAACAACTCTTCTTCCGAACATAGTGAAGATCGAAATCAAACTGTGATCCAGGTTAACAATGAACAAAATGGTGAAGTGCAAGTTCATGAAAGTCACCTGACTCCAAAGAAAAACCGGTCGCCGAGAACGATAATTTCAGGGAAGTTTACGAGGTCACACTCGACAGGACACTCGCTAGTCCAAGCAGGAGTGAATATGGAGAGATATACATTGAGATTGGCTGAAGAGGTTAGACAGCAAATGATAATGAGTGAAAAATTCAAACGAGCAAGGAGTTTCAATGTGGTTTTGGCCAGTGAAGGCAGTTCGAGAAAGGGTGGTGGAGAGGGAAGTAGTAGAGGAAGAAGTTATGTGGAACGCTGGGTTTTTTCCAAAACGCCGCCGTTTGTTTCCAGGATTAATGGGTCCGTTGCTGTTAAGGAGAGAGATGGGTCTAATGGTAGATCTTTATTGACGGCCGTTAAATCGCCGTTAAATTGTCTGAGCGCGAAGGTTGAGCAAGGTGAATCCTCCTCGCTTAGACCTCAGGTTTGATAATGTTTTCATTTTTGTGAAATTTAAATGACTTTAAACATAAATATCGGGTTAGCTTCCAGAGAAATAAATTTTATAGTTTGATGCAAAGAGAGAACATGTAAGTTCAGTCTTCAGGTTCAGGCCAGTAGGTTTAACCCATGGTTTGTGGACTATACAGTATCGAGTACAAGCTTTGACAGCATTCGATTTAAATGGTCTGACATGAATGTGTTCTTATTCTTCAGTGAGCAATTGGAATTTGTGAGCTCCTATAGCATTTGCTTTTTCTAAGGACAGGCGTGGTAGGTTACAATATTAGGCATCAATCATCATCACAGGAAATGCCATTTAAAGTCTAATGTGTTGGGTGTTTTTATGTCGATGACAAATAGGCAGCAGTGGGATATTAATAAGAAACGGGAATGGAGAAATGAAAAAAAATGTTGAATTGATGAATTCCTCTTAGAAAAATGCTTGATCATATCAGGTTTTTCTGCTAGCTGTTTCGGTTTGAAATTTTGCATAAATTCACCACTTCATGGGCTCATTCTAACCATGCGTTGTGCATGTGATATCCTTTTCTATAAGGGTGCAGCAGATGGAGTTGGGTCGCCACTATGAGCCCACACGCAGACCAACCCAAATAAAATCCAACGGGTTGAGACCTGAAAACAAAATTCACAATTCTCACTCAGCTCCTCCTTCTGCATTTCTCTTTTCTCTGCTAGGCCACAATAACATTAAACCACAACCAAGCAAGACATTGAATTCCAAATTATGGGGCTCAAAGGGTTTGGCTAAGTTAATAGACCCCATTCTCAGTAGCTCCACTTTGTTGGGTGGTAACCAGTTGCAAGTCGGTCAAGGACATGGCATTTATACATAATAAAATATCATATTCCTAGTATATAATTTATGCCACTTTCTCTCTCTTGGGCATCCAATGTTGAAAATTTGTATCAAGACTCATGAATTTTGACTTTGGTCTCTCTCTCTCTCTTATGTATGTAAATATAAATTATCATTGTATATTAATAAAAAAATATATTACTGATAATTGATGGGAGTAAATGAAATAAAATAATTAATTTTAATGGTAAATGAAAGCGAGGGGCATAGGCAACTTCATTTTATCGAATTTTTACTATAGTTCGTTGCTTAGATTACTTTCTTATACATGCTATGATATTAAGTAGCATGATATTTTTATTATATCTATCATAATATAAATATAATATTATGATATTTATGGGAAACCCAAATAGTTTTTGTCTAGAGTTGATGTTCTAAAAATCTCCCAATTGGTATTAAGATATAAACTTTTTGAGAGTTGACATTTGGGAAACTTAGTCGACCATGATATTTTTATTATAATTTATGAAGCTGATCATTGTTTATTATCTCGATATCTCATGTTGCTTTTTATATATTATATGAATTTAGAGATTATTCATAAAATAGCAATCCCAATAAGTTTATATCTAGAAGAGAACAACTCTATCTAAGACTGTATTGTGATTCCTTAGAGAGTACTCATACATGATAATTGAAATATGAAAAAATAATATTGAACTTAGAATTATATTTAGAATTAAATTTGTAGAAAATCACACTGAACTCCTCTGACGTTAAGTTTGACATTTAAAAAGTAAATTCGAATCTCCCCTGATTCGTTATCTATGGTGGATTTATGATGTATCCATTATGAATCTCTTACTTCTTATTTTACTTTCTTTTTTTTTTTAACGATCAATCCTATATTTTAACGATCAATCTTAATATTAGAAGAGTTCGGTGTGAATTCTGAGTGTAATTTAACAAATTTCATATAAATTTAGTGTTATTTGTTCGTTAAAATATAATTAACTTGGCTGTCGTTCAACCTCTTTTGCTAACTCATTCTAAGACTATTGTGATTTTATGTGGTAGCTTCCAGCTAGTTTTCAAATTGAGATATGGACACGAATTGAATTTGATTAAAACCATATGTATATATATATATACATATGGCTTCTGTTACGTCAAAAATATGTGATGCGGTATGGTATTGTATTGTACAGCCATCGTCAAACAACATCGTGTGAACTTTTTAAAGTTGCTTTTGACAATCAGAAATGGCTGTCTCTACCCGACTGAAATAAATAGCTTTTTCAGGGTCCACCTGCAGTTAGAGGTTGATTCTTTGTCATCAATATCAATATATTATAGCCGTTGTTGGTTGATTATATTAGACTGCTTGCTTTATGGTGGCCATACTTTTTTATTTCAAAATAACGATGGGAGGCATCACATGTCCCCATTCCTTTCAATTCTATTCTTTTCTTTTTATACTTTTGAGTTAGTTACACTTAACCTCCCTAAGATTTGGCTAATTACACTCGAAATTAAAGTTTACATTAATTGATACTAACCTCCCCTCACGTTAACTTTGACCATTAGAATAAACGTTGACTTTTATTAAATTTATTAAATGACCAAAATACCCCTATTAATTAATATTATCAATTTTTTGAGTTAATTACATTCAACCTCCCTGAGGTTTGGCTAATTACATTCAGAATCAAAGTTTACATTAATTGACACTAACCTCCCCTCATGTTAACTTTGACCGTTAAAATAAACGTTGACTTTTACCAAATTTATTAAATGACCAAAATACCCCTGTTAATTAATATTATCAATTTTTTTTATTCTTTATAAAAAAAATGATGGTGGAATCCATATTGGATCTCCACCGTCCATCATTGTCCAATCTGGATCTCCACCAAGAATAAAAAAAAATTTTTTTTTGAAGTTTGAATGTCTGGGTTCGTTCATACCCAGACTTTGAACCCTTTGTGGGTTTGATTCGAACTCACAAGGGTTCGAAGATATCTTCAAACCCTTTTGGGTTCGAAATTGAACCCAGAAAGGTTTGAAGAATGAACCCAGAAGCGTTCGAATCGAACCCTTCTGGGTTCGTGGAACCCAGATCTGGGTCCGAAGTCTAGATTCGAACGAACCCAGACATTCAAGCTTCAAATATTTTTTTTTTTTTTTGTTCTTGGTGGAGATCCAGATTGGATCTCAACCGTCTATCATTGTTGATGGACGGTGAAGATCCAATCTGGATTCCACCATCAATTTTTTTTAATAAAGAGTAAAAAAAATTAATAATATTAATTAACAGGGGTATTTTGGTCATTTAATAAAATTGACAAAAGTCAACGTTTATTCTAACGGTCAAAATTAACGTGAGGGGAGGTTAGTGTCAATTAATGCAAACTTTGATTTTGAGTGTAATTAGCCAAACCTCAGGGAGGTGGAGTGTAATTAACTCAAAAAAAATTAATAATATTAATTAACAGGGTTATTTTGGTCATTTAATAAATTTGATAAAAGTCAACGTTTATTCTAACGGTCAAAGTTAACGTGAGGGGAGGTTAGTGTCAATTAATGTAAACTTTGATTCCGAATGTAATTAGCCAAACATCAGGGAGGTTGAATGTAATTAACTCTATTCTTTTTCATCACTTCTTCAATAGAAAATGGTGCATAACAACGGTCAAGTTGTGACTCTGTTAGAATACACGCTGAGTATGTGAGAAAAGTTTCAGATTCGGTCACTACTAAACACACTTATTGGGAGAGTTTTGAATCTTAAGTATGACCCACCACGAAACGGGATTAGTCTGGTTTGGTCGGAACATCCGTGTTTCAAAAAAAAAAAAAAAAAAAAGAACATGGTTCATAGCATTGATAATAGTAAGAGACATTTTAATTCTAGAATTTTGAATATTCTACTAATATGAATTTTAAAAGACAAATGAATCCCTTGTCAACAATTGATGTGTGAATGAAAATTTCCGTCTTAAATACAGTGTTTAATTTTTGTAAGTTGCACTAAGATATTACTTATTTTTTAACACCTTTTTAAAATAAAATTGGAGTCATTTTTCATCTATTATAAATTTATTTATTTTCATCACAAACTTTATGTTAGCTCAATGAGGAGCTCAAATCAACATAAAATTTATTAGTATATGTTAATACAAAATTTGTCAATAACCAAAGTCGGTATATGGACTTGTCAGCTGCCCTCTACGTAATGCGAGGTTAGTATGTGATGAGGTCTGGTATGTTTATAGGCAAGTACTGTGAATCTCGAATATGAACTAACCAAACATTGAAAGCTTAAAACTAGGTTACTCAGGGTATTTTTTCCACCAGGTCACGGGTTAGATTATTCTCTAAACTTGTCCCCAGTTGATTCTTAAGTACTTACTTGAGTGTCGGAGAGTGACCATAAACCAACAGTCGCCTTAACTTGATTTTCAATTTTGCAGGTCCCCACCACACAATTGAAGACCTCACACATTATTTCAAGGTGCAAGCAAACTTTATTTCAACCTAGTTCATCTAATCCCGAGTTGACCTCATCCAAGGTCACCTCGTAATGTTAGTGAAAAATTTGCCATTAACAATATAGATAAAGAGATTATATATACTTTTAAGAATTTAATAGAAATAAACATATCAAGTAATTACATTCAATTTATATACTACATGATATAATTAAGTAATTACAATTATTTAGATATCACATGATAGATAGAAGATGGACATGCATCACCGTGCGTTAATCTAATCTATCCGTGGATTCACATAATGAATCACATTGGACATGTGTGTAGCTTCTAAATTTGACCGGGGTCTAAAAAGATGACATTGTTAGCATTTCGTAATTTTAAGCATATTCCTACATCAATCTTACATATTGATATTTATGTTGGCGTTATTTTTTTTAATTTAAATACTAAATAGATATGTATTTTTTTAAAAACTGAACCGTAATTAAAATTTAAAATCTGAATAATATATATATATTTTTTAACAATTGAATAAAATTATTAATTATTTATCTTTTTAAGATAAAAATATCTGAATAAAAATTAATTTAAAAATATATTAATATAGAAATAAAAGTTATTGAAAAAAATATTATAATTATAATTTAAAAATTAGATATTAAGTGATAAATTAAAATTTTTAACTTTTTATTTTAAATTATTTTTAATATTTTTAAGTTTATGTTTACTTTTTTTTTTTTTTAAGGGAATACAATTACAATAACAACAGTCGGAATCTGCCGAAATTAATCACTAAACGCGCGGTTCGGATATCCACTCCCATAACGGGAGAATAACTACTCCCACAATAAGGGGAGAAACTACCCACACATGTACATGGTGAGAATTAAACCCCTCATCATTGAGATGAAAATATACACTAATCACTTTTTATTACAAGTAGACGTACAAAGTTAATGTTTACTTAAAAATAATAAATAAAAATAATTTAATATATTAAATGGTAAAACACTTTCGTGGGGGAGAAAAAAGAGTAAAAGAAAGTAGAAACAGGCGACAGTATAATTTGACATGGTAATCGTAAACAAAATTCAAACCCACCAAGTCATGCTCTCTCTCTCTCTCTCTCTCTCACTTACACACATCTTTTATTTATTTATTTCTCGTGCTTGCTTTCTTGTTGACGTGTTTTCTCTCTCTCTCTCTCTCTTCAGGTTCAAGTTTGTGTACCTCTCTAATGGAGCGATTAAAAAGTCTACTAGGCATAATCAAGGACAAGGTCTCTCAAAGCAAAGCCGCCATAGTCTCCAATCCCAACACCCTCTCTCTTCACCTAGCTCTTCTCCGAGCGACAACCCACCACCCTTTCACACCACCCGGCCATAAACACCTCACCACCCTCCTCTCCTTTGGCCTCGGTTCACGCGTCACCGCCGCTGCCGCCATCCAAGCCCTCATGGACCGCCTCCAGACCACCCACGATGCTTCCGTCGCCATCAAGTGTCTCATCATCGTCCATCATATCATCAAACATGGCAGTTTCATTCTACAGGATCAGCTTTCTGTCTACCCTTCCACTGGTGGCAGAAACTACCTTAAACTTTCCAACTTCAGAGACAATACTACGCCGTTTACATGGGAGCTCTCTTCATGGGTCAGATGGTACGCTCGATATCTGGAAAATCTGTTATCGACATCTAGGGTTCTGGGTTTCTTTCTCTGTTCAACTTCAAGTTCTGTAGATAAAGATAAAGAAGAAGAGAGAGTTTCTTCTCTCTTGAACAGCGATTTGCTCAGAGAGATTGATTCTTTGGTGAGTTTGCTCGAGGAGATGTGTAAAAGGCCCGATTCCTTGCAGGTGCATGGCAACAATTTGTTGGACGTTATCATGGGATCAGTAGTTGAAGACTATCTATCCACCATGAGCGAGGTTTCGACCCGAGTCATTGAGCTGACGGAGAGACTGAGTTGTTTGAGTTTCGGTGACTCGCTTGAGTTAGTATGCACATTGAAGAGACTCGAGGAACGCAAGGAGAGATTGCTGGTTTTGTCGAATAAAAAGAGAGTGTTAATCGAAACATATTGGGGTTTGATAGATGAATTGAAGGATAGAGTAGGGAAAGAAAAGCTGTACAGAGAAGAGAGAATGATTGTGAGTTATGGGAGAAGAGACAAAGCAAGTGAGTCAGCTCGGTTTGGGGATCGAGTCTTGAACTATGGTGACTCGGTGCGATTCTCCTCAGCAAGATTTGACTTGAGTAGGTTTCCTCTTCTGGTCGTATGATTATGTTTTTAAACAGTGTGTAATTATTGTATTTTTTGTAATTTTGCTTGGATTAGGAAAAATTATTATTACATTTTCAATTTTCCAAATCACAATATGATTTTGTCCACTTATCAAATAGGTTTAGGTGTTGATTATGAAGCTTATAATGAAAAATTTTTATCATTACTTTGGTAATTATTACTTACCAAGATTGTAACTTTGTAGGGATCGTTTACTTTTTTAATTTAATATTTAATAAGTTTAAATGAGATATATTAAATTATTTTTATTAGTAATAATTAAATAATTTAAAAATATTAAAAAAATAATTTAAAATAAGGAGTTAAAAATCTTAACTTATAAGTTAACAATTAATCACTATATCATAATTATATATTTTCTTTCATAGTTATAATATATTTTTTATAATTATTATTCTTATATTAATATATTTTTATAATTATTTTTATTTATATATTTTATTTTAAAAAATAAATAATAAACTCTTTTATTCAGTAATTAGTAATAAAAAAATAAACATGGTATTAAGTTCCAGTTAAAAAAATTCAAGTCTATTTAATTTTTAAATAAAAAAATCTATGACCATTTATTGTTAAATGAGAATTATTTTTTAATTTTTTAATTTTTTTGTAAAACAATGTTGTTCCAAACTTCCAGTTAATAGTTTTGGTTTTTTTTTTTTTTTTTTTTAAGGAATAAATCAATAATAAAAAGAAATAGGGATTAGGTTAATGTAGGCAATCAAGCAGGTCCCAGTGTCTTGACAAACTGGGCAAATCTTTTAATAGAACAACTGTGAACATCCGGACCCTCATTCCTTTATTGTTGGCGAGACTCGGACTGCTACCTAATTCTTTTATTATTTTACAAATATTATCCAAAATAAATAAATAAATAAATTCTTATATTGTTAAACAACGTCAATATGTCCGGAAGAACTGGTGGATATAAGTTTTGACATAATATTTACACGATTTAATAGTTATTAAATTTCTAAGATGAGAATAATTAGGATTTAATTTATTTATTTCTCTTTTTTTTTCTTAACGATCCGTTCATCATTAATTTTATTTTATTTTCTCTTTTTTTTTCCGTAAGATTTTCTTTTTTAATATAGTATATTTATGCTTTTTTTTCCCTTATTAGTTACATTTTTCTGTTCTCCCTACGTCAACTTATTCATTGATGCTAAAGAATAAATCGCCGACATTTACCATTTTAAACAATTCTTTTTTGTGTGCTATGACATGTCATTATCCAAACTATTCTTAACAATTTCTCTTTTTTTTTTCTTTACTATTTTCCGATTATTAATTTATTTTATTTTCCATTTTCTCTCCTAAAAATTTTATTTTCTAAATATAATATATTTATGCTTTTTTTTTTCCTTCATTAGTTATATTTTCCTCTTCTCTCTACAACACCTTATTTATTCCTAAATCTATTTATTTTATTTCCACCATTATCAAATATTCTCATAGTAAATCTTTTTTCTCCAAATGTCAATTTTAAAAATGAATTCACGTAGCATATCTCCGGTTAGATTTTTTTAATTAAGTTTATGGGCAACCACCTAATTCCATAATCCATAAATGATGGTTAATATGCTAAATACACTTGAGATTAATAAAATTATATTAAATTTAATATAAGAAAGTTAAATATATAATTTTAATATGTTTATAATAAACAAATAAAAAAAATACTAAATATCTTTGTTTTTAATAATAATAAATACTATTTTAATAAATAAAGAATAATTTAAACTGAAAATTAAAAATTAAAATTAAAAGAAAATGGTGGATTGTCCTTTCTGAAATTGGTCACGTTTTAGAGGATATTGATAAACTCCTCTCTGATGAGGCCGTTATAGATTTCAAGTTTGTTCCTCGCACCGCGAATTTCAGTATTGTGCACGCTCTGACTCAGTTTGGTTGTTTTTTAGATCAGTTGTCCATTTGGATGGAAGATTTTCCTTCTTTTATTTCTCATGTAACTAGGGGTGGGCATTTTCAACCCAATCCGTGAACCCGATCCGACCCAACCCGAAAATAGTCGGGTTGGGTCGAATTACTTTGTTAAAAACAACCATATTGGGTTATTTTTTAACAACCCGAAATAAAATCGGGTTGGGTTGGGTTATATGATGAACCTGCGAACCCAACCCGATTTTGTAATCATATATATAAAAAAAAATAAAAAATTTCTGGTTGACCCTACAAAACCAAAAGTTAACTTATTACCAAAACAAAATTATATATGTATACTTGAGATCCAAACTATACAGAGGAAAAATGTGCAATTTTCTACAAGAAATTGGGCAAATATCAATAAGATAGTTTACATAGCTGAAATATTGGAAATTTTTATATGGAATCATATGTACTTATTTATTATTAGAAGTGAAAAATAGAATTTAAACAGAGTACATGATATTGTTAATTCATATGTTATGAAATTTTAAATTATGAGATTATGTAAAACTATAATTCATATTTGATGTAGCATTTGAGATTCGATGTAATATTTATATTTTAATATAAGTTGTATGACTTTTTATTTTTATTTTTAGTTTAAAGTCAACCCAATCAACTCGATCAACCCAACCCGATCAATATTTGGTTGGGTTGGGTTGGGTTGAAATTTATATTGGATAGGGTTGGGTTGAATTTTTTTTAATCCGATTTTTATTGGATTGGATTGGATTGGGTTGATCTCCAACCCAACCCAATCCGAAAATGCCCACCCCTACATGTAACCCTAGCTGATGCTAAACTGTTTTAGATTTGATCAATGGAATTCGTCTTTTCTCAAAAAAAAAAAAAAAAAAGAGAGGAGAGAAAAAAAAAATAGTGAGAGAAACACTAATATGTCAAATTTAGGAAAAAAAAAATCTTAAACCGGGTGAGTAAATAAAATAAATTAATGATGGACATGATGGGGAGAAAGAAAAAAGAAATAATTCGTTAAATCTTAACCATTCAAATCATAGAGATCCAATGCTACAAAATCGTGTCAAAAATTATGTTCCCCTAATCCCTCCGGTAACCTTTGGATCTCTGATATTTAGATATTTTAGATTTAATAAATTTATTTCCTTTTTCTTTTTCTTTAGTCTCTTCCTTCAATCATTAATTTATTTTAGGGTAATTGCACAAATATCCTCGAATTTAGATTTAATTAAACATATATGGACTTATTGTCAAAATTGACACAAATATTACCTACCGTTAGTGGTTAATGGTTAAAGGATAAAGGTTAATGGATAAAATGATCTTTTAAATTTTAAATTAATTAAAATCATTTTGTTAATTAAAATAAAATAAATATTACGAGAAATTAAAAAATAAATCATCTCCATCTTTATTACTTAATATATTAGGAGGCGCATTTTCAATTCTTAAAAATAAAAAATTGCTAAAACAAAAAATATTACCACACACAGACCCTTCATATCTATACTATAGTAAGACTTCTCTATAGTAATACTCTATCTAAGAATAATCTCTATATAATCATGCATAACAAATTCTGGTCCTAATTTGGACCAGTTATAAATAAGAATAAACTCAACATTGTAATAAGTTAATTTTTTTAGATTCTATTTTAAGGAATTTGCCTCCACATATTAATAATTATCTGCATATTATAAAAAATATATATTATGTTGTGTTAAAAGTCTATGATGAAATAAAATATTTTTTAAAGTTGTTTGGAATAATGATTTATTCTTTAGAGATGTTACTACATTTTTAAATTTACGGGTACATAATAACTCGTCAGCATAAACACTTTATTACTGAAGTCAATTATTTTTGTAATTACGTCTCTATTAAGTTAGAACCTTCTTATAGTAATAAAATTAGTTTTGTTTTATGATTACTAAGAGGTTTTACTGTATATTTGGTTGTGGTGCAAGAATGTGGGGCTACATTGTACAACTCCACATGTTTGGAGATTTCTATAAACAGTAGGCGTGAGGGACAGAGATAGGTTGAGAGATGGTGAGTAAATGGTGCAAATGAAAAGTGAGGCTTTTGTTCTGATGTTTTTTCTGCAGATGTTGAGGGGCTTATTTTTGCTAGGCAGTGTAGTGTGAGGTAGTTTTGGGCCTTTGTGGCCTCCTTTGTACCCCAAAAAAATAAAATAAAAAAGTGAGGCTTTTGTGTTTGAAGGCCTGTCTTTTGTGTGGAAGGCTGGGTAGAGGCTGATTCTAAAGCCATAGTGGACCGTCTTTAAATCCACGAAACACCTTTTACCGTAAATTATAATATATTTTCTATATAATAAAATATCACCTATGTTTTTAGTGTTGATAATGAGTGAGTTTCTTCTGTAAAGCATGCGTACATTGAATGCAATAGACTAGCTGATGGTTTCGCTTTGCAATTTTCTATGTCAAATGATGTTATTTAATCATATGAACACCGTATCATCACCGCATCATTTTATTAGTTACATGATGCCCACGGCATCTATTCGGCATCAAAAATACCATCAAACAACAAAAGATGTAATTCAAATTAATAGAAATCTTATAATACTATTTAATACAACATCAAAAATTAACAAGGAATGCAAGTGATTGACAATTCATCCTTGATTGATTTTAATAAATTGCTTATATCTGACGACACGAAATCGTTTTCACTTGACTTCTGACCACTTCCTTACATGCATGCTTGCTTTCTCTGCCTGCAACCAATTCAGACCAAATAAACATCACAGATATATATATAGAACTTCAAAATTCTGTTTGTATACAGAGAAAAGCATACCAATATGCAATATAATTGGATACAACAATTTAAAATTTTGTATAGTTACCTCTTTGTCCCAGTCACATCTGATTGTAATAATGGTTAATATCAAGGTTTGAACCGCGGTTCCACCGAAAATCATACCAGCCCAGATTCCCTAACAGAAACAGAAATATTAACATAGAAATCTCTGGTGTACTAGTTTGGGCATATAAATTTGTGACACTTACCATAACACCTTGGTTAAACACCCAACCCATCACAAATCCAAGTGGAACCCCAATCAGATAGTAGCACCCCAAGTTTATGTACGCCACATACGACTGCCATCCTGATCCCACAGCCACCCCTACAAAAGAACAATTTCTAATTAATTAACTTCAAAACTATCTTAAAATCCAACTATTTAAGAATGACAACAAGTACTATTGAATGTACGTACCTGAGAGAATTGGTTGAACACTGTTGAGTAGAATAGTGAAAGCTAAGAGAAGAGAGAGCTTGTTTACTGCTTGGAGGACAGCTTCACTGGAAGAGAATATCAAGGCAAGCTGGTCGTGGTACAACATTATCAATAACCAGAAGAAGAGACCTATTACTACTGATGTCAACACTGCAACCGTTGTAGCAAATTTGGCTCCTTTCCCATTACCAGCCCCGAGCTCATTTGCAACTCTCACTCTGCAATCATTACACAATCCACCTTCCCAAATTCAACATGCATGGCAGTCTCCATTTATTCTTAATTAAGTCATACCATAACACAGGAGATTCAAATTAACCCATTAATCTTATAATTATAGTCTAACGATAACATTTCCGTTGTTTATACGCATATCCACTATCGCTCGAGAATGTACTTTTCCTTTCACATTCGTGATAGGAGCTTGAGTCATATTTTTATCAATAAACTCATAAAGTGTAGAGAGATCTCTCCTCTATATTAGAAGTTACTTTTCGAATCGTATTTATAATGGTTTGATTTCGTTATGTTCCGACAGATAAGATTATAAAAAAAAACGTATTTCGTTTGTACATCCTAACAGTAGTTTGCAGGTCAAAATTCGTTTCTAATAGTAAATTATATTGACTCGTGGATCGTGCTTTCTTGTAGGAGAAGTTAACATAGATTTCACTGGTGAATCTTATATATTATATACCAATTATAATCAACAGTAGCCACCCAATTTGAATAAATTTTTTTGGAGATATTATACACCGCTTATGGAAATTTTCTTTAGGATGAATCACGACAAAAACATGTTTTTATATGAAGACAGACTAATTAAAATAACCATTGGGGTGTTTCGAAGAAGCACCTGAAACATGACTCTCCTATTATAGGAAGAGAAATTGCATTAATCAGCGACCAATCTGGGCCCTTGAAATGGGTCCAGATATTAAAGTCATAATGATTTAGAATTCTTGAGCAGTGGGCCATGTAGTATTTGAATAATATTCACATGCATATCATTAATATAAATTAATGAATTTACAGACAAAACCTCACCCCAGAAGAAAACAATTAAAAAAATATATAGATTTATACGACACGAATGGTGACCACGAATGTGGACTCTTGGGAAGATTGTTCGCATTTGAATTCTCATTTTCAATTTCAGACTACCACAAGTTGGTCTGTTGATGTAAACACTAATATATATATATATATATATATGTATATATGTCGTGTAGAATTGAAGGGGTTTTGATTGAGATAGAATGGGGTCCATAGATGGTTTGAGAAACAAATGGTTGTAAAAAAAAAAAAAAAGTGAGAGGTGTTAATACATACCCGGTACCAGCAAAGAACGCCAAAGGAATCATCATCTCCCACCCATTTATCGTCATGCTGCCAATAACCATACAAAACAAACCACATCACAAATCAACTTGTTGTATTTTTGCAGAAAGTGAAAGTCGCATTAATGTTTCACCATTATGAGGAAGACAACAGATACCATATAGACAAAGCATCCACAGCAATCTCGGCATTCTTCAAATTTCCAGTCATCAATATCAATATTCTGTAGTACCAGTTCTCTAAGCTGTACAATTTTTTATTTTTTTTTGGGTAAGATTCAGACGATAAGATCTATAGAGAATGGCAAAACAATATAACAAAATGAAGAATTCAATAGAGAGAAAGGGTACCAAAGCATGACACCAGAAGCAGCAGAGAGTTTGACAAACTCCCAAAGATCAGAAAAGGCTTCAATGGAGAAACCAGCCCAAGTAAGAGGACACCCACCACAAGCAACATAACCAAAGAGACCAAACACCAAAACCCACCAAGAAAAGTTCAGAGTAGCGGCAGTCCCAACCACACCAAGCTGCATCTTGTACACAAACAGCCAACTCACTAGTATATGAACCAACAGAGCAACCAAAGACACCCACGCAATAACCATAGTCTTAAGCTGGCTTTGCAAGAATCTCTGCAGAGGAAACTGAAAGGCAAAGCTGAAGTGAAGTGGTATCATCCATATGGCAACCAACCCAGATAGCTCAGATACATCCTTCGATTGGCCTAGAAGCTTCAAGACTGGTGAAGCGAATAGATACAAAGGCAAAAGCAGAACGCAACACAAGAAAAGCACTATCCATGAACGTTGCATGTATACACCTAACATGTAGTACTTTTTGGCTCCAAAAGCTTGTCCACATAACGTTTCTAATGCACTTGCCATCCCCAACTGCTCATCAAAGTAAACCAATAACAATGATCAACAAGAGACAGAAAAGCAAATACCTTTTTCCATCAAAACACAAGAAAATCAATTATTTGAGACAGTAAGAAAGGGAGAGAAAGAGTACCAAGAGACCAAAATCGAAACCGACGATGACATTGTTGGAAATGGAGATAGCAGCAAGCTCGAGGTCACCCAAATGACCAGCAAAGGATTGGGTGATGACCAGCATAGAATAGGAGGCAAGTCGGCTAAAGATTGCTGGACCAACTATATGCCACAGCTTCTTCGATTCAATCCAAAACTTTTTCACAAGACCTCCATCTTCCTCATCACCTTGCTCATGATCACGTTTTGATAGAACGGTCGAAGAAGCTAGATGATCTTCTAGCAAAGGAACCTTTCGTTCTTCCAATGAACCGTTACTAGGCATTTTTAGCCGCAGGCAGCTAATCCTCTGTCCAACTTTTTGTTCTTGGGATTACTATGAAATGAAAAGTGTTGTCTTTGAGAGGCTTGGCTTCTGACTTTATATAGCAGAATAGCCGTGTACAAATTTTTGGAGTAAAGATACAGAGCCACGTATATTGTTCATTGTTGAATTATGTACACATATTGTTTGTGTTAGATGGGCCCTGTCCATTTGGGATGCACGCAAACCTAAATCAGGAAGCATAGAAATCCAACTCAATCCTCAATCATACAAAAAAGAAATAGGTCACAGCTCACGGTATCCACATAAAATTATGGGAATTTAGCAAAATTGCCCAAGCTCCACTAACAGTTGCAACACTACCCAAGCTCCACTAATTTTTGCAACATCTACCCAAAGCCATTTTTTGGACAAAATTGCCCTTACTTTTACATTTGACCACTGCACTTTCTTCTTCTTCTTCGCATTGTCTTCTTCTTCTTCATCATCTACGCAAATTTCTTCACCTCACCCGGTTCTCTCTTCGTCTCTTCTTCTCTTCTGTTCTTCACATTTTCTTATTTTTCCTCTCTTATCTTCTCCATAAATCTCTTACCCAACCTAAGCCAAGAAATTCTGAAGTTATCTCTTGCAAATAAACCATCGATCCATCTCACACAGTCTTCTTCTCCATCAAAAATTCCAAGGTTAGTGTTAAACTTTTTTTTTTTAGTCAATGCAGACCTTTATGGGTTTTGAATCAGTTGTAGACATTTCACATTTGTTAATCCTCCATCAAAAAAATGAAGAACGAATTTTTATAAAAAAAAATTTTCATCATGCCGACCCGATGGTTTTGGCCCGATGCGTTGTTTTTTCATTGTTTTTGGCCCGATGGTTTTATCATGTCGGCCCGATGGCTGGCCTTGGCCCGATGGTTTGATCATGTCGACCCGATGGTTTTATCATGTCGGCCCGATGGTTTTTCTTCATATTTTTTCATTGTTTTTGGCCCGATGGTTTTATCATGGCCCGATGGCTGGCCTTGGCCCGATGGTTTGATCATGTCGGCCCGATGGTTTGATCATGTCGGCCCGATGGTTTTTCTTCATGTTTTTTCATTGTTTTTGGCCCGATGGTTTGATCATGTCGGCCCGATGGTTTTATCATGTCGGCCCGATGGTTTTTCTTCATGTTTTTTTCATTGTTTTTGGCCCGATGGTTTTATCATGTCGGCCCGATGGCTGGCCTTGGCCCGATGGTTTCATCATGTCGGCCCGATGGTTTTTCTTCATGTTTTTTCATTGTTTTTGGCCCGATGGTTTTATCATGTCGGCCCGATGGTTTTATCATGTCGGCCCGATGGTTTTATCATGTCGGCCCGATGGTTTTTCTTCATGTTTTTTTCATTGTTTTTGGCCCGATGGTTTTATCATGTCGGCCCGATGGTTTTATCATGTCCACTTGATGGTTTTTCTTCATGTTTTTTTCATTGTTTTTGGCCCGATGGTTTTATCATGTCGGCCCGATGGTTTCATCATGTCGGCCCGATGGTTTCATCATGTCGGCCCGATGGTTTTTCTTCATGTTTTTTCATTGTTTTTGGCCCGATGGTTTGATACTTTAATTGAATCAATGTTTTATTTACATTTTTTATTTGAATGCAGGAAGGAGCATGGATGATGTGCAGTTGATAATCAACTGGGATGGACATTGGGTATGTGAACAAGGGGTTTATTGGTATGATGGCAAGAGATCAAAATGGGTGTTATTTCCAAGAGAAGCAACTTATGCTCAACTATTAGATAAAGTGTATGCCGTCACTGGGATTGACAGAAAGTGCTTTCGAGTCATTATAAAGACGGTTGCTCTTACCATCCGCCCAAGCATGCCTGTTGAGATAAGTGATGATGATGATGTTGTAATATTATTACGTCAAAAGAATGTTGACCCTTTAGTTTGTATAACCGTGTCTGAGATTGGCCATAGTGACCGACAATTGCAGCAGCAATGTTTTCCAGAGTCATCTAATCAACAACACCATCCCATCAATCTTCAATTTCCTTCATCGAAGGGAAGTAACTACATTCGGGAAGGCTACACACCAAATTTAAATGATGCTACGGTTGAAGAAGAATTTCAAGTTGTTGATGATTTCAGTAACGAAGCCAGAGATAATGAGAAGTCCGAAGATGTTCAGGGTGCTGGAAACAGTAATGAAGGGTTGGTTCGAGCCACGTCTGTAATGTGTTCAATTAATGATGTTGAAGTAGCTTCGAGAGCTATGCCGATTCTGATTGCAAATGGGGAAGTCTTTGACAGTAAGAAAGAGTTGCACTCCCAACTAAGAAGGTACGCTGCTGCAAATCGTTTCAATTTGAAAGTGTGGAAGTCCGATACTTCACGTTTTGAGGTACGTTGTGCTGTTGGAGAATGCAAATGGCGGCTACATGCATTCAAGGTTACAAACACTGATTTTTTTCGGATTACCAGATTTGATGACAAACACAGTTGCTCAATGGAGAAAAGGTTTTCATGGAATAGAAAGGCTAGTGCACAGTTTATTGGCCAACATATCAAGGAGAAATTTCGTGATGGTCGTATCTACAGACCAAAGCAAATCATAAGAGATATCCAAAATGAATTGGGCATTACAGTAAATTACCACAAAGGATATCGGGCTAAACATATTGCTATGGAGGAGGTACACGGATCATTTGAAGTTTCTTTCAGTATGTTACCTTATTATTGTCACATGTTAGAGGAAACAAACCCAGGGACGATCACGAACATTAAGACTGATGATGAAAATAGGTTCATGTATCTGTTCTTCTCCATTAAAGCGTGCATAGATGGTTTCAATGCTGCCATTAGACCGGTTATTGCAATTGATGCCACGTTTCTGAAGGGTTCATATGGGGGCATTTTGTTTGTCGCTGTATGTCAGGACGGGAACGACCAAATATTTCCTTTGGCATTTGGTGTTGCGGATTCCGAGAATGATGCTTCATGGAGTTGGTTTCTATCTCGTCTGCATGATACCATTGGAGATGTTGAAGATCTTGTTTTTGTATCTGATAGGAAAAACAGTATTGTCAAAGCTATTGCAACGGTTTTTCCAAATGCATACCACGGTGCTTGTTTCATGCATTTAGAACGAAATATGATTTCCATTTATAAGAACAAAGATCTTTCCATACCATTTCGGAAGGCAGCCAAGGCCTACAGACTTAATGATCACTCATTTTACATGCTACAGTTGTCCAGCATTAGTGTTGGAGCTCACCAGTATGTCGTTGATGCTGGAGAAGAGAGGTGGTCCCGAGCATTTTGTCCGAGGAAAAGGTACAACATTATGACTACTAATATTGCTGAGTCGATGAATAATGCAGTGAAAGATTTTCGAGAGTTACCCATTGTTGCTATGATTGACCGTATTCGAGATATGATGCAACGTTGGTTTCATGATCGGCGTACAGTGGCTGCTTCTTACGATACGCAGTTGACAGAAAGGGTTGAGGCACTTATTGGGGTTAGTGATGAATCTGCGCAACATATGAAGGTGTCCCCAATTGCAGTGTACCAGTTTGAGGTGCACGATGGAAAACAGAATGGCATTGTTGATTTAGAAAACCGTACATGCAGTTGTAGGGAATTCGATCTTGATCAGATTCCATGTGCACATGCTTTAGCTGCCATAAAATATAGAGGATTGCATTACACAACATTCACCTCACCCTACTACTCGACTGCTTATCTGCTTTCAGCCTACAGTGGTGAGGTTCATCCAGTAGGCCATCAAGGTGACTGGTTGGTCCCAGCGGACGTTGCAAATACAATTGTTCTTCCACCAGTTGCCCGACGGCCACCAGGTCGACCAAAGAAACAACGTATACCTTCGATTGGAGAAGAGGTTGTACGCAGAAGGTGTAGAAATTGTTGGCGCCACGGCCACAACAGCCAAACATGCAAGAATCCTAAAGTAGCGGAACCATCCGGGTGATGAGGATATGCAAAATACGATGTTGATTTATTTATGATATTATGTATTGTTGTATTTAATTGTATTTTCAGTCGGAGACTTGCAGGAAATGAACAATATAATTGACATTATTGTACAATTTGGAACACATTATTGTACTATTTCGAAATCAATGTTTTGTTGTATGTATGCATTTGAAAAGTTTTATTATTGTTCAATTTTAGTTAGCTGTGTTGTTGTATGCAATGTCCAGCATTATTTTGGTTTTTTGAAGAGTTTGTCATCAAATAACTTATGAAATTTTTGCCAGAGTTTCCTCTGTTTTTTTAACAACCCAAAACCTGATTTACAAAATCAATGCATTAACCTGAACGTCTATACACTTCATAGCACGATGTTCAATCATTTGCGCATCCTTCCGCTCGATGCGACTTTTCCAATCATTTTTTCAAAGCGTACAAATTAACGTTTAAAAATTTAAAGAAAAATTGTACAATAATTTCCAATAACCAATGATATACCTACAACCAATAATTTCCAATAACCAATGATATACCTACAACCAATAATTTCCCAATAACCAATAATATTTCAATAACCAAAATTGACAATCATTCCCAAAAACCAATAATATTCACATAAATGAAAATGTAACAAATTGCAAAGTTCATTCTGAATCTGAATCTTCTAGCCTTGCAGAGTTTGCAAATATCTCGATGGACATTTTCTTCCTGAGGGCATCCATTTGCTTCCAGGTGAAATCAAACTTCTGTCTGTGTGCAATAATGTATTCAGCAAAGACAAGGGTAAATGCACCACAGTGACCACTGCAATAATTTCAATATAATACCACTGTCAATTATTGAATTAATTACAATAACAATTACATAATAAAAATATTGAGTTCAATTTCACTTACGCGCCCCGTTGTTGTGGAACATTATCGGGACCTAGTCTTTTGCATGTAAATGGAGTAAGCTGTGGTTGTCTCCCCTTGTGTTCAAAATAGCCTCCTTGATACATAAGGGACGGCAGAAGAAGTGCTAGCGGGGCGACATATTGCTCCCGAAAAGACGGTTCAGTGTCCTTACACATAGAATCATAGATCCGTACTTTTCTTTCAAAATACGATCCGGGTGATGAGGATATGCAAAATACGATGTTGATTTATTTATGATATTATGTATTGTTGTATTTAATTGCATTTTCAGTCGGAGACTTGCAGGAAATGAACAATATAATTGACATTATTGTACAATTTGGAACACATTATTGTACTATTTCGAAATCAATGTTTTGTTGTATGTATGCATTTGAAAAGTTTTATTATTGTTCAATTTTAGTTAGCTGTGTTGTTGTATGCAATGTCCAGCATTATTTTGGTTTTTTGAAGAGTTTGTCATCAAATAACTTATGAAATTTTTGCCAGAGTTTCCTCTGTTTTTTTAACAACCCAAAACCTGATTTACAAAATCAATGCATTAACCTGAACGTCTATACACTTCATAGCACGATGTTCAATCATTTGCGCATCCTTCCGCTCGATGCGACTTTTCCAATCATTTTTTCAAAGCGTACAAATTAACGTTTAAAAATTTAAAGAAAAATTGTACAATAATTTCCAATAACCAATGATATACCTACAACCAATAATTTCCAATAACCAATGATATACCTACAACCAATAATTTCCCAATAACCAATAATATTTCAATAACCAAAATTGACAATCATTCCCAAAAACCAATAATATTCACATAAATGAAAATGTAACAAATTGCAAAGTTCATTCTGAATCTGAATCTTCTAGCCTTGCAGAGTTTGCAAATATCTCGATGGACATTTTCTTCCTGAGGGCATCCATTTGCTTCCAGGTGAAATCAAACTTCTGTCTGTGTGCAATAATGTATTCAGCAAAGACAAGGGTAAATGCACCACAGTGACCACTGCAATAATTTCAATATAATACCACTGTCAATTATTGAATTAATTACAATAACAATTACATAATAAAAATATTGAGTTCAATTTCACTTACGCGCCCCGTTTTTGTGGAACATTATCGGGACCTAGTCTTTTGCATGTAAATGGAGTAAGCTGTGGTTGTCTCCCCTTGTGTTCAAAATAGCCTCCTTGATACATAAGGGACGGCAGAAGAAGTGCTAGCGGGGCGACATATTGCTCCCGAAAAGACGGTTCAGTGTCCTTACACATAGAATCATAGATCCGTACTTTTCTTTCAACAAGATTGACAGCCACCAACACCCAATGATAACCATCCACATTCACAGGCATCAACAACTACATTGAACACATAATTAGCATTTAACTTATAAAGATATTGTACTGTAACATAGATGCATTATTACACTTACATTATCGATCTCCCACCATGGACGAGACCCTTCGGGTCGTTCACCGCGAACATAGCCAAGGTAGAAATCCTCCCAAGGAAAGGTAAGGGGATCGTATGCCTCCTCTGGTATGGTTCCATCCTCGTTCTTCGGAAGTTTTTTCCACATGTGTTGAACGGTTGACTGCAAAAATTTCAAAAATCAGTATGTTCTTTATAAGTAAGTCATGGAAAGTTTATTAAAAAATTTATATTTCAATTACAACTTACAAAGAATTGTGTGTCAATCAAGTTGTAATTTTGGGAAAAAATGGTCGGATGCGAAAGCTGGCGCCTCCGTAATACTGCAAAATAAGCCTCAATGTGCTGTTTTGTGGTTAGTTCATGGAAAAAAAATTGCCATTCAGAACTCATCATAAGGAACAGTGCAAGTTAATGACATTAGCATGAACGTAACAAAAAAATTTCTATTATTTACTAACCAAGCCGTCCAACCAGTCGGTCGCACTCTCAAACGTCTTGAAAAATTCGGGGGTCGCATTCAGTGGTGCCCCAACGTAGCACCTGCATATACGGTATAATATTCAGAGGAATATAGATTAAAACATTACACCAAAAAAATAAGTCTGAAAATAGTTTATGCACTTAAATTATGTATGCTTACCTAGCTTTGCTATTTTTTTTGAAAACCTCGTACTCCGACTTTACTTCCTTATGAACCGGTTTTAACGGCTCGAACTTAATTGGATGGGAGGACCGTGTCTTTTGCTTCTTTGGCCTAGTCGGGTCAATGTACGGGCTACATACGAATGCAGAACGCTTTTTTTTTCCTCTGACCATATCTTACACCAAATGCTTTTTTTTCAAGAGCTTCGACACTCTGACTACCTATGGCACTCCCTGTGGCACTCGCTGTGGCACTCGCGATATGCGCCAAGGGAGAGGGAGGACGGTGAATAGTTAGCTCCATGCATTGATCAGGTTCAAGACCCTCCTCGTTTGCTTCATCATTTTTTACATTTTTGTCCTCCTCCTTTGCTTCATCATTTTTTACATTTTTGTCCTCCTCCTTTGCTTCATCATTTTGTACATTTTTTTCCTCGTCCACATTGTAGGTTGTATCGAAGATGTCGTCACTCTGATGCAGTTAATAAAACAGTATACGGTCAATACAATGTCGAAAAGGAAATTACAAATGTCAACGTGATTAAATAAAAAGTAAATTACCTGTGGCACCTCAGTTCCAGCTGGAAATTTTTCATCACTGCCTCCTGTCTTGCAGACAACTTCAATCAATTTCTCAACTCCTTTCCGCATCTCATCAAGTTGTGTTTGTAGGGTTGCAAACCCTTTGTCAACTTTATCATTCAGTGCGGTCATAGAAGTCTTCAGACAGGCTACTTCTGTGTGGAGGCCATCGAATTTTCTATTCACATATTCTGAGTCCTAGCATAATGTCGAAGAAAAAGTTAAATTAACATTTACATAAAATTTAATGAACAATACAATTAAGGGACAATATTGGCAACATACCGATGGCCTCCGTCCAATAGGCCCCTCTTCTTGTATTTCAGCTTGCTTATATTTCGGTTGTGGTTGCTCTTCTTCAGCAACATCATCACTATGACTGTCATGACGGTACTCGTCATCTTCCTGATCACCCATCTCTATATATGGGGTTGACGGATCATTTGTAGTGGCACCCGTATCGAACCCCATAAAATAGGACAACTTAAGTTCTTCCTCCGTTGGTTTCAAAGTTTGAAACGTTGAAATCTAACCAAAAAAACAAATAAACAGCCCACGTAGTGTTATAATAACAATTTATATACCTAACATAAGTCTTTCAATGTAGTTCATACCTTTCGCCTACTGAAAATCTTATTTCTCAAAACCTCATATCCAGGACTCGTTTTCACTTCCCAGTTCAGAATACGAGGGGCTGAACGAGACACCCTGGTAGCATACTTCTTGATTGAGTAAAGCGGAATCGCTTCAATTGCCCACACCTACCAAATAAAACAAAACCATGTTTCAATAAGAGTTTTAAATAGGTTAAGGGTAACAAAAGTTAAACAATTAAAATTACCTGAAAAGCATAGACAAATCCATACAGGTTGATCTTCTCCGCTGTATGGCTCGGATCCTTTTCAGCCTTCTCCCTAAACTTCTGATCTCGACCTTTGCAACAGGTGGAGAAAGAGTTGAATGTCCTTGAATAGATAAATGAACCCCATGGGAACCGATTGAATTCTTCTAAGTTATCAACCAACTTCATTGCCCAATATTCGACCTTAGTCCTCAGGTCCTTTCCAAGCAATGTCATCTCCAAGATCAGCAACAAAGCTACTTTAATCATGTCATCATCAGCATCATGTTCTTCCTCCATACGTTCGAACAAAGTTTGCAATTTTGTTCCAGTCACCTTTTTCACTCCCTTAAAGTATTTCTGCCAAATTCTACACATATGATCTTCCCCTACAGTAGGGACGACTGTATCCCCAAAACGTAGACCACTGACGAGGCAAAACTCGTTTGCACTGAACCGTATTCTGTTCCCGCCAATCAAAAACCACATTTCGTTTTCAGCATTGTCCACATGGCACTCCCGCAACAAGATATGATGAAGCAATTGACCCGTGAAGGCCATTTCATTAACATCTAAGAAATGGCCAAAGCACGTTGCTCTTATTTGTTGTTGTTGACGTTCGGTGAGTTTACTCTTCAGCAGCTCGATGCAACCCCATTTAGAACATGTTGTCATCTTGGCATGGAAAAAATTTCTTTCCTTAATTTTCATCGTCCCAACCAACTTCTCACTTGCCATTGAATATTAGCCTGCATAAATAAAAAAAATTCGAATTCATCAACATACTAAACAATACAAATATATTTCATCAAATCATGTCGGCCCGATGATTTAATTTCATCGGGTCGCAGTGGCCCGATGCTTTGATTTCATCTGCTTTTGTTTCATGGTGATGCTTGCAGGCTGCCCGATGGTTTAGTCTGATCGGCCTGATGAAAGAAAACCGTCGGCCAGCCGTCCAACCGATGATTAAATGTCATCGGGCCTCAGCTGGCCGATGGTTTACTTTCGTCGGGCCACAGTGGCCCGATGAAACAAAACCGTCGGGTCGCGGTGGCCCGATGACATTTAATCATCGGGCCACGGCTGGACGATGGTTTTGTCTGATCGGCCTGATGAAACAAAACCGTCGTCAAGCCGTGGCCGGATGATTAAATGTCATCGGGCCATCGCGACCCGATGGTTTTGTTTCATCGGGCCACTGTGTCCTAGGAAAGTAAACCATCGGCCAGCTGAGACCCGATGAGTCATCGGGTCTCAGCTGGCCGATGGTTTACTTTCCTAGGACACAGTGGCCCGATGAATGTAAACCATCGGCCAGCGAAGACCCGATGAGTTTTTCATCGGGTCTCAGCTGGCCGATGGTTTACTTTCGTCAGTACCTCTGGCCCGATGAATGTAAACCATCGGCCAGCGAAGACCCGATGAGTTTTTCATCGGGTCTCAGCTGGCCGATGGTTTACTTTCCTAGGACACAGTGGCCCGATGAATGTAAACCATCGGCCAGCGAAGACCCGATGAGTTTTTCATCGGGTCTCAGCTGGCCGATGGTTTACTTTCGTCAGTACCTCAGTGGCCCGATGAATGTAAACCATCGGCCAGCGAAGACCCGATGAGTTTTTCATCGGGTCTCAGCTGGCCGATGGTTTACTTTCATCGGACCACTTAGACAGTGACCCGATGAAACAAAATCATCGGCCAGACGTGGCCCGATGCCCAAAACACAAATTTGTAAACAAATAATCAGAAGAATAAATTTTTCCTTACTTTGAACAAGAACAGAAGAAGACGATTTCCTTGCTGTGCAGACCGCTTTATAACGCGACTCGCTGAACCTGCAAACACAAACGAAACGAAGAAGACAGACGAAGAAGACAAACGAAGAAGACAAACAGCAGCAGAGAACACAAATGCAGAATACGAACAGGCTACGAACAGCAGTTGAGATGAACAGCAGTTGAGATGAACAGCAGTAAAAACAAGCAAGTCAAAAACTGTAAAGTGAAAACGTGGAGTCTGGGTCAAATGTGAAACTAAGGGCAAATATGTCCAAACAAAGTCTTTGGGTACCGGTTGCAAAAATTAGTGGACTGTGGGTAGTTTTGCAATTATTGATTACTGTTTGGACAATTTTGCTAAATTCCCTAAAATTATTCACACAAAACCATTAAAATAACATATTATGATAGAAGTAATACCAGTCACCGTCACATGCTGACAAGTTAAATTGCTCATATCTTCTAAAAAAGTGTACCTTGGACTTCAATAATTATTGGGTGGAAATCAGTTATTTCACTGGCGCAGTAGTTTGCAGAAAATCCAAAGGGGTCCTGCGTAGAAATGGGATCTCTGTTCTTATTATGCATTCAAGAAAGAGAAACCCTGGTAGGAAACAATTCATATTTTTAAGCTATTTTCTGCTCTGATATGTTTGTATTGACCACACGAGCTCGACTTCCGTTTTATGGTTATATTTTATTTACATATTAATGCGGCCTATTTGTTGATGGATAATGTCTGTATACTTGTGCACAATACCGAGAAGATTTGACAGTTGAGCTTTTTTGTGAAACTTTACAACTGATGAATTATCACGTGATAACTCATCAACGAAAACCACCTATGGAATAGAAAGTTTATCTCTTGCTTATATCAGTTTCTCTTAGTTGATAATTTGTAAATACTACTGTAAATATTTGTTGAAACACGTGACATGTCCTGATTCTGAAATGGAGTAATCCCCTCTCACCTAAATTTATTTAAAATATATATATATATTTTTATTAATATGTCATCCACCAAATCATACGGTTTAGCCTATTCAATTCTTTCAATCTATGCTCTCGGAAATACATTTCAATTTTCAATGCGAAAATTTAGAAGGGAAACTTTTATAAATAGTAATACCCGGGAAAATTATTTTTAATTACTTATAAAAGATTAATTATTTTTAGCCACGTATAAGAATTTAATTATTTTTACCCAATTGAGATTTGAAATTACCAAAAAACGCAGGGAGGAGACGCCGAAGAGGCAACCTCTATTTTTCTTTTTCTTTTATTTTGGTTTTAACCTTTTCATTTTATATTTTTGTTTTATTTTACTACTTCTAAAGTTTTTTTTTTTTGCAAAAACAAATCTTAAATTTGATGGGGGTGTTAAAGTTTTATTACTTGAGAACTCCAAGTAAATAGAAAAAGGTTAGGGTTGAATTTGTGCTTAACACTCGCGCAATTAAAGTTCATGTCCATTGCTCGCTATATGGCTGTTCTCTTAGTCTTAATTCTATAGTGTACTGGGTGCAAGCAAAAGCAATTGATCGCAAGCCTTCAAAATCGCTTCTTCCTTACTAAACATCGGGTGGTTCGGATGGGACTGGCCTACTTCCTTCGGGATCTATATCTGTGATTATTCCTGGTTATCCATCCTTCACCAATTCGCCGTCATACCCGTTGTTTTGAAATCCATCTTCCTAACAAAATCCTTTCTCTTTGCGACCACATAATAAGTATCATGTAGAGCAATGTCTAGCCCAGAATTTGCCGACACTATCCCCGTGAGTCCTCTTATAGCCTGCCCAACACAAACTCAAAAGGTTCCACTTTATGCAATTAGAAATCCGACTTTGTTATTATTTTCAATTTTCTAATTTTTTTCTATTTTTTAAAAATGGAAGAGAGATATATATATATATATATCTTTGATGCTGTCATTCTGAAATGTCTATTTCAACCCCTATTTCACCTCCTAAAAAAAGCAAAGTAAACTTGACAAGCGCAAATGTGAGGAAGTAGGAGCAATCAAACCAAAAATCTCTTTCTTATCCTTATTGCCCCAAGATTGCAATGAGGGAAGGAATAAAAAAAGAAATGGATGGGGAATCCCCCTATGTGCTAAGAATAAGAGGAGCCAACAAACTGAACCCGTGGAAAAGCATGAGAGCCTCAAGCCTATGTAATAGTATCAACCGCATCAGAACACTTTCCTAACTTCTACTCACTGATGGCATTGATTGACAGAGAATATATGCAGGGGTGACAAGAACTAAGAAAGCGACCTGATTCTGATACATGTTAAGACGACTAGAGAGGAGACGGGAAAGGTTGCAAGGGCTGGAGCAGCCACACCAGCATCTGAGAAAGCAATAATAGAGCACGCAACGATAAAAGCAACAGGAGCTTTTAGTCGAATCATTTTCTCATTTTTATGAAATTCACTTGGCTGGTTGTTGTTCTGGGTATTATCCCATTTATATTATTGAGCGATGGTTGGTTGTTGACGGACTAGCTGTACCTTAGATCCATGTCCATTGAATAACAAGTCTTTTTACATTTTGAGAGCAAAAAAGCAAAAGCGAGTCAAGCGTAAAATGATCTATTTGTTCTCTACGTTTAGTTTGACCGTTAAATTTTTTATTATAATTAATAAATTTTAAAATTTTAGGGACTGCAGATTCTAAAAAATTAAATATAATTAAAATTTGATAAATTGAAATAACTTAGGACAAATAATATTCTTCATTTTTGTTATCAACTAATTAACAACCATTATTTTTATTAATTTAAAATATTATTTGGGAAAATTTTGAAAAAATTTAGGTAAATAATGCAATTGTATATCTAAAAGAAGTTTATAATAATTTTTAAAGTTGCAAAATGTAGCTGACAGTTTGTGTATTTCACTAAAAAATATATCCTATAATGTTTGTGATTTTTTAATATAAAAATTAATAAATCAAATATTTGATTCAATAAAATTTATTGTGTAATATTATGAAGATGATATAATTTTATTAGACTGATACATATATTAAAGTAACTTTGAATTATAAACCAGTGACATCCATCAGCCGCAGACCGCTTTGAGGAGCAGCGTATTTTTAAAATTTATTTTAAAAAAATTAAATTATATAAAAAATAATATATATAATTTAGAGTAAATAATATCTATCTTTTCTGGTGGAGTCAACTTTTGAGTTTATTGACAAAGACCTCACTTCTTTTAGGTTTATTCAATTACAAACGGAATCAACTTTTAACTAATTATTCAGTTTTTTGACAAATACCTCTCATAATTAACTGTTATATTTGATCAAATTCTACAAAAAAATAGAAAATTATTTATCAATAAACGATAAAATTAACTCTACTTATAATTAATAAATCTTAAATCTCGACCTCTCAATTTCCGACTTATCCTTCCGTCCCTACCTTATCAATATTGTTAAAGAGGTATATTGGACAAAATCTTTGGGTGGTCCATTGCATTTGCACCACCGTTTTCTATGTTAAATTTATGGAAGTATTACGTGGGCCCTTGCTGTCTATCTATCAATCATCAATTTCACGTAAGCAGCTACGCCATCAAATTGTCAATTTGTAATGTCAAAATGGACAAACTATAGCAGGATTTAAACATTTGGCATTTGGGCCAGATTCAAAGAAGGCCCAATTACAGGCCCATTTAGATTATGCCAACCTATTACCACTTTAAGAAGATTTAATCTTACTTTTTTTTTTTTTTTAATGGGTTAGAATTACAATATTAATAATTGTCGAGATCAATCACTAAACGCGTTGCCCCAATATCTACTCCCATAACATGAGACATCTACTTTCATAATAAGGGGAGAAAACTACTCACACATACTAATAAATGCATTAAACATTTTACTATAAGTGGATATACGAAGATTAATCTCACATTCTGTAATGAATAAATATGGATTGATTCATGAGTTTATAAATTAATATTTTAGGTTGCATCATGCATGCAAAATATAAGCGAAGTCATAGATACTGTCGTAAGTAACTGGTGGGGCGAATCAAAGGAACATTGCTCATGAGTTTATAATTCTAATGCAGTCTTGCACTTTTTTTACCCTTTCGACATGAAGCGTCCATTTCACATGTAGAAACCCAGTTCATGACTAACAAAAATAGAAAAAACCTAGCAGCAAATTAATTCGAAAAAAAAATATGCATGCAGTCATCAGTGAATTAGTGAATGTCACTGGTGAAACTAAAAGTAGATGACCTGTAACGGAAGCTACTGCGGCGGCTCATCTGTTTCGGGTTAATGTAACTCACCATGAGTACAACAATGATAAAAGACAAAGGATAACAGTTAAGGCTATTGCTTCAATGGATTTTGCTGCTGAATCCAAGTTTGTGCTTGAAGAGATATAGAATAATGTGTCGAAATGGAATGTCTTTTTAAGCTTTTTTAGTCATTTGAACAGTGCGCCTAGGTTGATTTTCATGTGCCAGTCTTTTAGTCTGTGTACATAGATGGAAGCTCAATCTAATTTGGATTATGATTAATGAAGGAAAAAAAAAAAAATGAGTCAACTGATTTGTTGAAACTGCACTAGACAAAATCAACATTGTTCATATAAACCAGTTGAGGAATCAATGCAAATCATGCGATTTGTTTAGTGTTGGAGAGAAATTAGGACTGTCAAAGATGTCATGTGTGTTTGATTTTAGGATTTTGGGAGAAATATGGGTGCGAGTGACTTTTTGGTTTCTGGTTTTCAAAAAACGACTTCTGGGATTAGCGGGAATGAATATGTTTCCCTCCATCATTATACTACTGATGTTGTCCGTGGTAAATAAATCTATTGATTACGGACAATAACCGTTGTTCATAACTTATTAAAAATAGACCTACATATAGTAATTAATTGATGTCCATCACTGGCATTTAAAGGGTTGTTATAAACGAAATTAAGTGGCCATATCAACTACGGGCTTTTAAATACTGTTTTTCTAACACGGATCCTTCAAGTCCATGATAATTTACTTGTAATGAAAAATAGATTTTCTTATAATGAATAAAGGACAATTAATACTAAGAAACAATTTAAAGATAATTTATTAAATGGGTTAAATTCAGATTGACACAAATAGAACAGGATAACATAAATGATCATTTCTAATGTGATTCTAATAAGAGAATTAACTGAGAAAAAATTGAAAATTTTAATGCCATAAAAATAGAAAGAACCACTGATCAAAACAGCAATCACGTTGGTTTGGGCTTGAATAGCATAACATCGCCATTGTAAGGCAGTTGTGTGCGCACGCGCGTGTATACCTGCACGCGCGTGTATACCTACGTGTATGCACGTATGAGTTGGTGTTGGAGCATAATTTTTTTTTTTTAAAACAAAAATCTAATACCTTTTGAGCTAAAGAACTCTTAAAATAACCGAGATTAAATCATATAAATACGGTCTGGATAGCTATTTTTAGTAATAGGAGACGATAACTGCTGGGATCAACGGCTTAGACTATTACTCCTAATAATATGATGAATCTATTCATACGATTGTATTTTTATAGATAATTGTATTTTTAACATGTAACGTCCAAGTCAAGATGTCATTGTGTTGGAACAGAAACTTTTAACAGCCAAAAGATTCCCTTTCAAAGAAAATCAATCATATTGATAAGATTGAAAACAGTGGGATAAAAGGATAAACTTAATTATTTTTCAAGATAAAAAGACAAGAAAATGACTAAAACAAATTAGAAAAAATTAGAAAGAGAGAAAGGACAACTCATTAAATAATTACTGATTGAAAATGGACTGGATTTTTATGACTAAGAATAAAGAAAATGGCAGAAGAAAAGCCAAGAAAGATAGGAAATAGATGTTGTATTTGATTGGAGTGAATAATATGGACATAAAAAATAGGATAAAATAGCAAATGTTGAACTTGTACCACATAAGTTGAACTCTTAAAATGTTTTATTTATTTATAATTGATTTTGTTATTATAAGACCTTGATATATACTACAGACATTATATGATCGGTCCGAAATTATACTCTCATAACATCAACAATCGTGGCGGATTGTTAAGGGGCCCGAAGGGGCCATGACCTCCCAAACCAATATAATTTTTAATAAAATTTTTGTTTAAAATAATTTTATAATATATTTAATATAAATAATAAATTCCGATGGCCCATTTATTATTTTATTTTAATTATTACTATAATTATACAATAGAAACTGTAGTAAATAAAGATATTTTAACAATTTACCTTAATAAAAGTAAATTCATCCATTCTTATTTAATATTAAAAAAAAAATCATTCATTTTAGGACTAATTTAAGATATATATTCCTTTTAGAATTTAGTTTTCTAAATATCGTTGAGTATTAAAATAATATTAAAAAAATAATATGACTTTTTTATAAACTCTTTGATCATCTATATTAAAATAACAATCATAGAAAAATTTAGCATATATTCGATTGTAGATAATTTTCGAGATTTAAAAGAGTGACTGAGCTTTAGTTTGATTCATAAAACTTGTGTCTATTTTATTTATTAATTTATTTTTTGTACTATTACATATTAGACTAAATAATATTAAATTATTTTTTTTGGAAACTTATTTTTTAAAATATTAGTATATGTTATTGTGTAAACTTGAATATTTAATTTTGTTTTGTTCCCTTAAAGCTAAAATTATGGCTTCGTATCGAGAGATCTTTACTCTTATAAAAAGGGATAAAATTTTCAGAAGCCTCTAATCAAGAGATCTTTACTCCTATAATAGTGAATAAATTTCTCGACATATACTAATAAATACGTTAGATATTACTTAACCTTACTATACGTGTAGACAAGGAGAAAAGGGAAGAAGGGGAGATGTACACTACCCATCCAAGAGTGGATGTATTAAAACTCTGAAGTTTACTAAGGTCGTGGTGAAACTACCTTAAAGCCCAATTTTTTTTTTCTTAAAAAAGTTATTTAAATTTTATCGTAATTTGTTTGTTTTTTACATTTTTCTATTAACATTTTACCTATTTTTAAATTGGCCCTTGATAGAGCTGGTTTCGGCTCTGCTCAGAGGAAATTGAGTTCCATATTTCAATTTTTATACTATACTATTTTTACACTAAATGACTTCTATTATATTCTTATTAGTATTATCATCTTAGTCACGTTACTTCAATTAAAGCAATGATAAAAAAAAAATGATCATAACATTGAATATATATTATTCTTAATAATTTTTCAGGTCTAGATAAGTTGATTTTTATATTTATTATGAATTCAAATTTTGGTCGTTAAATACAATTGGTTGAATGGTAAATGCATGTGTTCATTAATTTTAAGTATACGCTTGGAAGAATTTATTTATTGACCAAAAAAACTTATTTAATACTAAAAGTTCTTTTCATTTTTTTTTTTTTTATCGTTTGGTTACCATACCAGTAGAGTTTTTGATGATTATAAAAGTTGTTTTACATCTATTCGGAGAAGTTCAATTTTTGAGTTTTTTCAAGTAGATTTTTTTAAAATTTTAAAAATATTAAAATGTCTAATATAACCTTATTAAAGTTTATTAATTTTACAATACCCTTTTAACTTAAAATTATATCATTTTTAATAATTGTATCATTTTAAAAAAAAATTTAAGTAACAACTAAACGACCAACAATTTTTTTTTAAAAACTCTATTGTAAAAGCTCTGTTTCTAAAAATACTAGCCACAGAAGTTCTTTTAAACAAATCCTAAATTTTGATATCTAACTGAAAACGGTCAAGTATGGTAGTTCACACAATCTGACCCTAGAGAGATTAGAGAATAATCTTGAAAAACTAATACAAAATTAAAAATCAACCCTAGTGGCAGAAAAATAAGAGATAATGCACATGGATAGACTCATGATCTACATACAGCTAAGAAGTCAACCATGATAAAATGTGTAAACATAATGGAGGGCAAATTCAGAGTACTGCGACAAAACATTTTCCCTATGCTTTCTACTTTTTTTTTCTATTATTGTTACTAAAATAATAATTAGCTGATTGGAAAAAGTGTGAATAATTAGTTTTACACAATGAAATCGGATACTTGTTACTAGAATCATCTTTATTGGGTTGGTAAGAAATTAATGTTTTTTCTTTTTTTAATATATACGTGTATAATATAATATGTTAAAATTAATCACTATATATATAATTTAAATATTCACTCGTATAATTAGAAGGGAATATATACTACTAATCGATACACATAGTAATATTTAATCCCATTAGAGGTTCACGTTACTGAAATTATAAGAAGATGTGTAAAATTAACTTATAACACTCAATTTTATTCGATTAGAAAATTCAAAGAATAATAATACATTATGGTCTAACCACGGCAAAGGGGTGGCTAATATTGCCCCCGTGATGTGATCGTAATTAGGTATGTTTATTTTTTCCTACCAAATGGAGTAATTCAAATAAAAGTTCAAATTTAATTATAGTAATTAAGAACTCATGGAATATAAAGCAACCAACTAACCAAAGAAGAAAATCCATGTCCATTTCATCAAAATTATGCTTTTACCTTTAATTTAAGAAAATCTTGAGATTTATTATTATTATTATTATTATTTCTGAAACAGAGATGCATTAATTCATAATCCAAAAATAATTAAATTAATTTTATTTGTAAAATGTTATCAAAAGGATATAAAATTGTACTTCAATAATAACTTATACTTCAATCCAATCAAATAAAATCTCTATATTTTTTAAATTAAAAACTTTTTGCAAGAGACATTTGGGTTGTTTCCAACTCATAAATATTTGAAAAATAATACCCAATAATTTAAATTATTTATTCAAAATTATATCTAAATAATATGATGTGAATTTATAACCATTATATAGGGTAAGATTTCTCATAATTTAATGAGTTTGATATTCATTTAAATTATATTTTTCTTATTTAAAAAATAAAAAAGAAAAATAGCGAAGAAACAATCAACGATAGAAACTAAAAAGCGGATCCAAAGAACGTAAAAGAATAACAAACTGTTTTATTCAACTATTATTAGATATACACCATCTCCATCTCTACAATCTTCCCGGTCTCATCAAATAGATACACGTGTAACCCGACCCCACACAAAAATAATCAACCGCCGTCAAACTCAATATAGAGTAGGAATCATCAAGATCATCATCGTCGTCGGCGTCAATCAATCAATCATAACAAATGAATCAACAAAAATACAAAAAGAACCAAGTAAATGAAAACACTACTCAACAAACAAAGAAGAAGAATCGATAACAAATGACAGATCTAGAGAATTCGAGGGCGACCCAGTTGGAAAACGCGACCTTGGAAATCCTTCTAAGCCAAGACAACAGCGAAGAAAGTTCCGGCGGCAGCAGTGCCGAAGATAACGGCTCTGTTGACCAAACCACTAAAGGCACTGTTATCTGCTGGGGTTGGCTCGGAAGCTGGGACTCCTTCTGCGCCGGGTGGTGGAGCCGGAGGAGAAGAGATGCCGGGGCCAGGAGCAGGTGAGACAGAGGTTGGTGATGGGGTGGGAACAGTGGATGGAGCTGGGGTTGGTGTTGGAGTTGGAGATGGAGTTGGTGATGGAGTTGGAGTTGGTGATGGGGTTGGTGAGGGTGTTGGTGTGGCCGTAGGCGACGGTGTTGGTGCGGCGGGTGTTGGTGTTGGTGTTGGTGGTGTGGGTGTGGGTGTGGGTGCAGCCCCTGGTGCCTGAGCAAAGCTAGAAGTGGCCAAGAGACCCAGGATCAAAAATACCTGAAAAAGAGAAGAACCCATCCTCATCTTCTCTGAAAAAGATTGAAACTTTGTGTGTCTAGAGAGAGAGAGAGAGAGAGAGAGGCTGTGAGTTGTAGAGAGAAAAGTTTGCGAGTGATGGAGCTGAAAAAAGGATGATGGGGATTTTAAAGTAAGGGAACCCAATTGAGAGAAAATATTTAATCAATAATGTGAGAGATTCCTCGAATAGTTTTAAATTATTTGTATGCACATTAATTATGTTGCTTTGTATATGTGTGTGTATATATATACACACATGCAACGCAACGCAAGCACACTAGCTAATGGCGGTGGTATGAATAATGGGTTGGGTTGCGTTGTGTACTACCTTTCTTTGAAGTTGCTTTAAGAATCGGATACAGTAGGAACACCTAAGCAAACTATGCAAAACACGACACGTATTCAGAATAAGGACATTTTAGTAAGTCGGTTATGTTTAAAATTCAGATTACGTATGGTTTTTGGCTTTTTTGCCATGGTTAGTTTCCAAAATTATTGAGAAATGCCATTGGAAGTGGACAGGTGTCGGTAGCTGAGGGTTAGTAAGATGTCACTTTCCATTATTAGCAGTTTAACAAATATAAAATTTGGGTCACAGTCTGTCTTCCGCGTTAACCTTTTCAACTACTTTGTGCGTGGTCGGTTGAGTTTACTAGAATGCCCTTTTAAACATTCATATGATATAACACTTGTCTTCTTGTCTTGAGTGTAAACAGTCAGACCATAAGTTACCCTGATTCGTGGAATGTACCTTTGGATCACACTTCATGATGATCGGGGACCCAGTCAAACATAGGTTCCTAAACACGTGTCGAATATTTGTGGTTTTTGATGGTGATCCTTTGTTGTAGGCTAGAAGCTTTCTTATTTTAGTGGCGGAGATTTAGATATTATTTTTAAGATTAGATTAGCTGTGTTTTATAGCCGTTTTCGATTAAGATAATTGGGGAGAGAGAAATTGAAATAATTATAATATAATATATAATATAATAATATAAAATAAAAGTAACCGTTGCAAAATGGAGAACAACTAACATGTACAATTTTCTGTGCCCGAAATGTGCATGTCTTGTTGTGGAGGTGAAAAATGTGAAGCTCTGGTGCATGTAGAAATTGTGCACTTTGTTTGTTCAATTGACACGTGTCCTGTAGGCTGGTGATGAACACGTGTCGATCTGTGTGTGACCCTCGAATATAATAAACGTGAAGAGTGTAAGAAAGAGGGGGTTGTCAACTTTGAATAAATGGAAGTTAGACAATCAAATTATGAACAGAAGCTGGCAAGAAGCTGGCAAGTAGTAGTAGTTTATGGCCAGAAGATATGAGAAGAAGATTTTATCATTTCTAAATTGTATGTATTATTGACTTTAATCATAGCTCATTGCTATAGAAATGGTGTTAGTGGTTGTCACAGAATTCTTGATCAATACCCATTTGAGTTAATAATATCATACCAACAACAAGACATATATATATATATACATACATACATATAGAAAGAGAAATCTCATCTTATTAGTATTTTTTTTTAAATATAATACTTTACGGGTTATAGTACTATTGAGATTTATTAAAATTAAACTATACTAGTACGGTCCGGAGATCTGCTTTAATTTCAGAAGCCGTCTAATCCCAACAACATAAGAGATCTGTATACATAATTATATTTTTATGGACAATAATAAGAATAATATATATATATATATATACTATTTAGTTATTGAACCTTGGTGGTTTAAAGAAGTCTGAGCATACTTTTTAACTCTAATACATTAATCAACATTATAAAAAGCTTCATTGGAAAATAATGTGTTTAATTTTTGAAAGATTTTGTTTTAAAATTCGTGTATTCAGTATCAAATTAATGAACAAAACTATAATTGATAATATTTGTAAGTGATGCTAATTAATAAATCCACCAAATATTTATTTAGACATTTTTTAATATTTTTTTTGTGTGTTAATAACAATGCTATCATTTGATTAAGTTATTAATTAACACCAAAACATTGTAAAGAAATTTACTCACAAATTTTTAGAATACATAACGTCTTACATTCTACATGAAACTTTAGTTGTCAATTAGTTTTAAACATGAAACTTTACATATTTTAATATTTTGATAGGAAGAAGATTTCTCAAAACGAGTTTAATTTTTTTAAAATAAAATGTCTGTAGAAAAAAAGTATGGAAAATAATAATTAAAAAAAAAAGTAAATTGTAATAAGATACCCTGACATTTGGTCATATTGTAAGGAGATTGCAATTTTACTTAAACTATAATAAAGTACCTTGAATAATTCTCAATTAGTCCCTAATATAATATAAAATATCACTTTTTACACTAATTTTATTTTTTTAACTCATATAGTTCCTAACTTTTTTAAAATACATTAATTTAATGTCTATGACCAAAATTTTAACAGTCAAACCTAATATAAAATATAAAATAGTCATTTTATATTTTTATTAAATTATTAAATTAGAATGATACTTTACCCTTTAATTTTTTAATAACTTTATTTATTTCGATAGTCCAATAAAATGTTAATATGCGTTATAAAAGTTTAATTTTTTTAAAAATATTTATAATAATTAAATAATAAAATAAACATAATAAAATTTATTAAAAATAAAAAATAAAAAAATTTAAAATTTCAAAAATCTTAAAAGTAATATAATTTCTTAAAAATAAAATAAAATTTAAGATTGAATAATTATAAAACTCAAAATTTAGTAATCTAATACCCTCACACACACACATACATATATATATATATATATGTATGTATAATAAATATTTATATATAACAGTTTTATTATTATATTTTGATTTTATAATATATATATATATATATTGTAATTCTATTATAATATCTATATATATATAATGTATATATACTATATAATATACTCTAAAACATGTATATATAATATTTTCAACATTTTAATTTTTTTTTATTAAACTTGGAGTGTTATAAGTATTTAATCTTGAATTTTATTTTTATTTTAATAAATGACGTTATTTTTAAATATTTTTAATTTTTAATAAATTTTATTATATTTATTTTTTATTTAATCATTTTTAAGTACTTTAAAAATAATATAAATTTTATAATAAATAATAATTTCTTATTAAGTTATCTAAAAGATTAAATTATTCAAATATAAAAATAAGTTAAATTTGTATAGTATTTTTATTTTTATTTTTATTTTTAATAAATTTAATTATTTTATTTAATATTTTTTAAGTGTTTTTAAAAAAAATAAATTTTATAACGTATATCAATTTTTATCAGACTGAAATATAAAAATTGTTAAAAAGTTAAAGGGTAAAAGCATCATTTTAATTTAATAATTTAATAAAAAAATATAAACTTATCAATTTATACTTTATATTATATTTGATCGTTAAAAGTTTTTAATTATAAACATTAAATTAATGTATTTTAAAAAATTAGAAACTGAATAAATTAAAAAGATAATAATAAATTAAAAAGTAATATTTTAAAATATACCAGTTTAGATACTTTCTTATTAAATTCAATAATTTTTATAACTACAACTAATAATATTAGTTTAATCCTAATATTATATGACTATAGAAAATTTTTAACGTATATTGCGTAAAACAAAACCCGATTGCTAGACGGTGAGACAATTCTTTTTCCTAGGATTAATTAAGCACCGAGTGGTTGTTGTTGATGGCTGGGCATCGCCTAACGAGAAGAATATTAAACGAAACAACTGGTAGCTTTTATAGCACTAATGTCCAAAGTCGAAGACTCATTCCAAGTTCCAACAAAGGGTCAGATAAAATAATGTTAAAAAGTTCGTCCAATCGTGTGTGTGTGTGAATAGAGAGAGGTAGGCACATGTCTAAAATATATTTTAGTGGACCAAAGTAACCTTTTCCCATCAACTTTACTCATCTCAAACTCCTAGTAATCCGTGAATTGTGGTGACTTATTTTTAACTTTCTAACTACCCCCTTGAGTTTAGAGTTGACACATTCCTACCGCAAATTGTGGGACCACTCTTTTTCTACCACGGACCCTTCCCATTTTACATTACGGCTAATTGTAATTATGGTTCTGGTTCGATTCAGTGGTTCGAACCGAATCGGTAATTTTTAATTAAAATTAAAAGTTTCAATTAAAAATTGTTTTGGAATCGATTACAGGAACCAAAATATTTGGTTTCGGTTTTGATATTTTATTTTTTGAAATTGGAATCGTCGATTTCAAGAACCTGTTGAACAACTGAACCGGTGGAGAACCGCCAGTGCACAATCTGAACTGGGACCAGGACCCCTACAGTCCCGGTTCCAGTTAGGTCAAAAATGGAATTGGAACCTGCAATTCCAAAATCGGAACTGCCGATTCCGAAACCTTGGCCATCACTATTGCAATGAAACATTATCTTAATTAAATATTAATATTCTTAATTAACTGGTTAACCATTAAAATTGACGGTCACCTAATAAATAAAGAATAATATAATTATTTTGAACCTTATATTTTTTTAAAAAAACAACTATTAAAAATTGTAAAAAAAATTAAATAAATCTCCACCGTCCAATTTTGATGGATAATGGAAATCCATTTTTAATTAAATTAAATTTTTTAATTAGGGGTAGTTATATTATTTCACACATAAGTTATGGTCAAACAGTTATATACGCGTGCATCAACTGACAATAGGGTACTAATATATAATTAAGACTAAATTCACAATTTTAATATAGTATGGCCAAACATTTTACATCTAGTCAAACACGCGGTTCGCAGGCCTAATCAGGATTGCCGATCAAGCTTTTCAAAGATTTTATTTTATTTTAAATACAATCGTGTAGTGTTCGTAGATCCAAATCCAAAATAGGCTTGTCCTGCATGGGCTTGTGCAACCCATCAGTTTTTAATTTGTTTTATGTGTTTTTTAATTTATTTTGATTTTCTCTTTAATGTTTAAGCCCAGCTTAGCTATCTGGACATGGGGGTGTAAATAATCAGGCTCAGCTTATCCAACGGTAGGGTTTGGATGCGGCCCAGGCAGTATGGTTGCGGGCTAGGCTTGGGCAGTCTAGCTGATAACCTCTAATGGAGACCACCTATCTAGTGGTGGTGGCAATTGAATTCGGATTATCCGATCCGATATGATCGGAATTCGGATCTAAAAATATTGGTCAAAAGAAGGATCGAATCCAATTTTCGGATATGGGAGAGTACATACTATTGTGCGGATAGTGCGGATCGGATAAATCCAAATCAGAATCCGGTACCAAAAAAATTCAAACCTTATTCAGAGAAATCCAAAACACATGAAAAAAAATCCAAAAATTCGAAATCGGACCAAAATCCCCAAAATTTCATAAATTAAAATTTTTATGAAAAAACCTTTTATGTGATTGAATATCACATAATTTTTCTAATTAAATAAAAACTTACATTACTATATGTATATTCATATATCAAATTATTAGAAAATTTTAAAATAATCTACTTTTTCTTAACAATATAAAAATAGTATAAATTACAGCCCCCCTACGTGAGGTATTACTAATTACAGACGGAATCAATTTTTAAGAAAATTAACCGCACACCCCTTTATCGTTAGCGTTTACCGTCAGAAAAGACAGTTGACAGTAAAAACATATAAATTTTATGACAAATTACAACTCATCTACCTGAAGTATACATAATTATAGGCGGAATCAACTTTTAGGAATATTGAATGCAAACCCCACTACTGTTAGCGTTGATCATTTAAAAAAAGACAAGTGACTGTTAAATATAAAAAGACAAATTTGCCCATAGTTAAAAAAAAATCTAAAATAAAATAAAAATAAATATATTATAATCCATTCATGAAAACAATTATTATTTTTAAATAAAATTAAATCTAAGATCTCCACCGTCCATCTAGAGATTATTTTTTTTTTAAAAAAAATAATAATTAAGAATCTGGTGGCTATGGGAGGGAGCATTCTCCTTTCCACGAATTAGGAGAGGTAAACCTCCTTTGCACAAACTAGGAGAGGTAAACCTCCCCAGCTTGTTCATGAACATGGTTCACGCATTTGGCTCGCGAACGAGGTGCGCGAACCTGGTTCGTGAACCTTTGTGAACCATGATGAATCTGGGTTCGCGATCAAGTCTCCCCTAGTTCGTAATTCATGGTAGACCCACCATGGATCTCACCCTTCTCTCTTCTCTGATCTTATTTTTTTTTTATTTTTTTTAAATCTCCACCGTCCATTTAGAGATAGATGGTGGAGATATTAAGTTTTCTTATTTTAAATTTTTTAAGAAATAAATATTAATTTTTTCTAGAAAAAATCTCTACCGTCTATCTTAGATCTTAATTGTTTTTTTTTTTTAAAAAAAGATTTTAAAAATAAGACGAAATAACTAAAATACCCTTAAACATTGTTGTTTTGACTAACGGCATGGGGGTTCTGCAGTCAATTTTCCTAAAAGTTGATTTGCCTGTAATTAGTGATATTTCAGGTATGTGGACATAGTTTGTCCTAAATTTTATATGTTTCTGAGGGTCAACGGTTTTTTTTACGGTCAATACTAACAGCAGGAGATCTGCAGTTAATTTCCTTAAAAGTTGATTCCACCTGTAATTAGGGATACCTAAAAATAGGTAGACTGTAATTTATCCTTAAAAATAAATATAAGCACCTTTTTTGCATACTTATTACAAAAACATACTTATTACATATATCATTCCCTAATTTTATCTCAAATCTTGATTCTTTTCGAGAATATGATTTAGTATATTGGAATTAAATTATTTTTGGATAACATTAGTCTAGTTGGGATGTACTCTAGCAACAATGATACAACCAAATCCTATTCAATTTATTATTATTATGATCAAATTTATATTAAAAATATTTTATGTTTCAAATATACTTTCTTCTTTATTTGATTAATTATGTATAGTGTAGTGGATAAAGTTGATCAAATTTATTGGTAAATTCATAAAATATTTCTTAATAAAGTAATAAAACATTGTAAATTCAATAAAAAATCATAAATTATATCATATAGGCGGAATCCCATTGGAATAGTTGTTTTAGCAATACATCTCAATATTATTGAAGAGAATTCAAAAAATTGTAGAATTTAAAAAAAAAATTGATTTCGATATGAGAAATATCCAATTCTGAACTGAAAAATATATGAATCTGATGTGAATCCATTATCTGAAATCACAATCCGATTAGGAAGCAATTTTTTTGGAAAAATCCAGTGCAAATTTTTTTAGACAAAATTCGATTTGGATCCAAAAATTCAAAAATTTTGAAAAATTATGTATCTGATAATCCAAATCCACTTCGATTTACACCACCATAGCTACATTTCCCTAAAGAGGATTTGTGATATTTCCATTTATTTTAAGAAACTATATTTGACAAATTTTTATTAGATGATATTTTTCTTAAGTGGAAAATTTGCAAATATCCCTCAAATTATGGATAAATTGAAAAATAATTACTTTGGATTTTTTTAGCCAAAATAAACATTTTGGACCAAAAAACTCTTTAGTAACTCCCATCTCCTCCAAGGCAGTTAAACAATGAAAAATAGGGAGAGAGGGAAATTATTTTAAAGATAAAAAAAGAAAATCACGGTTAATTAAAAAGAGAAATGACCGGTCAAATCTGAAGAGAGAAAAATATTCAAATTAGCGAGAGAAGCCCAATAAAACCCTAGAGAGAGAGAAATCAATTGAGAAAAAGAACTTGTGTAGAGAGAGAATACAGTATCAACGAATTTTCATGAGTGAGAAGATAAAGAATCATTATTTTGAACTTGAGCAAGCGTTGTTGTCAAGCAGTTAATAGGAAATGCCTGTGAGTAGATTTAAATAGAATATTTCTAGAGTTGTGTAGAGATGTATCTATTTAATTCACTAATGAATTTTCTATGACTTGTCGACCTAAGAGATGACCCGTGATTTTTATCCATGCATGTGGGGTTTACTACATCAAATTTATGTGTTAGATTTTTCTTATCCCTTCTCTTATTGTTTGCATCTATAATAATTGATTGTGATTATGAGATTATTTAATTTTAATATTGCTAAAAAGTATATTCAAACCTATCTAATCCCTCAATGTTTGGTTGCATATTTTATTGACACTTTCATTGACAATTATTTTCTCACTGTTTCTTGTCAAGAAAGTGATTGGGACTAGTTTTAATGTCACCTAAACAAGTTAGACAAACAAATTCAATCGAAACCAAATTATATGGACCAAATAATTTCTCCCAATAAACATGCACCACACGACAGACAATTGCACGTTGATAAATTCATAATCCTACTACCTCGAGACCAAATCAAAATTTTTCTAACTTATTCTTGCTTTTTTTAGTTGTTACGTTCACGCTTTTATTTTACTTTAAAAAAATAAAATTATTTTCAATTTTAAATTTGAATTAAGTTGATAGGATTTAATTTAAAATAAGATTAGGTAGAATTTGATTGTTATCTAACCTCTAATTTGAATTATTTATTAGCTTTTTATCGTTGAAATTTTTGTATAAATAATGGCTTGCTATTAATAAAATATATGAGTTTAATTTTCCAAATGTTATGTGTTAGTCTATGCTAACATTTTGAAAGTTCTGGTTTCCCTTAAAGTAAACCAAATTATATTTTTCTTATCATATCAAATATGATCGTATCAATCTTATCTATTTAATGGAAGAAAATCTATATTACATGTGATCCATCGTATATCTTCCATTTAATTTATTCAATGTTGCACGGCTTATCACTTACATCTATTCAAATATTACGTGATATAAATTGAATTAAGATCCGCATACATCATCATGCACTCTATGAGTTCTACCTTTGCAAATTTGAAATATTTTATTTCAAAATTTAATGAGACTTTTAAGGTTGAAGGTGCTCCCGTAAATAGATACAATGCCTGAAAATCTTATAAAACTCTATGCATATTATTTTGATTCAACAAATGTATGTAGCACTTGCATAATGAATTGAAGCATACAAGAAACAAACTATAATTGCAATACTCTCAGATGTGATCTGTTTACTTGAAATAATTACAATGATTTTTAATTAGTGGGCTCTTATCTTCTAAATAGCTCGGATCATATCTAATCTGAGCCTGATCCGGTGACGACCCGTAATTAAAATTTTCATGTTTGTTGCTTTATTTGGACTCGCCCAAATAGTGATTAGTATATAATCTTTTTAGTTCTTAAAAAGAAACAGTAGTTTGAGAAGGTTCAATTGTCCGAAATAAATTTTTAGATTTGTGAATTTATTAACATTAAGTTCGTCCGATCTAATCTGAATAGTAAAATAAGTAAAAAAAATTTTAAGTCGGACTAGATTGGTCGGGCCTAATTGACACACCCCGAATTAGAAGTGTCAAAATGAGGTTGATGATGTATGGGAAAAAATCTGAACTAGCAATTTTTGACAAATTACGGTTTGAGACCTATAAATTTTAGAAAAATTCATTAGGGCCCTCATAATAATTACATTTTAATTCTTAAAAATTCATAAACTTTCATGTAAACCCCTAATCAATTATTATGCATTCCTAGTTGATTCTTCATATTCAAATAAAAGCTTTAAGTCCCAACCAATTTATATGGGGTCCAAAAATACCAAGGATGGTAGGATAAACTCGATCAATAATCCTAAGGTTCAATCTAATTCACATGAGCCAAGTCATTAAATTATATGCAAATATAAACTAGTTTACAATATAAAAATTAATCCTAAAACTTGTCTTCTTTTAATGTCCAAAAGTTTGATGTTTTGTCTCTTTATGCATTTATGTCTTCAAAATGTTTAGATCTTTGTACCGCGCGTTCAGTACATTTCGAGTATGCTTGAAACTTTACTACACACATTATTTCAACTAAGTATAATTAAAACTTCATCAATTATTTGTTATTATCAAAAATCAAGCATTAATGTCTTGCGGCTAGTATTAGGATTTTGATTGAAATTTTAATAGGAAAAAATATAACAATTATATATACACTTTAAGGTCCCGTTTGTTGCATGGGATAGGATTGGATTATTTATATGGGATTGGATAGGATTGGATTGGATGGGATTGGATTGGATAAATTTAAAAGTTATCTCATGTTTGGTGTAACGTAGGATAGGATTAAAAATAGTGTTATGATAAGATTAAAAATAGTGTTAAAATTTTTATATTTATATATAATATGAAATTTTTTAAATAAAAAATATATTTTAAAATAAATAAAACTATTTAAAATTAAATCTTAAATAAAATAATAATATATTTTAGTTGATATTGAAAATATTAAAATGTTTTAATAAAATATATTTAATTAAATTTTAAAATACTTTAACTAAATTTAATTTTATATATAATAGTTTAATAAAGTATAAGAAATTGAAAAAAGAAAAAAGAAAAGAGAGAGAGTGGAACTAATTATTAAAAAAAGTGTAGAAAAAAAAAAAATTAAGAAGAGAGAGGAAGGATAAATTTAACCCTTGCTTTGGAGCGGTTTCATTTATCCTACTTTGGTGGGATAAAAAATGTTGTTGTACTAAATAGTCCAAAGTCAATGGTGGCTCCAAACAAGAGATTGGAGTAATTTTTATCCAATCCCAAGCCTAACCCACACAACAAACATGCCCTAAGTCTCTAACTATTATGTTCATTAAAATAAATAATAATAGGTTTAAACGGAGTGATGATACTTGCAAGACGAGGGGATTAGATGAAGGATTCCCAAGTTAGATTGATTGTTAATTATTAATTTTTTTTTTTGAACTTATGCATCAAACATTTGGACAATATATATTATATGTTAATGGTTTTAAGAAATTCAACTTACATCTAAAGTGATATTTCGGTGAAGAATTATATTAGATTTGAATTAAGATATAAGTCATTTTGAATTCGAACATTTAAATGATATAATAAATATATATTTTTTGAACTTAAATGCCAAACTTGATCAACCCAACCCAATCAAAGTTAGGTGGGGTTGGGTTGAGATTTATATTGGGTTGGATTTAGGTTAGAAAATTTTCAGCCCAACCAAATCCAACTTGATGATTGCCCATCCCAATTTTATAACCAAAATTCGTATAAACTTCATATAAAAATATTTATACTCGTTAATAATCTGAATAGAAATTATAAATTAGAATTTGAGGAAATATTTTTATAATTATAATAAAGTTTACCATTGAATGTAAGACTCACAATCCATTGGCACATGTGTGGAAACTAAAAAAAAAAAAAAAAGGGGAAAACATTTTCTTTTCACCTTTTTCATCATTATGATTTAAAATGAATTTTTTTATATATATTTTATGGATTATTTTTTGAAAACTTTTTAAACTATTTTACAAAAACAAAAAATGAAGCTGCTATAAAAAAAAAAAAAAAATGGGACAGCCTTTAGCCCTTTGAAATTTTCTTTTTTAAAAGTAATGTAAAAGAGATTTTCAAACCAATAAATAACACGTAAACCTAAAAAAATAAGACTAAAGTTTTCCGTAACAAGTTTTTGCGAGTTTAATTGGCTTTGATGCTATTTTTTACCACATAGAATCTAAAACTAAATATAGAAATAGAACTTATATGGTTCCCATCTCTTCCTATAAATACTTGCATTAGACAAACATTATTCTCACTCAAAAATATAAAATTATATCGCATAGGAGAAAACTGATTTTAAATATGACGAGTCTTTCAACTTTTACTTTTCTTTTGATTGTTTTCTTCCTTGCTTCAGGTAAATTTTCATAAATATCTTTCCTTTTCATTGTTTTTTTTTAATCGTTTATATAATAATTGACATCTGGATCGTGAATCAGGGAAGACTTCCATTTCAACACAAGAAGAAAAAGGAATGGAAAATCAAAGCATGAGAAAACCGAAAATCCTGTGCCTGCATGGATTCAGAACAAGTGGTTTCATCTTCAAAAGCATGTGTCGAAAATTGGGCCCAACCATTCTTGAAAAGCTCGATCTTGATTTCATTGATGGTCCTTATCCAGCCGAAGGCGAGTCAGCTGCTGAAGGCATCTATGATCCTCCTTACTACGAGTGGTTCCAATTAAATGATGTCTCTTTCTCTACCAATTTCTCTTTGCTTTTAAACAAAAAAGATCAAAATCTAACAAGGTTTTTTTTCTTTTTTCTTTTTTTAAATAATGCAGAATAACACAGTGTATACGCATTTTAATGAATGTGTTACGTTTTTGGAAGATTACATGGCAAAGCATGGTCCGTATGATGGTTTGATGGGCTTTTCCCAGGTGAGAATTGTATACCTATATTTAGCCTGTAAATTTCAGTGTTACTAAAAACGGGTATACGTCGACTTAAACTTGAAATATTTCTAGATTGAATGAGTGATTTGTATGACTAACCGTGAATCTATTTTTTATTTTAGGGGGCGGTTTTGTCAGGTGGGTTGATAGGGATGCAGATACATGGTGATGCTTTGAAGAACATTCCAAAGCTGAAGTTTGTGATCTTCATATCTGGAGGAAAATTAGGAGGACCCAGGTTTAGCGCTCCTAAGTTGGCTGTCAATGCATTTGCATCTCCCATTCAGACCCCCTCCCTCCATTTTCTAAGTACTTTTTTGTTTTGCTCGTATAATTCATATTCTAAAATTAGTATTAATTACATAAGGTCCGTTGTCTTGGTGATTGGAGGTCTCAAAATACTTCATTGCCCATAAAAACGTAATTGTATGGATAGATCTCTCCTCCGTGTTGGGAGTAGTTGTCCTGACCGTTGGTCCCGGTACTTCTCGTTAGTATTAATTAATTAATTAGATTATGCTGCTGAGCTTGATATTTGTGTGTTATATAGGTGACAAAGACTTCTTGAGGGCAGATGGAGAAGTTCTAAAGAAATCATTTGTGGATCCTGTTGCCATTTATCATAACATGGGACACACCGTACCAATTATGGGTATGTTGTATACTAATAATTATTATTCTCTAATTATTGCATAATTTGGATTAGTATGTGATTAACAAACAAAATTAGCTAGGCTTACTCTAATAATAATATTATGATTTCTTTTTTATTCTTCACCATTTTGTGCAGACGAAAAAAACACCAAGATTATGCTTCGCTTCATTGACAGGATTCAGCAGCTGCTGTGATTTAAGGGGTGGATTGGCATCAAAGCTTATTAAATTTGTTGCCCAACTCTTTTATATCAACTTTAGTAGCAATTAGAGACATCATGAATAGCTTCAGAATTGGGTTTGATTATTTCTGACATCTTTCAGGCAGATTGTTTGCCTAATGTTATTAGTTTTTCGTTTATTCCTAGGTCCGCTAATAAGGTCGCCGATGCTATTGCTAAGGCTGCTCTGGATTTCATTTCGGATTCTTTTTTGTTGGAAACTTATCCTCCGTTTGTGGAGGGTTTGATCCAGATGATTATCCTGGATAGTGTTTTGTTTTTTTGGCTGTTTCGTAATATATTGCTCTTTCCCTAAAAAAAACAACAAACTATCTTATTTGTTAAGGTCACATCGAATCAATTTAAAAATTTGACTTAAATTTATAATTTTAATATTATTTTTTTATATAATTAAGAGTTGTGATCTATTAATTGAGAATGTCCAGTGTGTTTTCCCTATACAATCACAAATATTCAAAAGAACTTAATAGTGTGTTAATATATACACTACTTAGGTGGCTTGAAGGAGTTTGAGACTTCTCCAACCATTAAGACAATAGACTTTTTAGTTAAATTAGTTCCGTTAAACCTTATTTAAGACAAAAATAATAATCAAATTCCAAAAATTTCAAGTTCTCCAGAAAAAACAAACAATAAAGGACACATTTTTATATTTCAACTAAATGCTCTTAAGCCCTATTTGACATAATTTTTACTTTGAGTTTTTGACTTTTTGAAAACTCTTTCTACAAAAGCTATATATTTTTGCTTTACTTGAAAGAGCTTTTAAAACTTAAAAATTCTTCTATGAAAACATTTAAACAGTTCCAAAAAGGTTTTGGGCTCAAAAAGCTAAAAACAGGCTTCTAAAAGTTCTGTCCAACAGGCTTTTACTTTTAACGCGACCAACCAAAGATCCAACTCACCAAATCATGGGACGGAGGGAGCCTCATCCAGTGGAGGCACCGCCTTTTCTCTCAATACTCAAGAGAATGGCGGCCTCCTCCATGCAGAGGAGGAGCATTTCCTCATTGAAGATCAATAGAATGTCAAAGCAGTTATCCCAAAAAAATTAGAGAAAATCAGTCATATGTGATAGGGCTCACTAGCTAACTCTATCTCAATCATCAAGAATTTCAAAATTCTCTCAACCAAAGTTGATGATAATTATTCGTGTAATCATGTTCGAAAAGCGTAAAATTATACATAACTTTCATCGGTCGAAAATGTAATGCGGAAGTGGAATTGGTTTTGGAGTCGGTCACCGGTCGAAAGGTAATCACTTGAATGGAAAACCTACTATGATCACAATGCAAGAACTCACACACATTTGACAGTATATTTGTTTGTTTGGATTGAAGAAAAAAATTTCATAATTTTTGTCAATGCTTGATTACACAAAAAAGCAATTTTTGTTCTCGATATGTTTCTTTGATCTCTTTTTCTTTGCACACACTCGCTGTTTGCACAGCCACACACCCACCAATTTAGGTGGTGACCGGCCACACGAAGTGGCCTTTAACAAATGAGCAGTTTTTCACATAAGTACTTACGCAGTTTCTTTTTTTCAAATTTAGCCCAAATCTTGGTCGTTAAAACTAACATCTCTCATTCACACAAGATGAAATTGCATTAATTACCAGAGCTTTACAGAGAAAAATAAAAAAAAAATTAAGATCCAAAACACAAAACATGTCAGAGTGCTCATAGTATTGTCATGTGACCCATAAAAAAGAAAAAAAAAAAATCTGTGGCTTGTAATTTGATATCTCGATTGAAAATATTTAGAGGAGATTAAATATTATTCATAAGTGTCCTAGATTTAATTTTATTTCATCAGTCAAAGCATAGTTAATCCCTCCTTTAAATTTCAAAACTATGATTGACATTATCTCAATCTATTTATTCACAAATATGTTCATACACAATCGGTCGATTGTTGAATAAATAAGTGAGATGAATAAAAATGGCAAATCTTCCCATTGAACTTTTGCCTTTCCATTTCAAAATAACTGCTAATTTAGACGTCTCTTCTGTACTGAATAATTCAAAGTAGTCATACATTTCATATATATGTGTCCCTGCATCGTTGTGCAAAACTTATACACACACAAACCGTGTTTACATGTTCATGAATGTAGGTTTATGGATTCTTGTTCCTAGTTGAATGTATATGTCTTTGGATAGTGTCCTTGTCACGATTGCATATTTTGTTTGTATTGTGTTGTCGTTTTCAGCTTTATGGAAACGAAAGTCGTTTTCCATCTGGAAGATTTTCGAAAGTCTATCTTCTGTGGTCTAGAGTCAACCTTGGTTGAGAATAATGTATTTGTTATCTTCCGCGACCTGGGATGCGATGTCCTTGGTCACGATGGTTGTTTGCAGGTCCATTCCAGTAGTTTTTGTATACAGACCACGGCTTCTAGCGTGACTTTGAGGTCACAGCTTGTAAACCACATATGTGAAACAAAAACCTTCTGATTGTTGATCCCATAGTAGAAAGCGACCTTGCGGTCGCAAGTCAGTGGCAGTATGTCATTGGTGATATATGGTGATCTGCAACATGATAGGTTTGTACAAGAATTGTAAAATCTCATTTTTATTATTTTATTTTAAATTATTATGAAGGGTGTATTTGAAATCTTTTGAAAATTTTTGATGAATGTGTGAGGACGTAAAAGATATATTTTGAAAGTTGGCAATTAAAATTGTAATTTCGAAAAGTTGAGGGACAAAAAGGAAATTGACCAGTCCTATATATAGCACTTCGTCTTCAACCTCTCGAACGCGACTCCATTTTTTCTCTCTTTTTCTTCAGTTTTCGTCCAACTTTGACCACGATTTCCGGCCACATCCGACCTCCATTTTGTTCGTTCTTGGTACCAATAGAAAGCTCTTGCGACAAAGAATCTTTTGGTACCAACTTTGGAGATTTTCATGGCCGTTTGAGTCTCCGATTTGGTGGAGAAAGTTAGGGATTTTCCAATTCGGAAAACCTCCGATTCCGGCGAATCTAGCCATTTCCCTCTCCGGCGACAGTTATAAACATTGACGAGGGAGACGAGGCGAACAAAACCCGACCATTTTTGGAGGTTGCCGGAAAGTCTCCAGAAAGTCGCCGCCGGCCGCCACGCACGGCGGGGGTAAGTTTCCGACCTTCCGAACTTAGAATTTGATTCCGAATCCGTTTACGTATTCGTTTTAAGTGTAGGATATTATTTTGAGGTAAATTGGATTATATGGCCGCCGTATATAAATTAAATAATTATATTCTCGTGTAGATTTTACCGATTGGGATAATTGAGATTGAAAGCGAGGCCGCAGCGAGTTGCGGGTAGCTTACACGAGGTAGGGATTTCAAACTTAAATTTTTAGAATATTTTCCCTAAATGGTTTGGATATAAATTGATTGTGAAAATTTGAGGAAATGTTTATTTGAATTGTGGAATTGATTTGAGGAATAAATTGGAATGTATTGTGTGGAAAATATGATTTTTATGCAGGTTTTGTATTTTGGGATTTTGATAAAAGCAGCCGTTATGCTGCCGAAATTTTATTAAAAAAAATGATGAGTTTACATATGGGATGCATGGCGGATTGATTTAAATGGTTTGATGATTTTGAAAAGATAACCGTCCTAGTCATTATATTATATATTATTATACGACTTTATGTCGGGGACTGCGCAGGGTATTTTCTGGTACGTACACCTTGTATATGAGGGTAGTACCAGGGTCACGGTGAGCAAAATATTTTTAAATGATAGGCCACCGGGTATGACTAGTGGACGTGTGGATATTACTTTCTGAAGGAAAGTGTTACTGTTTATTTAAAATTTTGTGAAAATATTTAACCATGCAGGATTATCCCATGACTTTATAAAAATGATGTTTTCCACATACATTATCGGGGATTATACCCTACTGAGCTTTTAGCTCACCCCTTTTTATTTTCTTTTTCCCCCAGGGAGCGCCCACGCGGATTAGAAGATCGTTAGTTGATGTGGGTGAAGGCTTGTGAGATCTAAGGATTAGATTTCTGATATTAGTTATTAAATTTATGTTATTTGAGATTTGTAGTGATTAAAGAATTTGTATTTGTTATGAACTTATAACAAATGTTGAGATAACTCAGTTTGTGAGTTAGGTTTGTTGATGTGAAATCTTATAGTTGTGGATGATTAAGACTTCAGGAGTTATGCATGTTTCAGTATGATTATTATCTTGGAAATTGAATCCATGAATTCTAATGGGTGATCACATGTCTGTGGGGTTATTTGGTGTTGACTTTTGAAATTTGAAAATATTTTGTTTGTAAACAGATTTTCATTTTGTTTGATACTCCGGAGTATCCAAAGAAATTTGTTGTGGTTTTTATGAAATTTTAATAAAGTCAAGTTGGAAACTATTGATTTTATTTACAACTCTGCCACGGCCTAGGGCCCGGGTCGTGACAGAAAAATGGTATCAGAGCTTTTGGTTTTCAAACCTCGGAATGTGACACCTACTAGTATGAATGGATGGTATTTCACTGAACATGCATCTCTGATTGCTGATGATTTGATGTTTAAATTATAGGCTTGAAAGATGCCTCCGAGAAGGAGAACTCGAGGGCAGGAGTCTATGACTGATACACCACCTCCACCACCACCGCAACCTATTAATGAGCAAGTGGTAAATCTCTTGGAAGCAGTTATGAGGATGTCTGCCACACAAACTGTCCATGTGAAGGACAAGAATGAAAGACTCCGGGATTTCTGTCGGATATTTGATGCTCAGTTTGATGGCAGGCAAGATCCTATTGCTGCAGATAGATGGTTGAAGGCCATCAGGAGGGCCTTTTCTCAAGTTGATACTCCTAGTGAGTTCTGGGTGGATTTTGCTGTTTACAGGTTGACCGGTGATGCTGTTATATGGTGGGAAAATTTATCAATTCAACGAGACATGACCGGTGTTGACTGGGAAGTCTTTGAGGGGTTATTCCGGGATAATTATTTTAATGTTGGCCATAGAAGGATGTTGGCAGATATGTTTGAGAATATTGAGCAAGGGGGGATGACTGTAAATGAATACTATACCAAGTTCATGGAGTTATCCCAGTATGCTGGAAGAGCCGACGAGTCACTGCTATTGTCAAAGTTCCTAATGCGTCTCAGACCGACGATACGGAACAGGATCTATACTCAAGAGTTTAGAAAGCTAACCGATTGTTTGGCTGCCGCCATACTAGCTGAAACCAACTTCAGGGATATCCAGCCTCCCAGGAATCAACCTTCTGGCAGCAGAGACAGGAAAATGACCAAGAAAAATCAAGAAGGGTGGCGTGGCCCTAATTATGCTACTAGTGGGAGTGGTACAAGTAGCGGGTCTTCGGGACGGAGTTCACCATATGGCAACTGTTATAATTGCGGACAGCAGGGTCATCTAAAGAAGGCTTGTCCATATCCGCGAAGATTCCAATCATCTCGTGGAGGAGCCTCAGGGAGCCATTCAGATTTGGCTTCTTTCCAAGGACAACCTATGCACCATCCATCCCATGCATCATCTCCAGCATTTGCTTCTCCTGACCCACAGCGCCAGTATGTTCCGCAATACCGTGCACCTACTTTGGGATTTGGCCAGAATGTTCCTCAAAATTTTCAGGTTCCACAAGCATCTGGGAGCCGTGGCACTTCAAGCTACAACATGGGTTCTAATGCTAGTGGGGGCCGTTCAGGAAAGGGAAGAGGAAAAGGAAGGGGCACCGGACAGGCTTATGCTGCCACAGCTGAGGAGGAGTGTGACCACTCAGGCAGAGGGGTGATTGATGGTATGGTTCTAATTTCTCGTTCTTGGGCTCATGCTTTGTTCGACACTGGTGCATCACATTCTTTCATTTCTTTGTTGTTTGCAAATACTTTGGGGTTGGGTTTTGAGAATCTTAGCATGCCATTGAGTTTGGAAACCCCATTGGGAAAAGCTCATGATTTAACAGTATGTTGTAAATCAGTGAGCATTAGAATTGATGACAGGCGATTTTCTGATGATTTGATTGTGATGCCCATGGGACAATTTGATGTGATTTTCGGTATGGATTGGTTAACTAAATACCGAGCACAAATCGATTGTTACAATAAAAGGGTGATACTTTACACAAAGAATGACAAGGTTGTTTACCAAGCGACTCAGGGTATGAAACAGCTAAGTCCAATTTTGAAGACCTTATTTGGTGGAAAGAAAAGACTGGAAACCTATGGTAATGTATTTGCCATTCACTGGGAGACAAGTAAGGTAAACCAGTATTCCCAGGTATACGTGGTTGATGAGTATCCTGATGTATTTCCTGAAGAGTTACCAGGATTGCCACCAAGTAGAGAGATTGAGTTCTGTATTAATCTAGTTCCCGGGGCTCAACCAATTTCCATAACTCCATATCGTATGGCCCCAGCAGAACTAGTGGAATTACAAAAACAATTAGGAGAGCTCCTAGAAAAGGGATTTATTCGGGAGAGTACCTCTCCATGGGGAGCTCCTGTTTTGTTTGCAAAGAAAGCTGACGGTTCTTTGAGACTTTGTGTAGACTACCGAAAGTTGAACCAAGTGACAGTGAAGAATAAGTATCCCTTGCCCAGGATAGATGAGTTGTTTGATCAACTCGGAGGATCAAAATTCTTCTCGAAGATTGATTTGAGATCCGGTTATCACCAATTGAAGGTTCGGGCAGAGGATATTCCTAAAACAGCCTTTCGGACCCGTTATGGTCATTTTGAGTTCCTTGTTATGCCGTTTGGGTTAACTAATGCTCCTGCAGCTTTTATGGACATCATGAATCGAATTTTCAGGCCTTACCTGGATAAATTTGTTGTGGTGTTTATCGATGATATTTTGGTTTATTCCAGAACTTGTGAAGAGCATGTAGAGCATTTGAATATAGTCCTGCAGACACTTCGAATGAATCAGCTCTATGCTAAGAAAGACAAATGTGATTTCTGGTTGACCGAAGTCAAGTTCTTGGGTCATATGATTTCCCAAGAAGGAATATCTGTGGATCCTGCAAAGGTGGAAGCTGTCCTTCAATGGGAGAGACCAACAAACGTCACAGAAGTTCGTAGTTTTCTTGGCCTAGCTGGTTATTATCGTCGTTTCGTTGAGAACTTTTCAAGGATTGCTATGCCATTGACCCAATTGACGAGGAAGAATGTAAAGTTTGTTTGGAATGAAGATTGTGAAACCTCATTTATGGCATTGAAGCAAAGATTAACCACAGCACCTGTCCTTACAGTACCGGATAGCAGTGAACCATACGTAGTATACACGGATGCCTCAGGTACTGGTTTAGGTGGTGTTCTGATGCAAGGCGGAAAGGTAGTGGCTTACGCCTCCCGTCAATTGAAACCGCATGAGAAGAATTACCCTACTCATGATTTGGAGCTTGCTGCTGTGATTTTTGCATTAAAAATTTGGAGGTGTTACCTTTATGGAGTAAAGTTTGACATCTATTCAGATCATAAAAGTCTGAAATATCTTTTTACACAGCGAGATCTAAATTTGAGGCAAAGGAGATGGATTGAGTACATGGAGGATTATGATTTTAACCTTCAGTATCATCCTGGCAAGGCAAATGTGGTTGCAGATGCCTTGAGTAGAAAATCTCATGGGATTTTGGCCAATTTGGCATTGGAGGATTGGAAGAGAACTATGGTCATTGGAGATTATGATCTGTGTTTACAAGAAGACGAAGTAACAACTCGTGTTTACAATGTGGTGGCTACACCTAGTGTCCTGCAACGTGTTAAGCAGAGTCAATGGCAGGATGAAGAATTGAGAACTCTGTGGAATCGTTTGATAAATGGTGAGCATCTGGAGGGTTGGGAAATTAAGGCAGATGGATTTATTTATTATAAAGGAAAAGTGGTAGTTGCCAACGATCCAGAACTTAGAAGAGATGTGTTGGCTGAGGCCCATAAGTCTAAGTTTGTGGTACATCCAGGTAGCACAAAGATGTATCATGATCTCAAAAGGCAATACTGGTGGATCGGAATGAAACGAGAGGTAGCTGAATTTGTTGCTAAGTGTATGGTATGCCAACAGGTGAAAGCTGAACATCAACGACCGTCAGGGTTACTCCAACCATTACCAATTCCTGAATGGAAATGGGATAAGATTTCCATGGACTTCGTGACAGGATTACCGTTGACTCCACAGAGATATGATGCAATATGGGTTATTGTGGACCGGCTAACAAAAACAGCTCACTTCATACCTATAAGGAAGGACTACAAGCTTAATAAGTTAGCCAGGCTCTATGTGGAGAATATTGTTCGGTTACATGGTGTACCCTCTAGCATTATTTCAGATAGAGACCCACGTTTCACTTCTAGATTTTGGAGAGCCTTACAGACTGCCTTGGGGACTGAATTGAACCTTAGTACCGCCCATCATCCTCAAACTGATGGACAGTCTGAGAGGACTATTCAGATATTGGAGGATATGCTCCGTTCTTGTATATTGGACTTTGGAGGGAATTGGGGCGAGCACCTATCTTTGGTGGAATTTGCTTATAACAATAGCTATCAGGCTAGTATCGGTATGGCCCCGTATGAGGCTCTTTATGGAAGGCCTTGTAGGTCACCTTCGTGTTGGGCTGAGCTAGACGAGCGGATTACTATTGGGCCAGAGATTATTGAAGAGACTACGAGCAAAGTTAGGATTATTCAAGAAAGGCTTAAAGTGGTCCAGAGTCGCCAAAAGAGTTATGCTGATCTTCACCGTCGTGAGGTGGAATATGAGATTGGTGACTATGTTTTCTTGAAAGTGACACCTATGCGAGGTGTGACTCGATTTGGAGTTAAAGGCAAGTTAGCTCCTCGATACATCGGGCCATTTGAGATTATCGAGAGAGTTGGGCAGGTTGCTTATCGCTTAAATTTGCCATCTCAGTTGGGACATGTTCATAATGTCTTCCACGTGTCCATGTTGAGAAAGTACACCGCAGACCCATCTCACATTGTTCCCCACTCGGAGATTCCTCTGAGAGAAGATGTGACATATGAGGAACAACCCTTGCGGATCCTGGCGAGAGAGATTAAAGTGCTGCGAAATCGAGAAATCCGTATGGTTAAAGTGCTATGGCAAAATCATACGGGAGATGAGGCTACCTGGGAGTTAGAATCCGAAATGTATTATAAATACCCTCACTTGTTTGAGATTCAGCTTGAGGTTGTACTTTGAATTTCGGGACGAAATTCTTTTAAGGAGGGTAGAATGTAAAATCTCATTTTTATTATTTTATTTTAAATTATTATGAAGGGTGTATTTGAAATCTTTTGAAAATTTTTGATGAATGTGTGAGGACGTAAAAGATATATTTTGAAAGTTGGCAATTAAAATTGTAATTTCGAAAAGTTGAGGGACAAAAAGGAAATTGACCAGTCCGATATATAGCACTTCGTCTTCAACCTCTCAAACGCGACTCCATTTTTTTATTATTTTATTTTAAATTATTATGAAGGGTGTATTTGAAATCTTTTGAAAATTTTTGATGAATGTGTGAGGACGTAAAAGATATATTTTGAAAGTTGGCAATTAAAATTGTAATTTCGAAAAGTTGAGGGACAAAAAGGAAATTGACCAGTCCTATATATAGCACTTCGTCTTCAACCTCTCAAACGCGACTCCATTTTTTCTCTCTTTTTCTTCAGTTTTCGTCCAACTTTGACCACGATTTCCGGCCACATCCGACCTCCATTTTGTTCGTTCTTGGTACCAATAGAAAGCTCTTGCGACAAAGAATCTTTTGGTACCAACTTTGGAGATTTTCATGGCCGTTTGAGTCTCCGATTTGGTGGAGAAAGTTAGGGATTTTCCAATTCGGAAAACCTCCGATTCCGGCGAATCTAGCCATTTCCCTCTCCGGCGACAGTTATAAACATTGACGAGGGAGACGAGGCGAACAAAACCCGACCATTTTTGGAGGTTGCCGGAAAGTCTCCAGAAAGTCGCCGCCGGCCGCCACGCACGGCGGGGGTAAGTTTCCGACCTTCCGAACTTAGAATTTGATTCCGAATCCGTTTACGTATTCGTTTTAAGTGTAGGATATTATTTTGAGGTAAATTGGATTATATGGCCGCCGTATATAAATTAAATAATTATATTCTCGTGTAGATTTTACCGATTGGGATAATTGAGATTGAAAGCGAGGCCGCAGCGAGTTGCGGGTAGCTTACACGAGGTAGGGATTTCAAACTTAAATTTTTAGAATATTTTCCCTAAATGGTTTGGATATAAATTGATTGTGAAAATTTGAGGAAATGTTTATTTGAATTGTGGAATTGATTTGAGGAATAAATTGGAATGTATTGTGTGGAAAATATGATTTTTATGCAGGTTTTGTATTTTGGGATTTTGATAAAAGCAGCCGTTATGCTGCCGAAATTTTATTAAAAAAAATGATGAGTTTACATATGGGATGCATGGCGGATTGATTTAAATGGTTTGATGATTTTGAAAAGATAACCGTCCTAGTCATTATATTATATATTATTATACGACTTTATGTCGGGGACTGCGCAGGGTATTTTCTGGTACGTACACCTTGTATATGAGGGTAGTACCAGGGTCACGGTGAGCAAAATATTTTTAAATGATAGGCCACCGGGTATGACTAGTGGACGTGTGGATATTACTTTCTGAAGGAAAGTGTTACTGTTTATTTAAAATTTTGTGAAAATATTTAACCATGCAGGATTATCCCATGACTTTATAAAAATGATGTTTTCCACATACATTATCGGGGATTATACCCTACTGAGCTTTTAGCTCACCCCTTTTTATTTTCTTTTTCCCCCAGGGAGCGCCCACGCGGATTAGAAGATCGTTAGTTGATGTGGGTGAAGGCTTGTGAGATCTAAGGATTAGATTTCTGATATTAGTTATTAAATTTATGTTATTTGAGATTTGTAGTGATTAAAGAATTTGTATTTGTTATGAACTTATAACAAATGTTGAGATAACTCAGTTTGTGAGTTAGGTTTGTTGATGTGAAATCTTATAGTTGTGGATGATTAAGACTTCAGGAGTTATGCATGTTTCAGTATGATTATTATCTTGGAAATTGAATCCATGAATTCTAATGGGTGATCACATGTCTGTGGGGTTATTTGGTGTTGACTTTTGAAATTTGAAAATATTTTGTTTGTAAACAGATTTTCATTTTGTTTGATACTCCGGAGTATCCAAAGAAATTTGTTGTGGTTTTTATGAAATTTTAATAAAGTCAAGTTGGAAACTATTGATTTTATTTACAACTCTGCCACGGCCTAGGGCCCGGGTCGTGACAGAAAAATGGTATCAGAGCTTTTGGTTTTCAAACCTCGGAATGTGACACCTACTAGTATGAATGGATGGTATTTCACTGAACATGCATCTCTGATTGCTGATGATTTGATGTTTAAATTATAGGCTTGAAAGATGCCTCCGAGAAGGAGAACTCGAGGGCAGGAGTCTATGACTGATACACCACCTCCACCACCACCGCAACCTATTAATGAGCAAGTGGTAAATCTCTTGGAAGCAGTTATGAGGATGTCTGCCACACAAACTGTCCATGTGAAGGACAAGAATGAAAGACTCCGGGATTTCTGTCGGATATTTGATGCTCAGTTTGATGGCAGGCAAGATCCTATTGCTGCAGATAGATGGTTGAAGGCCATCAGGAGGGCCTTTTCTCAAGTTGATACTCCTAGTGAGTTCTGGGTGGATTTTGCTGTTTACAGGTTGACCGGTGATGCTGTTATATGGTGGGAAAATTTATCAATTCAACGAGACATGACCGGTGTTGACTGGGAAGTCTTTGAGGGGTTATTCCGGGATAATTATTTTAATGTTGGCCATAGAAGGATGTTGGCAGATATGTTTGAGAATATTGAGCAAGGGGGGATGACTGTAAATGAATACTATACCAAGTTCATGGAGTTATCCCAGTATGCTGGAAGAGCCGACGAGTCACTGCTATTGTCAAAGTTCCTAATGCGTCTCAGACCGACGATACGGAACAGGATCTATACTCAAGAGTTTAGAAAGCTAACCGATTGTTTGGCTGCCGCCATACTAGCTGAAACCAACTTCAGGGATATCCAGCCTCCCAGGAATCAACCTTCTGGCAGCAGAGACAGGAAAATGACCAAGAAAAATCAAGAAGGGTGGCGTGGCCCTAATTATGCTACTAGTGGGAGTGGTACAAGTAGCGGGTCTTCGGGACGGAGTTCACCATATGGCAACTGTTATAATTGCGGACAGCAGGGTCATCTAAAGAAGGCTTGTCCATATCCGCGAAGATTCCAATCATCTCGTGGAGGAGCCTCAGGGAGCCATTCAGATTTGGCTTCTTTCCAAGGACAACCTATGCACCATCCATCCCATGCATCATCTCCAGCATTTGCTTCTCCTGACCCACAGCGCCAGTATGTTCCGCAATACCGTGCACCTACTTTGGGATTTGGCCAGAATGTTCCTCAAAATTTTCAGGTTCCACAAGCATCTGGGAGCCGTGGCACTTCAAGCTACAACATGGGTTCTAATGCTAGTGGGGGCCGTTCAGGAAAGGGAAGAGGAAAAGGAAGGGGCACCGGACAGGCTTATGCTGCCACAGCTGAGGAGGAGTGTGACCACTCAGGCAGAGGGGTGATTGATGGTATGGTTCTAATTTCTCGTTCTTGGGCTCATGCTTTGTTCGACACTGGTGCATCACATTCTTTCATTTCTTTGTTGTTTGCAAATACTTTGGGGTTGGGTTTTGAGAATCTTAGCATGCCATTGAGTTTGGAAACCCCATTGGGAAAAGCTCATGATTTAACAGTATGTTGTAAATCAGTGAGCATTAGAATTGATGACAGGCGATTTTCTGATGATTTGATTGTGATGCCCATGGGACAATTTGATGTGATTTTCGGTATGGATTGGTTAACTAAATACCGAGCACAAATCGATTGTTACAATAAAAGGGTGATACTTTACACAAAGAATGACAAGGTTGTTTACCAAGCGACTCAGGGTATGAAACAGCTAAGTCCAATTTTGAAGACCTTATTTGGTGGAAAGAAAAGACTGGAAACCTATGGTAATGTATTTGCCATTCACTGGGAGACAAGTAAGGTAAACCAGTATTCCCAGGTATACGTGGTTGATGAGTATCCTGATGTATTTCCTGAAGAGTTACCAGGATTGCCACCAAGTAGAGAGATTGAGTTCTGTATTAATCTAGTTCCCGGGGCTCAACCAATTTCCATAACTCCATATCGTATGGCCCCAGCAGAACTAGTGGAATTACAAAAACAATTAGGAGAGCTCCTAGAAAAGGGATTTATTCGGGAGAGTACCTCTCCATGGGGAGCTCCTGTTTTGTTTGCAAAGAAAGCTGACGGTTCTTTGAGACTTTGTGTAGACTACCGAAAGTTGAACCAAGTGACAGTGAAGAATAAGTATCCCTTGCCCAGGATAGATGAGTTGTTTGATCAACTCGGAGGATCAAAATTCTTCTCGAAGATTGATTTGAGATCCGGTTATCACCAATTGAAGGTTCGGGCAGAGGATATTCCTAAAACAGCCTTTCGGACCCGTTATGGTCATTTTGAGTTCCTTGTTATGCCGTTTGGGTTAACTAATGCTCCTGCAGCTTTTATGGACATCATGAATCGAATTTTCAGGCCTTACCTGGATAAATTTGTTGTGGTGTTTATCGATGATATTTTGGTTTATTCCAGAACTTGTGAAGAGCATGTAGAGCATTTGAATATAGTCCTGCAGACACTTCGAATGAATCAGCTCTATGCTAAGAAAGACAAATGTGATTTCTGGTTGACCGAAGTCAAGTTCTTGGGTCATATGATTTCCCAAGAAGGAATATCTGTGGATCCTGCAAAGGTGGAAGCTGTCCTTCAATGGGAGAGACCAACAAACGTCACAGAAGTTCGTAGTTTTCTTGGCCTAGCTGGTTATTATCGTCGTTTCGTTGAGAACTTTTCAAGGATTGCTATGCCATTGACCCAATTGACGAGGAAGAATGTAAAGTTTGTTTGGAATGAAGATTGTGAAACCTCATTTATGGCATTGAAGCAAAGATTAACCACAGCACCTGTCCTTACAGTACCGGATAGCAGTGAACCATACGTAGTATACACGGATGCCTCAGGTACTGGTTTAGGTGGTGTTCTGATGCAAGGCGGAAAGGTAGTGGCTTACGCCTCCCGTCAATTGAAACCGCATGAGAAGAATTACCCTACTCATGATTTGGAGCTTGCTGCTGTGATTTTTGCATTAAAAATTTGGAGGTGTTACCTTTATGGAGTAAAGTTTGACATCTATTCAGATCATAAAAGTCTGAAATATCTTTTTACACAGCGAGATCTAAATTTGAGGCAAAGGAGATGGATTGAGTACATGGAGGATTATGATTTTAACCTTCAGTATCATCCTGGCAAGGCAAATGTGGTTGCAGATGCCTTGAGTAGAAAATCTCATGGGATTTTGGCCAATTTGGCATTGGAGGATTGGAAGAGAACTATGGTCATTGGAGATTATGATCTGTGTTTACAAGAAGACGAAGTAACAACTCGTGTTTACAATGTGGTGGCTACACCTAGTGTCCTGCAACGTGTTAAGCAGAGTCAATGGCAGGATGAAGAATTGAGAACTCTGTGGAATCGTTTGATAAATGGTGAGCATCTGGAGGGTTGGGAAATTAAGGCAGATGGATTTATTTATTATAAAGGAAAAGTGGTAGTTGCCAACGATCCAGAACTTAGAAGAGATGTGTTGGCTGAGGCCCATAAGTCTAAGTTTGTGGTACATCCAGGTAGCACAAAGATGTATCATGATCTCAAAAGGCAATACTGGTGGATCGGAATGAAACGAGAGGTAGCTGAATTTGTTGCTAAGTGTATGGTATGCCAACAGGTGAAAGCTGAACATCAACGACCGTCAGGGTTACTCCAACCATTACCAATTCCTGAATGGAAATGGGATAAGATTTCCATGGACTTCGTGACAGGATTACCGTTGACTCCACAGAGATATGATGCAATATGGGTTATTGTGGACCGGCTAACAAAAACAGCTCACTTCATACCTATAAGGAAGGACTACAAGCTTAATAAGTTAGCCAGGCTCTATGTGGAGAATATTGTTCGGTTACATGGTGTACCCTCTAGCATTATTTCAGATAGAGACCCACGTTTCACTTCTAGATTTTGGAGAGCCTTACAGACTGCCTTGGGGACTGAATTGAACCTTAGTACCGCCCATCATCCTCAAACTGATGGACAGTCTGAGAGGACTATTCAGATATTGGAGGATATGCTCCGTTCTTGTATATTGGACTTTGGAGGGAATTGGGGCGAGCACCTATCTTTGGTGGAATTTGCTTATAACAATAGCTATCAGGCTAGTATCGGTATGGCCCCGTATGAGGCTCTTTATGGAAGGCCTTGTAGGTCACCTTCGTGTTGGGCTGAGCTAGACGAGCGGATTACTATTGGGCCAGAGATTATTGAAGAGACTACGAGCAAAGTTAGGATTATTCAAGAAAGGCTTAAAGTGGTCCAGAGTCGCCAAAAGAGTTATGCTGATCTTCACCGTCGTGAGGTGGAATATGAGATTGGTGACTATGTTTTCTTGAAAGTGACACCTATGCGAGGTGTGACTCGATTTGGAGTTAAAGGCAAGTTAGCTCCTCGATACATCGGGCCATTTGAGATTATCGAGAGAGTTGGGCAGGTTGCTTATCGCTTAAATTTGCCATCTCAGTTGGGACATGTTCATAATGTCTTCCACGTGTCCATGTTGAGAAAGTACACCGCAGACCCATCTCACATTGTTCCCCACTCGGAGATTCCTCTGAGAGAAGATGTGACATATGAGGAACAACCCTTGCGGATCCTGGCGAGAGAGATTAAAGTGCTGCGAAATCGAGAAATCCGTATGGTTAAAGTGCTATGGCAAAATCATACGGGAGATGAGGCTACCTGGGAGTTAGAATCCGAAATGTATTATAAATACCCTCACTTGTTTGAGATTCAGCTTGAGGTTGTACTTTGAATTTCGGGACGAAATTCTTTTAAGGAGGGTAGAATGTAAAATCTCATTTTTATTATTTTATTTTAAATTATTATGAAGGGTGTATTTGAAATCTTTTGAAAATTTTTGATGAATGTGTGAGGACGTAAAAGATATATTTTGAAAGTTGGCAATTAAAATTGTAATTTCGAAAAGTTGAGGGACAAAAAGGAAATTGACCAGTCCGATATATAGCACTTCGTCTTCAACCTCTCAAACGCGACTCCATTTTTTTATTATTTTATTTTAAATTATTATGAAGGGTGTATTTGAAATCTTTTGAAAATTTTTGATGAATGTGTGAGGACGTAAAAGATATATTTTGAAAGTTGGCAATTAAAATTGTAATTTCGAAAAGTTGAGGGACAAAAAGGAAATTGACCAGTCCTATATATAGCACTTCGTCTTCAACCTCTCAAACGCGACTCCATTTTTTCTCTCTTTTTCTTCAGTTTTCGTCCAACTTTGACCACGATTTCCGGCCACATCCGACCTCCATTTTGTTCGTTCTTGGTACCAATAGAAAGCTCTTGCGACAAAGAATCTTTTGGTACCAACTTTGGAGATTTTCATGGCCGTTTGAGTCTCCGATTTGGTGGAGAAAGTTAGGGATTTTCCAATTCGGAAAACCTCCGATTCCGGCGAATCTAGCCATTTCCCTCTCCGGCGACAGTTATAAACATTGACGAGGGAGACGAGGCGAACAAAACCCGACCATTTTTGGAGGTTGCCGGAAAGTCTCCAGAAAGTCGCCGCCGGCCGCCACGCACGGCGGGGGTAAGTTTCCGACCTTCCGAACTTAGAATTTGATTCCGAATCCGTTTACGTATTCGTTTTAAGTGTAGGATATTATTTTGAGGTAAATTGGATTATATGGCCGCCGTATATAAATTAAATAATTATATTCTCGTGTAGATTTTACCGATTGGGATAATTGAGATTGAAAGCGAGGCCGCAGCGAGTTGCGGGTAGCTTACACGAGGTAGGGATTTCAAACTTAAATTTTTAGAATATTTTCCCTAAATGGTTTGGATATAAATTGATTGTGAAAATTTGAGGAAATGTTTATTTGAATTGTGGAATTGATTTGAGGAATAAATTGGAATGTATTGTGTGGAAAATATGATTTTTATGCAGGTTTTGTATTTTGGGATTTTGATAAAAGCAGCCGTTATGCTGCCGAAATTTTATTAAAAAAAATGATGAGTTTACATATGGGATGCATGGCGGATTGATTTAAATGGTTTGATGATTTTGAAAAGATAACCGTCCTAGTCATTATATTATATATTATTATACGACTTTATGTCGGGGACTGCGCAGGGTATTTTCTGGTACGTACACCTTGTATATGAGGGTAGTACCAGGGTCACGGTGAGCAAAATATTTTTAAATGATAGGCCACCGGGTATGACTAGTGGACGTGTGGATATTACTTTCTGAAGGAAAGTGTTACTGTTTATTTAAAATTTTGTGAAAATATTTAACCATGCAGGATTATCCCATGACTTTATAAAAATGATGTTTTCCACATACATTATCGGGGATTATACCCTACTGAGCTTTTAGCTCACCCCTTTTTATTTTCTTTTTCCCCCAGGGAGCGCCCACGCGGATTAGAAGATCGTTAGTTGATGTGGGTGAAGGCTTGTGAGATCTAAGGATTAGATTTCTGATATTAGTTATTAAATTTATGTTATTTGAGATTTGTAGTGATTAAAGAATTTGTATTTGTTATGAACTTATAACAAATGTTGAGATAACTCAGTTTGTGAGTTAGGTTTGTTGATGTGAAATCTTATAGTTGTGGATGATTAAGACTTCAGGAGTTATGCATGTTTCAGTATGATTATTATCTTGGAAATTGAATCCATGAATTCTAATGGGTGATCACATGTCTGTGGGGTTATTTGGTGTTGACTTTTGAAATTTGGAAATATTTTGTTTGTAAACAGATTTTCATTTTGTTTGATACTCCGGAGTATCCAAAGAAATTTGTTGTGATTTTTATGAAATTTTAATAAAGTCAAGTTGGAAACTATTGATTTTATTTACAACTCTGCCACGGCCTAGGGCCCGGGTCGTGACAAGAATTCTCCAATAGCTTTAAGATTATCCCCAATGGAAGCTACTGGATTTTCCTCCTCCGATAACCGCAGCCGTTTACATAACTTCTCAACATCCGAAGTATCCATGAATAAAAAACAAAAACAAACTAGAAAAAGAAAGATACCCTCACTACATCCACCAAGTGATGACCACTTGATCTAAAGGATCAGCCAACTACTTTATCGAACTAAAGACAAGTGGAAAGCCCCGCCTAGTGACATTATAAAGATCAACACTGATGCTGCAGTCGACCTGAATAATTCTTGCTTTGGTCTGGGGATTATTGTTCGAAATGAAGAGGGTTTGGTTCTTCTTTCCTCTTCCTTGTTTCTTCAGGCTGGTTTTCTGCCGGAGATAGCTGAAGCGACAGCCATTTTGCGAGGTATCCAGCTAGCTCTTGATGCTGGCCTTCATCCTTTTGTCGTTGAGTCAGACGATTTGAATGTTGTCAACTTGATTCTAGCGAAAGTGCCTCCTCGATCAGAGATTGGTTTGGTCATTTCAGACATTCTTAATCTTTTAGTTTCTGTTGATTTTATTTCCATTTCTTATGTTCCTAGAACCGCTAATTCGGTTACTCATGATTTAGCTAAATTTACTCTTTCTATTTTCGATGATCGTATCTGGATGGAAGAGGTTTCGAATTGTATTGAACCTCTAAATAGTTCTCTTTTTCTCAAAATTTTTTTTTTTTTATTTCATCTAAATAATTTTAAAAGCTTTTGTATGCAAATTTCTTTATTAAATACACTATTTAAACGGTAATTAAAAAGTTTAAATTTTTAATTTTTTTTACGGTAAAAAGTTAAAAGTAAATTAATAAGTTGTGATTAAGTTGACAACATACATACGTTAATCACATAGAAAGAGATACAGATTTAATTTTCACTAAATACACTCGTTGATATAAAAATTTAAATCTTAAGTGAGAATTATCTCAAAACAGAATTAGTCGGGTTTTAGCGCAGACACATGATTCAACAACAAAAAAAAAAAAAAAAAAAAAAAGGTTAAAAAGTAAAAACTATGGAAAATATCTCTACCTACCAGCTTTCCCCATAGTTGGTGGCTAACAGTTTTCCAGTTAAAGTCAAATCCAGTCCACAAAGCATCTAAAGCCACCGGAACAAAATCAGGAAAGTGAAAGTAGAAAAACCAAGATGGAAAGTCTAATCCAGATGAAACCCAGAATTCTGTGTCTCCATGGATTCAGGACAAGCGGTGCAATCCTAAAGAAACAGATTGGAAAATGGCCTCAAACCCTTCTCCAGAACCTCGATCTCCATTTTCTTGATGCTCCCTTTCCTGCAAAAGGAAAATCAGATGTTGAAGGCATTTTCGATCCTCCTTATTTTGAATGGTATCGGAGTAACCAGGTTAGATTTTTTCCCAGAAAAATTATGATTATATATATGTTATTGTCAGATCAAATAACGAAAGTAGACAAATTACAGTGATTGTTTTCTTATTTTTTTAGGATTTTACAGAGTATGAGAACTTTGAAGAGAGTATTGCATATATAGGAGATTACATGGAAATGCATGGCCCTTTTGATGGTCTTCTGGGTTTTTCTCAGGTGGGAGTTAACCTGAAATCTTGAAAATTAATATTTTTTTTTTATTTTTTTTACTTGTTCGAATTTGTTGCTAGTTATTCAACAATCATGTCTTCCATTGTAAACATCAATTCAGGGAGCATTTATATCTGCTGCTGTGCCAGGGATGCAAACAGAGGTAATTATCAAAAAACTTTTAGTGGTTGTGTGGTGGGCAGATTATCCAGTAATTTTTGTGAATGGGATTGTGAAATTGTAGGGAGTGGCTCTTACAAAAGCAGAGAAGATAAAGTTTGTAATAATAATATCAGGGGCTAAATTTGGAGGAATCAAGTTTGGGCAACCAAAGCTTGCGGCTAATGCTTTTTCATCTCCCATTCACTGCCCTTCTCTCCACTTCATTGGTAACTTCTTCTTCCTCTTATGTTGTTATGTATTATTAATGAATATTAGTAACTTTAGGGCATTTTAGTCTTTTTAACAATTAAATATGATCTTTGATTAATGGCAGATGAGTTATTTGTCAATAAATTTAAAAGTTGATTCCTGAGTTAAACTCGGGACTGTAGCAGTTATTTGTTTTTATTATTATGAATAAATAATGCTTATCTCCCCTGATAGTTGTTCAATTACAGGCGGAGTCAATTTTTGGATTTATTGATAAAGATCTCTTCTCCCGTTAGTTAATTTTTAGGTTTTTTAATATAAACCTCTCCTGATCAAATGTTACATTTAACCAAATTTTACTAAGAAAGGAGGAGATATTTATTAATAAATAATAAAGTTAACTCCGACTGTAGTTAGTAAAAACGTAGGGAATGTCGGTTCATTTAGCTCTATTATTATTATTATATTCATATATGACATGATAATTGATGCAGGTGAGGCAGATTTCTTAAAGCAGGGAGGAGTTGACCTTATGCAATCATTTGTGAATCCTGTTGTGATTTATCATCCCAAGGGGCACACTGTACCAAAACTTGGTCAGTACTTGTCTTTTTTTTTCTTTTTTTTTTCATTTGTCTATTTGATTATATACGTCACATGAATGAGTTTCATGAAGTTTTTTAATATGTAAACAGGCGAGAAAAGCCTGCAGACAATGGTCAGCTTCATCGAGACGATTCAACATGAAACGATGCCTTAACTCATGCATGACAAATTGATATCCTTATCGGATGTGAAGGGCCTTTTAATGCTCTACATAATAATAACTTCTTTCTTTTTCATTATTCCATCAAACTGTGTTGTTCAAAACACACTTTTTTCACATGACGAATACATCTTTTTCAGACCAATTCTTGCAATAAAATTCTTATTAGTTGTCGCTATCTTTATATACATATGTCCTTTAATAGTATAATTACGTGCGGATACATTTACTTTTATAATAAGAGAAAAAAATTATCAACATATATTGGTAAATATATATGGTGGAATTCGAATTCAACCAATTGAATTATGACTGGTTTTGCACCATCTTTATATTTTTGAAAGGACCCAAAAATTCAACTAGCATTGTAGATCCATCCTTGTAACTATTGTCTATTAAATCTAATATGCTACATATGTTATTATGATAAAATAAAGAAATAATATTTATTAGAAATGAAAATATATTTAATTGAATTAATAAGTTTTTGTATCTTGGGAACAAAAATATTATCTAGAGATTCATTACCTATTAATTTATTTTAATTGTGAAATATTATAAATTTGAAAATTTGAAAGAATATTTAATTCAAATTCACGATCTCATTTGATATGGGTCTGCAGAATATACAATTAGACATCTATTTTACTTTGCCAACACAACATAAAGAATATTTATTTTTAAAAGTATTGCAAAAATACCAATGATATACTATTTAGGCAAGGAATAATTTGCCTAACAAACAACATTTATTCACATTGTTGATATCTTAAGTAACCTATCTACTACACATTTGTCATTTATACTAAAATTTAAATTCAGAATTTGTCTTTTAAAAAAGAATAATATTTTTTTAAGAGTATAATTATAAAATTAATAACTGTCGAGACCTGCCAAGATCAATCACTAAACGCAGTTAGAATATATATATTTCTATAAGGAAAGGCATATATTTCTTTGTGTTTTTTGGAAAGGCAATCCCTAATATATTTCAAAGCATATTGAAAGGAGAATTGTGTGGCAAATTAAAATTGTATATATTTTTGTTACACGGAGAAAATAGTCCTTTCATAATTCGCATATAGTTGGCGCTAAAAAAAGTGATGAAATTGTACGGTCATCATTTCTGATCCCAAACCTCAATCTCAGCCATCTGAAAACAAACTTCGAATTCAAACATAAAAAAAAATAAAATAAAATAAAAAATCTCCGACGCGCCCGCTCCGACACTTTTGTAGAGCAAATGGATCAACCACAAATCAAGCCATCCGACACCGACCACGACAACAGCAAGAAGCCAGAATCCCCCTTGCCTGATCCGAACGCGAAATCCGCAGACGATCCTGGCCCGAATGGCGACGGCGACAACTGGACTACTTTCGTGATCGGATCGGACTCTCAGAAAACCGAGTCCCAAACTCAGGCTCAGAGTGGGATCCAGTCAGAACAATCCCCGAATCAATTGTCCGGGTCGAGGAAATCGGTTCATTGGAGCCCCGAATTGGTGACTGAATCGCACGCTTCGAATAATCACAACGCCGATAATACAATGTCTGTGCAAGACCGATCTAATCCTTATGTTGGCCACTCTCCTGCGCCGCCGTCGACTTCGATTAAAGGTTCGTATCTCATGTGTATGTATTTTGTATTTTGTACGTGGATGTATATTTATACGTATGTCAATTCGGATGATTTTGAATCAGATAAGATGGCCAGCGTGAAGGATGTGCTCGGGCGGTGGGGGAAGAAAGTTGGAGAAGCGACAAAAAAAGCAGAGGACCTGGCTGGCAACACATGGCAGCACTGTGAGTTTCTTTTTTTTTTTTTCCTTTTTTTTAAATGTAGTTTATTTTGGTTTTGGGATTTGTGAATCAGGTTGCATTTTCATTTTTCAGTTGAATTAAGAGAATGTGAAATCATTTGAGAACATTTAAACTACTGGAAACTTGATTTTGAATATGGTGATGGATGGGTGTGGTCTATTTAGTACCTGGACTTTTTTTTTTTTTTGGGGGGTTAAAACTTTGGGAATTTTGAATAGTGAAAGCAAATTTGACTGCTTGTGATAAAATAAGCTTTTAGCACGCTAAGTTTGCCCTTGAAATCATCCCCTTGCATTATCCATGATTTCCAGATACATGATTGTCAACCCACCTGCTTTATGATTGTATTCTTTTTGTAAGCCCCACCTCTTTTCCTTATAGAAGTTGCTAGTGGAGATATTTTATGTGGGGTTGAAGAATCATACTGAATCTTATGGACTGGCCAACATACTGTCCTCAGTATGATTTTGTGGAACACTCCCCTCTTGCAAACTTTCCAATTTTCAAGTTCTTACATGGAGTTTTATTTTAATCTAGCTAGCAAAAGTTTTTCTCTTGCTAAGCAACCGACCTTATATTGAGTGTGTTTTATAGCTGTGTTTTAGACGACTGGAGTTCATTTTTATGTGTTTGATTAAAATGCTGGAGGATTATAAATCTAGGAGATTAATTATTGATTTAACTATCATTAATGCACTATTAAAATGGAGAGATTCTGGTGATTATTTATTTGTTTGCACTCTCTTCATGTTTGTTATATGTAATTAATCTTTAAACTTACTTTCAACAACTATCAACTACTAATTTGATGATTTTCAATATGCCATTGAGATGTAGCTAGGCTGATTTTTATTGAAATTCTAGTATGCTAGTCTTCTCTCATATCTCAAACCATCTTGTTTTTGCCTCTCCCAGCTTCATTTTTTAAGTGATCATTCGTATGAGTCATGACAAGTGTCATCCTTGGTTTTACCATAGTTGTTAACCGCGCGCCTAGGCTGCAAGCACCTTAAGGCCGCACCTAACTACGCCTGGGTGCCAGGCGCAGTTGAGGCACACATTTAATTATTTTTAATAAAAAAAAATGAAATAAGAGGTTTAAGACCCTTAACGAAATATATAGCTGTATAAATAGTATGTGAAATGACAAGACATTGTACTTATGTTTGGTTATAGTAATAGATATACTAAAACCCTTGGAGCTCGACCCCCGTGTTGCCTCTTTATAGCCCAACATTACTGATTAGGCTTCGCAACCCAACACCACACATAAAACCATTTTACTAGCACATGACCAAGCCATCTCAATAAATCTTTTTTTTTCTTTCCACTTGGCGCTATGTGCCTCAGATGTAGAGACTAGAGATCAAATGAAATGTGGATGAGTATCTGATTTAACTAATTGGTAAAGCAACTTTAAAGCTTTGATTGGCTCTCATTTGGGCAGTTGGAGAACCTTAATTATATGTAAATGCAAAAACTAACAAGTAATATCGACTCAAAGAGGCAAATACATTGATAAAGAAAAATAAAAAATAAAAAAAATTCCAGTGGAAATACATACTGAAATTGAAATTAATGGGCAAGAAACTGCCTAAAGCATAATTCAACCTCAATATGCAATTGGCCTGAACATCTTTGAAGCTAATATCCAGTAATGATCAAACCTAGTCAGAAATCACCACAAGCTTGATCAAATTCAGCTAGCTGTGCCTGTAAGGTTAGATTGTTGGAAGAAGGAAGAGTTGTGGATTGATGAAGTGCTGGTGTTGCAAATTGAAACTCAATGGTAATTTATAGTGCAGTTATGAATAAGCAATTGGATAACCGTTAGAACATCGATCATCTTTTTTTTTTATACTAATGAAGAAGTAGAAAGAGATATGAAAGAAGTGGAAGAAGATGATGATGTATAAAAATAATTAATTGCCACTGCAGAGGATGGAAATATTAAGAAACCAAGGGAACTGGGGAAGAGGGGGAAGGAAGATAGGACAAGGAGGCTACAAGCTGTGCAAGATCATCTCTAATCTGTTAAGAAGTTTGAAACCTTAGCCAATAATATTCTAGCCTATTTTATTGCCCTGCAAAGTAAGATAAATCCTTCATATTCTAGCCAGAAAAATATCAAATAAACGTATAATTACAGTGATAGTAAATAAGATAAATAGCATCTCCAATAACAGAATTGATTGTGGTACTCAATTAAAGAATTGTATGCAAACTCTGATGTTTGCTTTGTTCTATGTCATATGACTTGCTTGTCTATTTCTTTTCCTTTTCCTCTTTTAGACATTTTTTCATTGGTAGTTATTTTACGAATATGAAATTGACCCCATTTTATCTTAAATTAGTGAAAACTAGCCCAAGCTTTGCTGATGCTGCCATGGGAAGAATTGCACAGGGAACAAAGGTTCTCGCAGAAGGAGGTTATGAGAAGATCTTTGGACAAACATTTGAGACAGTTCCTGAGGAGCAACTTCAAAACTCATTTGCTTGTTACTTGTCCACATCAGCTGGCCCAGTCATGGGAGTCTTATATGTATCTACTGAAAAGCTTGCTTTCTGTAGTGATAACCCTCTTTCATATAAAACTAGTGGTCTAACTGAATGGAGCTATTACAAGGTATGTCTGTATGGTCCCTCGATAGATTTATTTGAAAAAAAAAAAAATGACGGTTTGGAAATTCTCCCTGGTTTTTTTTTTTTTTCATCAATAATTATTGCATGAGTCGATGTTTTAGACAATATTGGGTAAGTGAATGGACCTAACTAGCGCCATTTGGGATTTGTTTTTTGTCCTTGTTTAACTTGAGTTTTTTTTAGCACCAAAGTAAATTAACTGACAAAAATGCCCTTCTAGTTCACTTTACCCATCTTCTTGCTTATTTCTCTTTCTATCACCATTATTGTTCACTTTTTCTCATGTTCTCTCTCCTCACCTCAAAACCTAGTTTTCTCTAAATTTCAACAAAACACTTGATCCACTTCTTGGCTAGTTGAAGAATCTCATTGTTCAAGACTTGGAGAAGCATTCATATTGAGAGATTGGGGGAACACACTCATTTTTGAATCCTTCAAACTAGTTTTTCTATGTGTTTTGGTAGTATTTGTGTGGATTAAAAATTAAAATATTATATATAAAACAAAAAAACACATCAAAATAGAACAAACCCGTTAATATTAAGGCTAGACTTAAGTCTCGATCAAAGCCGAATTTGTTTACCTTTAGATATTTTTTCTTGCTTATTTTTGTTATTTCCAAATATTTGTTATCTATCTTCTTTTTGTTTTGGTTTCCAAATTTATTTTCACTCTTTTTCTTGTGTTAGTTTATAGATCTATTTTCTCTCTCTTATGGTTTTTGTTTTGTCTTGAATTGAAAGTTGTTTATGTTGGGAAAAGAAGTAAGGGTATTTTTATCCAAAATCCATTTGAGGTGCTATAAAAACCTAGATTACTAAGTTGGCGTCAGTTATAATAATGCCATTTATTAACGAACTTGTTTGGGTAATTCTTGTTTATTAATTGTAGACACATGTACATGTGTACCAAATATGGTACCTATGCTTAAGATTTTAACTTAACTGTTGTAAGACAAGAAAAAAGGATTCCCCTCGTGGCCAATTTGATGGTGGTTCTTTATCTGGTAAATTGTGAAAGTGTACGGGTGGATGCTAGTAGACTTATGGTACGTTTGAGATTGTTGTAGCTTATAAAATAATCACTTATTTCATAATTTAGAATTTAAAAAGTGTTTGGTAAGTTGATTAAAAATTGATTATTTTTTAAGTTACTTTTGGAGATATGATTATTACAGAATAAACTTAAGAAATAATCAATTTTTAATTAATTTACCAACATTTTATGAATACTAGATTATGAAATAAGTGATTATTTCATAAGCTACAACAATCCCAACGCTCCATTAATCTCATCACCCAATATGTAAAAGTTTGAGTTGTTGGAAGCTTCTATGCTATATGTATAAATAGTGGCGGAGCTAGAAATTCAACTCAATTAGGGCTTGGTTTAAAAACCTAGTTATTATAAAATTTTCTATTTTTTGTTAATGAGCAGAGGGAGCGGATGAGGTGATCTACCTCGTTTGACAATAACCTCTTCTTGTCTGTTCTTTGTGCTAACAACATGCGGATGAAACACCATCTCAACTGACTTTTACATAAATGATATACAATTGTTTGACTTTCTCAAGGGACTTTTAACTTAGATAATTGAAATTCTCTTGAGCCAAATAAGGGCAATGTAATTTTTTAAGTGAGGACTTAAGCACCCGCTAGGCTTGAATTGCCTCCAGTCCTTTTCATATCCTACCTTGTTTCTATGTGCTTATTTTAGCAAGCAAAGTTGGTACTGGGATAACATGGGAATTCATATTGTTTAGGAATGGAAGCTATTATGTTGGTGTTCGAAAGGAAGCAGTGCTAGTACTATGATCAATTTGTATGAATAACTACAATTGTTGCTTCAGTTTTGTATATGGTGCTTAAATTCAAATGTGTAAGATTGAGCAAATGCCTTGTTATGTTTGCATAGGGTGCACCTAATTGGTGTAGGGGGAATGGATAGATTGTGAAATAGTAAGTTAAATTTATTGCTCCACTGCTTTTGTGGGGATTCAGTGTTAGTCTTATTTGGAGGTTTTTTTTTTTTTTTTTTTAATTTAAATTTTATGTCAGTGAGTTTGTGTTAATTTATTAGTTGCCTATATTCATCTTTAATGATTTCCTATTCAGTTAGGTTTGATATGTTGTTTTTTCTTCAAATTAGTGTTTGACCTTGCTAATATTTTGAAAGTAGACCTTTTTATTCTTTTTTCTTTTTCATTAATCAATATTTAGACACTTGGCTTGTGTTGGTAAATTTGGTGCATATGGTGGGTGTGGAAAGGTCGTGCAGGCTCCTATGTGAAGGGAGACGTGAAAGGGAAGGCTCCCTTCACACTGCCTTCCTCCCCTTTCACCAATTGCAGCCTCCTCCCCTTTACGAACAGCCACACATTGCCATCCATCCAAACCACCACCAGTCATGCCCAAAGAGACCCATACTCAAATCAAACACCACCAATTAACCTAGCCACTTCCGGAATGAAACCCATGCCCAAATCATAAAACCAAAGCACAATCACCAGCAGCCAAGTAAAGTCCAAACCCGATTCAATTAACCAAAATCAACAACCAAATAAAAAATAAAATAAAATAAAATATACCATTGCAATTCCAAAACCATTATATCAAAGAGAGTAGAGAGTAGATTAGAAGCAAGGAAAAGTAGGAAGGCTGGCCCAAGCCCCTCCATGGTGACACCGTGACGCTGAGGCTCGCTGAGCCTCCTCATGAGAAAGGGGAGGCGGGAGGCCCACACGCACCTCCCCTTGGTAATAGGAGGCCAACATGAGTCTCCTCTCAAATCTAGGAGGATGCTTACGCTGGCCTCCATGACTTGTCTAGGAGGAAGCGGCCTACCGGCAAGCTGTGGAGGACAGCAATGGCCTCCCAAATTTTGTTTTTTTTTTATTTTTTTTATATTTTGCTTATGATTTATGATTTTGTAGTTAACTGTTTATTTTATTAATATTTATTTTAAATCTTTAACTTTGCCTGTGTTAGTCTTTTCATACGCCAAGATATATCAAACTTAATGGAACCCTTAGTCTCCCTTAGTCTTTTCATCATCCATGTTCAATGTGTGGCCATAATTGAGGGGTGTGAGTATTTTTTTTCCCTAACAAATACTGACAGAATCTTAAACTTTACCCTTTATTATATTCCATTAGGACGGGTAAAGGAATGCTGGAAAACACATTGTTCGTATTTAGTCTTTATCCTGGTATATCAGATTCCGAAGTTACTAGCACTTAGTTATGAGTGATTTGTGTGCTAGTCTTTAGCCAAAATTTTGTTGCTATGAGTTGCATTTTTTTTTTCTTCTTTATTGTTTTGTTTATTATTTGGGTAGACTTGCAACCTCTTTCTTTCTTTATTAATGATTTTCTTTTGACAATTATTGACACCTTTTATCTGCTTAAAATAGGTAGTTATCCCATTACATCAACTTAAAGCAGTTAATCCTTCATCAAGCAGAAACAATCCTGCTGAAAAATACATCCAGGTTATCTCTGTTGATAGTCATGAGTTCTGGTTCATGGGCTTCTTAAACTACAATGGTGCTGTGAACTGCCTACAGGAAGCTTTGCAGGCCGTTACATCAGAGTCAGTTTGATTTCTTGTTTCATCTCAAGCTTTCACTCTATTGTACAATGTTTTTCATGCCACCATGAAGTTTCATCAGTGTTTCTGAAAGAGCGTCTGATCATGGATGCTGCTCATGTTTGGGAATCAGAACTAGGTAACTGTAGAGATTATTATTGCAATATTTATTAATGCACACTTGGAAAATTATATGAACTTATTGTTAGTGCATAGGGTTGTAATTTTTGCATGATAGCTTGTTGGAAAGCTTTATACTGTATTGAATCTTTTTTTCTAAATTATAATACTTATTGCATTCTTTCTTAAACTAGTTGTTACTTATTACTTGCTTTCTCAACTTGCTTTTAAATTAGTCAAGTTTCTTATGTTGTTCGACATGGTTCGCTCGCGGTTGTAACTTTCTTTTATCATTTAATATAGCTTCATTAGCCGATACTATGACATAAATATAGCTTTAAACCCTTCAGTTTGTCATCCATACTCTTAATAGTTGCAGATTTCATTTTAACATCCACACCGACCTCATCAGCAGCGGTCCTCATTGCACGAGTTGTTTCAAGTAATCGTTTTTCCTTTTACATTAGGAATACGCTCAGTTGGGTTAGTATCATATTGCATTACTAACGTAGATTGTCATGAAAACTATAGTTATAAAACATCATATTGTTAGCTGGGTTTCTCAGCAGGTAACGATGGAAAATTTTGAAGTTATTTGAAGCTCCCTTTATCGATTTATAATTATTGTAGTAGTAGTTGTGTGAAAGTCTCCTATATTGGTTTATTAATTAGTATAATAATTAGATAGTGCATTCATATTCTAAGGATGATTAAGAAGATAGTCTAGAATCTATATTTATCCTTATTAGTAAGATGACCATGAAAAATACTGACTTCTGCTCTCATTATTCGGCTACCATACACCCACACGTCGAGGTTGTAGATTTAAGTATTGACTAATCGTTGACTTATATTAGTAACTAACGGTTAGGAAGAAATGTTAATTTTACCCTTGACATAAATTATATAAAAAAAAAAAAAATGCATTGCAAAAACGTAAAAAAAATAAAAATAAAATTTTGAGGGCCTCCATGGATGAGATGTGAAGGTGGCCCTCTATCTCCCCCATTGTACCTCCATTTTCATCCTCTTAACAGTCAATCCCACCCTCACATTTCTCTTTCCAAACCTTCAAAATCTTACATAAAACCACTTCAAAGTTCAAACCATCCCACCAACACAAAACACAATCAACAATCGTATATATATATATATATATATATATATATATATATATATATATATATATTATACAGAGAACTCCACCAGTGGTGGACAGGCGGAGTCGGTGCAATCTCTATAGTGGAGATCACACCAGATTTGGAGATGAGGTGCGATCTCTACCGATCTCCATAATCTGATCTCCACCAAAAATGAAGGAGACAACATCGATGTCCTCCAAAGGAGATCTAGCCACTAAATCTATCAAATGGAGGACATCACCAGATCTCTTCAACATTTTTTTTTTGTTTTTTATTTTAAATTAATATTATTTTACATTTTATTAGTTTTTATTTTTAATTAATTTATTAGAATTATTAGGGTTTAAGTGGTGCGTTGGATAAGTTATTTTCTTTTATTTATTTATATAAAATTTTAAGTAAAAAGATTAAATTACATATAGTTAGTGACTAATTAAAATCAACGGTTGGTCAACTATTAAGAGAGAAATTTTATATAATAAAAACATTTTCGGATATTAGGTCTAATTTCACCTAATATCAAGATATTTTAATTCAATTAACCCTTAAAAACAAATAAAGGAATTGTTATTATGAATTAAATTTGTGACAATTTTTTAAATCAGAAGTGTCACCATCACAGTCATAGTCACAATTATAATTAACATTTCCTTATAATAATTTTGTAAAATATTTACGATACAACAATATTTTTGGGCCTTTAAAGGGTGTGGAAACACATTGTATAAACACATACAACTATACAAGTATGTTCTTGACAAGAGAGACAATTTTGTGTTATTTGTGTAATTTGTGTTGCACTTGTGATAATTCAAACACAACTAAATTAATGGTGGGGCAGTACGACCATGGTTCATCCTAGTAATCATGTTAAAGCACACAACCATTACTTGCAAAATAGTCTCATGTTAGTGTTGCGATCACAAGTCATGTAAAAATGATTTTTTGAGAATCCGAACATGGTCTGTTTAATTTAATGTCAATTCGAATCTGATATATTTAATTTACTCGTCCATAATTCTTTAAAGTCACTCATTACATAGTATAATATTCAAACATCATGGTAAAAATTGACACCAAAAACGTGTGAAGAGCAAAACTTGGTAGAGAGGGTTGATGCCTAGTGTGCCCAAAGTTGTGGAAAACTGTAAGTAGGGCGGTGCATAAATGGAAGAGTGACTGTGAGAGTAATGGATGGGCCAAATGGCCTATACATTAGGTGGGCCATCACATTTAAGGCCCCATACACACCATAATATTAATATATAAAATATATTCTTCTTCTTTGTTGGTTTCATTTTCTAAAGCATTGACTCTTCATGAGGTGGACCATCCCATTTTAAGCTTTCGGCAGCTGATCTGTAAACACTATTTAGTGTACGTATGAGAGTTTTTGAACAGTTAAAAAATCTGTTTTACGTCTATTTAAAAAAATTTAAATTTTAGACTTTTTTAATTAGATTTTTCTAAATTTTTAAAAATATTAAAATATTCAATATAATTTTATTAAAATTTATTAATTTTATTATACTTTTAATTTAAATTATATTTTAAAGAATTTTTTTAATTTACGTTTGCCGTTTTCTTAAAAGTTCAAACTCTTACCAGCCGACCCTTAATCCAATTTAATTTTAACAAATCTAAGATAGATTTTGGTAATAATGAGAGTATATAAATATATATGAGAATGTCAAAAATCAAATGATACATATTCCGTTTGCACGCGTGAACGTCATTTCATGAGATTAAATTAAACCATTGTCGTCACTCATCACATCTTGATATATAGTTTTGTTTAGTTTTGTTTTTTTTTTTTTCTATCACCTTAAAAGTTAAAAAACAATGTCATGATGTTAGTGAAACCTATAAACCCAAAAAGCCAAAAGTTAAGTGATAGTTATAATGATAACCACCTCACAAAACTCATTTTAGAATTAAAGCAAATTGGAACAAAGGAAACAGGACAATTCGTGCATTTTTATACATAATAACATTCATGACATTCTAATGCCTTTTTTTCCACAATCTATATAGTTTCTGTTTTATATATACGCAAAGCATTAAAATTTATAAAATTATCTACTTTTAATACGGAAAGAAATATATTAATATTATTATACTTTTTATAAATAATAGTAAAAATAATATATACACTATTAAAGTGTTAAATATTAGTAGTTTGAAGGAGTTTGAGATTCCTTTAATTACCAAGACAATAAACGTTCGGTTAAAGTTGTTAAAATTTATATTCATTAGACAATGAAGTGCTAATTTTTTAATTAATAATGTTTCTATTTGATTGGAAGATGCTCCTTCTTGTCTGAATCAGGGCCTTCTGTCTGATATCGAGTACTAATTATGTTTGTTTTATATTTCCTTCTAAAAAAAAGTAATATCAAAAAAGAAAAGGAAAGAAACTATTTTACAGTAGTAAAAGATTTGTTTGAACAGTAGCAGTTTGACGACCCTGATAACTAATTTGAAAGTAAGCGACTCTACTGTACTAATAAAATCATTGTACTTGATAGATCATCATCATCTTTTATTATTTTGCTGGACTTTTAACATTATTTAATTATTTTATTATCTAATAACCTGTTCATGATAGTCACGTTGGTGAACACATCTATAAGATTTTTCATACTCGTGGTAGAGAGTCGCACGATTTGGGATGTAACCTAGAGGTTGAGCGAACTATCATGCTAGCAGATAGAAAAAAGGGCAGAGAATGCCGTAACTAGAGATTATATGAAGGCACAAATCAGATTAGACAGTAAGTCACACGACCACAGGTCTTGCACGCGCGTAGCCAATTGTTTTCTTGTTTCGATTAGGCTCCGTTTTTTAGTATAAATTTTGACCATATTTGGAATGCTTTCCTATGTCGGTTTTTTTTTAGTTTTTTTTTCATATAAATACCTATGTAAGTTTAGGGTTTTGTATAATGGTAAAATAGGGTGAGAGAAAAGGAAAAACACTAGTAAGAGAAGAGAAAGATTAGCAAATGACATACACAGAAAGAAAAACAGTATGAGAGTTTTTTCAGTGTCTTTGTAATCAAATCTTTTATAGTGGATTAATTGCTGGTGCACTCTATAAATGTAGAAAAATTTTCGAACTACGTAAAATTACTGTATTAATTATTCTTACTTTATTTTATGTCTACTTTATATTTAGTTTGTATTTGCATATATAAAAAGAGAAATTCTGTACAAATTCCTAACAGATATTTATATCAAAGCCAAGTTGACTGATAGGCCTGAAGTACTCCTCACAGAGCAATAACATAAAGTTGTAAAATAAACCCATGGGTATGGTTATTGCTTGAGGACCTCACTGTTGGAAATGGAGATGGAGGTTCAATTGTGTAATATCAGATAAAAGAAACACTATTGCACTGCATTATATTATATATATATATATAATGAAATAGAAAATAGAAAGAGATGAGGGACATGGAGATGCAATTGTCATAAAATAACACATTATGATGATGATGATGATGATGGAGAGAGGGATGGGTGTTAAGTGTAAGGGGTTTCAATTGCAAGCAAGAAATAGTGATTGAAGAGAATATCTTCCATTTAAGTGCAAACTGGATGGTAGTGGAAGAAGCATTTGAGTTTGTCAGCCCAATTTTAGTAGCTTATTCATTTCTTTCAACTCTTAGCTTTACCTTCCCATTAACATTTCCAAACCAACTACTCTTTTTTTTTTTTTCTTCCTTGTATCACTCACATGCTTCCTACTTACTCTATACCAACTTTGACACAATTTGTTTTATTCTCTTGTGATTAATGTTTTCACAAATGGACTATAAAGTATAATGACTAAATAATACCTAGATTTCCTGAGTTTTGTTCATCTATAAGCGAAATCAATTTTTGGGTTTATTATTAAAGACCTCTCCTACCGTTAATTAAACTCCATCCAATTTAACAGTTGACCATATTTGACTGTTAAAAAGACTAAAATACTCTAAAATAATATATAAAATTACTAATATTCATTAAATGAAAGAACTATAAAAAAGTTAAAAAAAATGAGATGGGTGATGAAGATTTTAACATTTTATTTAACTTTTTTATTTAATAAATATTAGTAATTATATATATTATTTTGGGGTATTTTAGTCATTTTAACAGTAAAACATAATCAACCGTTAAATTGTATGGAGTTTGAGTAACGTGCAGGGGAGGTCTTTACCAATAAACCCAAATATTGATTTTGCTTATAGATGAGTAAAATTCAGGGGTTTTAGGTGTTATTTGCTCAAACATAAATATGCTAACAACTCATCATCACAATTATTTTATTCGATACACTATACGTAGATAATAATTTATCATGTAAAAAAAATTATAATATAAATAACATACATATTAAGGAAGGATTAAGAATTGAAAAATTATATAAAATATTTATATTAATTTTTTCAATACACAAAAAATTACAGACTTATATATTTTAAAATTAAATATTATTTATTTATTTAAATTTGTACAGTTTAATTGGTTTCCCTAATTGTCTTTGCAACCAAACAAACCCATGAAATGATTTTCTTCCTCTTTTTCATTAGATTTCCTAATTTACACCAACAAGACCCATAACACCTATCACATGCTTTCCTTTGAACTAGACATAAAATTACTTCAACTTCTTCCACGCCTCCTCCATCATCAAAAATACAAGCATTTTCTATGCTTGTGAAAAAAAATAATAATTCATATACATGCTTGCATGTTACAATAATAATTATTAAATAAATAACACTAAGCCTACTTGAGGTTTGTTGAATTACACTCGAAATCAAAATTTATAGAAATTTATATTACACTCCCTAGACGTTAAGTTTGACCATTAAAAAGTAAGTTCGAGCGTCTCTTTGTTCACGATCCATGGTAGATCTATAGTGGATTCACCGTGGATCTCTCTCGTCTTTTTCTACTTTTCTATTTTTTTTAACGATCAAACTTGACGTCAGGAGAGTTCAGTGTAAATTATTAAAATATTTGATTGCAAATGTAATTCAAACCTCAAGTTTGTTTTCAATAATTATTCATTATCAAACTCATAAATAACACTAATATAATATCAGTAAAGCAATATTTGTCTATTTAGTCATAAAATCCTCTCTCTCTCTCTCTCTCTCTCTCTCTCTGTGTCTGAACCAGTGAAATCTTTTGTTACTAATTCTAATGTTTTAAACCCAGTAATACAATATAAATACTTATAGTTCTGATCATCACTAACAAAAGGCAAAAAAAGAAAAAAGAAGATGAAGAAAAGACATTGTCATGATGAATAATTAAAGAGTAGTAAATCTTTTAGAAAACAATACAGAAGAAGATATTTGGTTTGTCCTTGTTGGTAAAATTTGCATATATGAGCTGTAATAATAATGATGATGATACATGAGAAGAAGAACAACAACAACAACAAAAGAAATATAACACAACACAACACAACACAACAAAATCAAGCAATAACACACAAATGAGAAGTGTGTGTGTGTTTGTTTGTTTGTTTGTTCGTTCGTATATACATGTTTGGTGGGCAATGTAATTGGTTAGTGCAAGCAAGAAACAAGCTTGGGGCCACTGTTTTCAGATAGCTTGACAGAAAGAAAGAGAAGAAAAATTAAAAAAAAAAAAAAAAGCTGCCACAGAATATGGAAATGGAAATCAAGGTCCGTCCCACTCTTTTCTCGTCTTGTCACTTTCCACATACCTTTTCTCCGCAATTCTCTCTCTCTCATGCATCTTAATAATAATATTCAGTCTCTTCTTACCTTAATTACCTTACATCTATTGATCACCCCTTTCCCTTCCCTTATATTTTGGTAGTTTCTACTAGGGTTGGATACAAAAATCGATTCAAATCGTATTTTATAGTTTGAGTCGGTTTTAAATTTAAATTTAGGTCGGTTCAGTTTTGATTTTAAAAAAACCGTTTAAAAAGGTTTGGTTCAGTGTTATACAGTTTTGGATTACCTAAAACCGGTTTGATCCGGATATCCGTATTATATAAAGAAAAAAATATCTACATTATTTCATAACATTATACTTTGTGTTGTTCACTTGATGCAAAGGTTCAGCTACATTACTTTTCACATAACATTTTACTTTGTGTGCTTGAATATGTGATTAAATATGGTTTGTATGTTACATACTCTCAATTTCCTTCAAAATTATCTCAAACAACCCTAATTAGCAAAATTTAGGATTGTTAATTGAGTTCAAATGTTCAAATTAACCATCGTATGGAATATTATTCATCTAGTTGTATTTTTTTACCTTAATTTTCCTTGATTTTTCAACAAATGAAAGCTGCTTTCGTTGATTCACAACTTAACATAAAGAGATTTGTCGCATGTACAACACATCTGGTATAAAATGCTCTGATATTAGTTTTATTCCCTGCTGATTTTAGTTGAATGATTTTTATACATGATTACTATGATGTTGAAATCAAGTTTGAATTTGAAAATAAATAGCCCAAATACTAAAACTAAAAACTATAGTCCAAATTAGCATTTAAAACCTATTAAATTTTAAATATATAAAAAATGCTTGTTAGGCCCAAAACTGTATTTAACCGAATCGAATCGAATCGTATTACTTTGGTTCGGTTCGGTTCAATTTTTACCTTCAATTCGATTTAGTTCAGTTTTATTTTTTAAAAAATCATATAAATTTCGAGTCGGTTCGATTTTACCCAAAACTGAACCGATTCGAATCTTGCCCACCCTCTAGTTTCTACGTAATAGACTTCCTATTCTACATTTAAATTACCAAAGGTCCCTTAACTTGGTGGTTAGAGGAGTCTCAAACTACTTCAAGCAACACCTCGGTAGTATATATATTATTTTCACTATTACCTATAAAAGCGCAATTGTATGAATAGACATCTTCCAGTATAGGGAGTAGATAGGCTTTCGAAATGGAAGTAAACCCTTACCGTTATTAGGAGTAAACAACTTTCAAAATGGAAGTAGATATCTGGGCCGTTTCGTATCATTTAATCTCGGTAGGTCTCGATATTTTTCTAACTCATAAAGTGTCAATTTTTAAATATATATATATATATATATATATATATTCTATATTTAAATAATTAAATTCATATTGTAAAATATAATTCTTGCTAATTTAATTACTAAGGGCAATTATCAATTTGGTCCTAAACTTTTAGAGAATTATTAATTTTTTAACTCAATTTCATTTATTAGTACCATTGGGCCCTTAGTTTTCGTAAATGTATCAATTTGGTCCCTTTGACCAATTTTTTAACAATCAAACTAATTGAAAATGTTAAAAAGATAGTTTTGCCCATGACTCTATTTAAATGAATTAAAATTATAATTTTAGCCTTAAATTTTTAAAAATATTATTAATAATTAGAAAGGTAATATGTTTATTTTATATTAATTTTTAAAAATAAAAATTAAAAAATTAAAAAAAAAATAAATGGATCTTCCATTTAAAAATTTTTAATTTTTTTTAAAAATATCTAATGAGACGTTATGAAATTTTTTTAAAAAAATTAATATGATTATAATTATTAATAATAAAATTTTATTAATAAAATTATAATTTTAACTCATTTAAGAGCAAAACTAATTTTTTAATATTTTCAGTTAATTTAACTGTTAAAAATTGATCAAATGAACTAAATTAATACATTTACAAAAACTTAAAATTCAATATACTAATAAATAAAATTATATTAAAAAATTAATAATTTTCTAAAAATTAAGTATCAAATTAATAATTGTCCCATTATTAATCATGAAACATATTTCTACTGTAAAATTGAGCAGAGGAGGTATAAAAAGAAAGAGTCCTTTTTAAAAATAATAATAAATATTTTTGTGTTTTTTTTGTAGAAGCGGTTTCCCACCAGCTGACACAAGAGAGAGAGAGAGAGAGAGAGAGAGTTGGTTTTTCAGTGTACAGCCTGTTAATTGTCAGCAGCTTCACTCAGACGTCTATCCATCCGTTTGGCTTGTTTTTGGGTTCACATGATGATACCCTTTTTATTTTTATTGCTTAACACGCGTGTGTATATATATTTTCACGTGTGTATATATATATATATATATATATATATATATATATATATATATATATATATAGAGGCTGGTTTATATTTTTTTGTGACTGGAGTTAAAAAAAAATTATACCTTTTTAGAGTTGGTTGGGTCTAAAATTCGTGGAGAAAATATTAAAATCTCTAAAGAAGTTAAAAAAAAATTGATGCTCTTTCAGAATTTATTAGGTTCAAAATTTATAGGAAAAATATTAAAATATCTAAAGGAGTCTTCTAAATTTTTACGAGTGCATTTAAAAATTATACACTCAAGAGTTTGTTGGTGTCCTAAAATTAGTGGGCCCTGAACAATCACCCAGCTTACCCTGAGTGAGCACTGGGCCTCTATATATATACACAACAAAACCAATATATATCCGTGGTAAAATTACGGTAGTATTTATAGCATCTTTTATTATAAGTGATAACACTTTTTTTTTTTTTATGATAAAATGTTACTTTTAAATAAATAAAGCAATTATACAAATGGAAACAATTATTGGATATTATACATGATGATGCTAAATGACAAGTTTTGAGTTCGATCAAGGTTAAGCTAAATAAATCAAAGTCCAAGAAAAGTACTTTTTTTCCAAAAATATTAAGAAAGTTACAAGTAGGAAGTTGGCGATAAGCATCAAAGCTATAAAACAATTAAGATGATGATGTCGATGAAAACATACATAGATTTTTGGGATGATTTGAATTTTTTGAAAGGACATTTGATAGTTAATGAAGTCACAATTAACTCTTATTCTTATAACAATAGCACGTCTTCATTTCCTGTTCCGTTCCGTTTATGATTTAACGGCCCCTCCGCATTACCAAAATTATACGAAAAAAAAAAAAAATAAGAGTGTAATAGAAATATCTTTACTACGATTTAATAAAAATATCAATAAAAATATTAATAGTATGATTCGATAAAAATATAATAAATGTTTAGTAAAAATATAGATAGAAATATTACTATCAATATAAATGGACATAAAATTTATAAAAAAGTATAAATTTGACTAAAAATATAATAAATAAATAAATAAAATTTAAAAAAAGGTGAAATAATCAATAATCTAATAAAAAAAGGTTTTTTTTTTTAATAATACTAATGAGATAATATTTTGGAAGTAGAAATATAATTTATTTGGTATTTTGAATAAAATTGTACTCACCGGGCAAAGGAAAAACCACGTGAACTATTAGTTCGCGGGCCGCGAACTATTTCGATTTTTCGATTTAAGATCTGATTTAATTTCTCATCTATTGAGATTTGATTTTTTTCGAAACTGAATGTCGATCACTTTTTTTATTTTTCTCATATTATGGAGATTTGATTTATAGTTCAAATAAAAATAATAAAAAAATGAAAACAAAATAAAAAAAAAACCAAAATTAGTATTATAATAATCGGACGTGCAAAAGGAAGTGAGAAAAAAGGAAAAACGAAGAGAAAGAAAGAGTAAAGTAAAAAAGAGATAAAATGGGTTTAATGAAGGGCAAATTTGGGTTTTAAACAACATATGTGTTATTTTTAAAAGAAACATTAATCTCATATTAGTTATGAAAACAAAGGGGAGAATGGTGTTATTTCTCATCATTTTTTTTTTAAAAAATACAATTTTTTCCAAAAGACATATAATATCTAACAACTACATGATATAAATATGAATATAATTTATATAGGGCTACGTAATAATTAAAAATTTTTTATGAACGGTCAATGTGGTTCAGTGGTAAAGGCGTTCATTTAACCTGATAATATTTCATATTCGAATTGCCACTATTACAGGTGATATGTCAAAAAAAAATTATTTTATTAAACTTTATTTTCTAATGGTTTGCATCATACAAGTCATAAAATTTTCAATACCAAAACGAAAACTTAGGTTGTTCAAACATAATGTGGCTACGTCTTGATTCGTACAATAAAATTGTACTTCAAAAACAAAAAATCATAGTCAGATTCTTGTTGAAAAAAATATCAGTAAATTATGATATTAAGAAAAAAAAAACTGTCGAGATTCTTGTTTAAAAAATTAAAAATTAATTATAAAATTATAGTTGAAAAATAATAATAAAAAAATTATAATATGATTTCATAAATTATAGTATATATTGTTATATAGTTTGTTCGAAATTCATTAATATAATACAATATAAAAAGTAAAATATGAATATATAACTTTTTAAAAACAAAATATTAGATAAAAACATTAAAGACTATCGTTAATTTCTCACTTTCAATGATAAAAATATACAAATATTTTATAGATATTTCTTTAATATTTTATAAAAAATTTCACAATATTATATAAAATTATACTACATATTTATCGATATAATATTTTATAAAATATAATAAATATTTTAGAAAAAGATATTAGACTTCATAATAATATCGGTAGATACATGAAAATATCAATGGACATCGATATTTGAATCATTGCATAAAATCCACTGTCCCCATGCTATAAGAAATCAATTTTGTCGGGAACATTAATTTAGTTCCTATTTTTTAATAAAATATATTTTTTTTATTTATATGGTTCCTAATATTTTTTAAATAGATCAAATTGATCATTATGATCAACTATCTAATGGTTAACTATCACAAAATTATCTAAAAGATAATTTTATCTTAGATAGTTCCATTAATAGAATTAAATTTTACATTATAATTAAAATATAATAAAATTATATTAAATTATATTAAATTATATTATAAAAATTTAAACATATAAAATCTGTTAAAAAATATTAAAATTAAGTTATTTTATTAAAAAAATTAAAGAATAAAATTAAAAAAATATTGAAACTAAGAAAAATTAATATATAAAAAATTAAAGAATAAAATTTAATTTATTTATTTAATTTTATTCTTTTAGCTATTTTTATAATTTTTTATTTTTTATTTTTTTAAATATTAATTTTTCTAATAGTATAATTTAATTTAAATATTTTTAAATAGGTTTTATATTTTTAAGTTTTTATAATTTAATTTAATATTATTTTATTTATTTTTATTATATTTTAATTAAAAATAATTATATTTATATTAATTTTTTAAGAATAAAATTGTTAAATAGTAATAACTGACCGTTAAATAGTTGGATAAGATACTAATTTAATTTATTTATAAAACGTAGGAGAACACGTAAATTAAAAAACTAATTTAAGTTTTATATTATAAAACTTTTCATAATATAAATATAAATTTCTACTTAATTAAAGTAGAAGATGACATCGCAGTCACGTCTATTGTCAATCAATCTAAAGTGACATAGCTGGTTCAAATTATGTGGAAACACCCGTACCAAGTAGATCATGATTTCATGGCACGGAAAGGCCATTTTTTTTTTTTTTTAGTTTATTGCACCATTTTTTTTTTAAAGTTATATAATTACATGAGAGTTAATTACACTCAAACCCCTGAGGTTTGACTAATTACACTCGCAATCAAAGTTTACATTAATTAACACTAACCTCCCCTCACGTTAACTTTGACCGTTAGAATAAACGTTGACTTTTGCCCAATTTATTAAATGACCAAAATACCCCTGTTAATTAATATTATCAAGTTTTTTTTTACTCTTTTTTTTTAAAAAATTGATAGTGGAATCCAGATTGGATCTCCACCAAGAACAAAAAAAATATTTTTGACGCTTGAATGTCTAGGTTCGTCTTCCAACCTAAAAGGGTTTGAAGTCGAACCCAGAAGGGTTTAACTTTGAACCCTTCTAGGTTGGAAGACGAATCCAGAAGGGTTCGTCTTAGAACCCTTCTAGGTTCGAAATCGAACCCACAAGGGTTCGAATTGAACCCACAAAGGATTCGAAGTCTAGGTTCGAACGAACCCAGAACCCAGACATTCAAGTTTAAAAAAAGATTTTTTCTTTTTGTTCTTGGTCTGGATCTCCATCGTCCATCATTGTTGATGGACGATGGAGATCCAATCTGAATTCCACCATCAATTTTTTTAATAAAGAATAAAAAAAAATTAATAATATTAATTAACAGGGGTATTTTAGTCATTTAATAAATTTGGCAAAAGTCAACGTTTATTATAACGGTCAAAGTTAATGTGAGGGGAGGTTAGTGTCAATTAATGTAAACTTTGATTCCGAGTGTAATTAGCCAAACCTCAGGGAGGTTGAGTGTAATTAACTCAAAAAAATTGATAATATTAATTAACAGGGGTATTTTGGTCATTTAATAAATTTGACAAAAGTCAACATTTATTCTAACGGTCAAAGTTAACATGAGGGGAGGTTAGTGTCAATTAATGTAAACTTTAATTCCGAGTGTAATTAGCCAAACCTCAGAGAGGTTGAGTGTAATTAACTCAATTACATAATTAATAATTACTGGGACCTACTGAGATCAATTACTAAATATATTATTCAAATATTAAGAGATAATTATTCCCACAATAAAATACAAATATTGAGTTTTATCCTCAATTTTAAATGATTAGATAAAAAATATGATTTTATTTTTTATTTTTAAAAATTTAACAAATTAACTTTAACTTATATATTAAATAAAAATTTAATATGTGTTAATAAAAAATAAATTAAAATTATAAAATATATAAAATTTATAAAAAAAGTCCTTAAATATTAAATAAATATAAAAAATAATCTTAAAATAAATTAAAACCAAAATTAAAGATTTTTGAAAAAAAAATATTATAAAAATTTAATAATTTAAAACATTTCAAATTAATATTAAAATATAAAAAATAAAATAAAGTGCAAGGGTTAAAATAAAGTGCAAGGATTAATATTTTTTATATTAAAATACAAAAAATAAAGTGCAATAAGTTAAAATTAAAAAATAAAATAAATTATTAAAATAATAAAAAAATTTAAAAATGCAAGGAGGATGCATTATTATTTTTAAAAATTATCAATTTTTAATAATTATTTTTAAAATAAAATAAATTATTAAAAATAATTTTTTCTATTTTTTATTTTCTCATTTTATTTTATTTTTAAAATTAAATTTAATTAAAAAATTATTTTTTAACCTTAATTTTTATTTTTATATATAAAAACTAAAATACTTCTAATATTATTAAATTTAATTAATTATTAGTTAATAAAATGACTAAATCAATAAATTTAAAAAAAAATTAGGAATCATAAGAACTAAAAAAAAAAAAATATCGTTAAAAAAATAGTTTATCTTTGTTTTTGTATTACAATAAGGTAAATAAAAAAATAAGCTGATTAAGCTCAATAGGTTAGCTACACCAAAACTGGTGCAAGCTTTTGGCCTATGATTATATGACACATCACTATTGATTCTAAAGGCGCACATCACTATGTGATTATAAAGGCGCGATTGATTTGTTGTGTAGGGAGGAGTTTGCTTATCACCACCCTCTCTATAGCATTATCAGCAGCTGCAATTTAATGTTCAATTTGAATAGGATGTGCTCTCTTATTCATGTCTACAGGGAAGATAACAGGTGGCTAATGATTTGGCTATTTTGGAGCAGAATTAAGATGCGAGAATTTTTTATTTTGAGAAACCCCTCTCACGGGGTTTTTCTTTCTTTATAGATGATTTTAGGGGTTTATCTTCTTGTTTTTTTTTTTTTCTTTTTAAATCTAATACCCTTATAGGTAGGAGAACTATCGAGATCAACTGAGATTAAATCATACAAATACAATCTAGATAACTATCGGGACCAACGGCCCAGACAACTACTCCTAACAGCAGGAGGGATCTACTCCTAATACGGGGGAGAGGTCTACTCACACAATTGCATTTTTATGGACAATAATAGGAAAATATATTTACATATACACACAAGTATTTGAAACTTGGTGGCTTTAAGGATTTTGAGGCCTCCAACTACCAAGGCAAGTGATCTTGTGTATTAAAGGTTTATCTTTAAGTAGGCGTCTTTGTGCCTCTTATTAGTTTTTTTATTTTTATTTTAGGCGTTTAGTCCTCCTCTTTACCAAAAAAAATTCCTATTTTACACCAAAAATTAGTAATTCATTCTAAATTTATCACTTTCCAATAATTTTTGAATTCTTATAAATATTTAGTTGACTAAAATCATGCTATTATTTATCACCATTTGTTATCTCTTCTTACTTCATCTCTTTCTTTTATTATAAGATATTTCTCTCTTTCTCTCCCTCTTCAACCTAATCTGAACTACATTAGGCTCTTGCTTCTCCATAATTGTTATACAAGTAGTTATGCGACCTCGTTAGTCCAAGCTTTCTCTCTACCAAACTCACTTCTCCGAAATCTTCTACCATCAAGCTTTCTCTTGGTAGAACAAAGATTGTTCGTTGTGGCAGTTTTAAAACACCATACCTTTGTGCTTCAAAACATCGAATTATTAGGACTAATTAAATTTAATAATTACCATAATTTAAGAGCTATCTATGAAATTTGCCTCTTATATTATTTTATTTTCAACCTTTTTCTTTTTTTTTAAAAAAAAAAAGAAAAGAAAACCGGTGCTTCTGCTATTATTTTTTATTTTTTGAAAAAAAATTCAAAATGGAAAGAGATTTTTTATTTTTATTTTTGAAATATAAAAACAAATATAGCATGTGTTGAAAACGGTTTTCTAAAACCATTGGGTAGCACTTATTTAATTTATATAAACTTTAATTTTTTTTAATGAATATAACTTTTATAATTGATATTAATGTTAAAATAAATTTTATTAAAGAATATGAAATATTTAAGATATATAATTAAAGAATAAATAAATATTAATTTTACTAAATTTAAAAATCAATAATAAATTTAAAAAATAAAATAAAATAAAATGTTCGCTTGCTGTCTCCTCCAACAATGAAGGAGGCAGCCTCCTCCAATGTCGGAGGAGCCGATCTCCTACTCCATTTGTTGGAGGAGCAAATCAGAAAAAAGAACTAATAGAGGAGCAAATTGCGAAAAAGAAAAAAAAAATCTGTATGTGTATTTTTCAAATTAGTGTGTTTTAATTTTAATACTAGCTTTGTTTTTTTTTTTTTAAAAAAAAAAAACAATTTGGCAAACGATTATCGAAAATGAATTCAAGTTCGATTCTAAAAATCGAAAACGAAAATGGTTGAAAATCCATCTACCAGACGAACCCTAAATAAACCGAAACAAAAGAACATGGTATGGTTCTTTAATCGAACATTGAAAAGGGAAAGAAAAAGAAAAAAATTTCCCTAAAGTATTTCTCAGAAATTTTGAGAAACGATGACACCATCCAAAGGGACTAACATGTCTCCCTCAGGTATGCGACTATGCGAGAGTGTAAGGTTGGTAAAGATTGAGACCTACAACTACTCTCATTTGTTACATGAGACTCTCCTCGCGTGTTCTCACGCGTATTCCAGTGCGATCCTTCTTCTCATACCTGCCTTTGTTTTATTTTCTCGCTTATACAGACATATCAACTATTTAATGCATGTTGACGCCAAAAGCGCGTCACTCCTGTCGGAACTCATTACACGTAAGCAGCTGCCTTAAATGCCGACACTCTATTATATTTCCTTAATATTTCCGGGTCGTCTCTCTGCTATACGCGCTACTTGTTCGCCGTTGGGACCAAGAGAATAGGCTTGGAGCGTGAGGAGGCGCGTGGGCGTTGGATTCCTTTTTTTTTTTTTTTTTACTTCTGTCACTGGCAGGACTGTACTATCACTCCACCTCACGCCACAGTCGACACCATCTGATCCACACAGTAGTACCCTTCATTTTTAACCGTGCAGTAAATAACATGAGTAACAAAGAGTGAGATTTGAAAATGGGGAAAGTATATGAAGAGCATAGAAGAAGAAGGAAAAAAAAAAAAAAAGGCAGCGAGTTTGGGAGAGAGAGAGAGAGAGAGGGAAAAATTGACGTCCACACTCTCTCACTCTTCTTATCTTCTCTCTAGAAGTTTTAATCTGTATTTGGTTTGCTAAGCGAAGAAGAATATTGTTAGTGAAAAAGAGAGGAAAAAAAGAAGAAGAAGAATGGAGTTTGAGGATCAAGAAGAGCAAGAGGAAGAGATGGGTTTGCCAACAAGTTATGACTCGCTTGGCAACTCATCTCGAACAAAAATGGAAGCGGCAACGGAGGCTCATCCGCCGAGGAAGCCCAGGTACAGGGAGTGTTTGAAGAATCACGCCATTGGGATTGGCGGCCATGCTGTTGATGGTTGTGGTGAGTTCATGGCTGCTGGTGACGAAGGTACACTTGACGCGCTCAAATGCGCTGCCTGTAACTGTCACCGGAATTTCCACCGTAAGGAGACGGAGCCTCCTGCACCCGGTGGCTCTAGTAGTGAGCTCTATTTTCACCACCACCACCAACCACACCAGGTTCCTCAATTCACTCCTTATTACAGGACTCCGACCGGGTACCTGCACGTGGCGGCAGCTCATAGGCCGCTGGCTCTGCCGTCGACGTCGGGTGGTGGAGGCACTCACAGCCGGGAGGATCAGGACGACGTGTCTAATCTTGGCGGGTCTTCGAGGAAGAGGTTCAGGACCAAGTTTACGCAGGAACAGAAGGATAAAATGCTGGCTTTGGCTGAGAAGTTGGGTTGGAGGATTCAAAAGCATGACGAGGAGGTAGTGCAACAGTTCTGTAACGAGACTGGTGTCAAGCGTCATGTGCTCAAGGTCTGGATGCATAACAACAAGCACACTTTGGGTAAGAAACCCTAGAATATACATATTCATCATTCTCAATCTTTCTAGCTAAACACTGAGGGTGATCATCTAGCATTTTGAACAAAGTAAGGACATTTTCCACTCCAATGAAGCCAAAATACGGTGTGGAATTAAGCAGTCTACTTTTACTCGGTTGGATGCTCACTTGATGAGGATTACTTCTACTTGCTACCACCACTACTACTATTAGTACTAGTACTTTCTCAGGATCATTTTAGTTAGTCTTTAGGGTTTTTTTTTTCTTTGTTATTTTTAGGGACTTAGTTAACATTTGGGTGGCATTATGTTAATTTGGATGGATATTATGGAGTTGGCTCACAGTAGATTAATGTAGATGGCATATTTTTAAGTTATCTTTTTTTTTCCCCTTTAATTTTTCAGTGCATTTGATATCTTTTTGGCTCATGAATTTCAGTGGATGCTTTGTTGTTAGCAATGATAATGAGCAACCAAGTACTACATGGTAAGTGGGTTTTAAGGTTTTAGTGTATCAGACTAGCTATCAGAACCTTGAGCTAGGAGGAATGTGTGTGAGAGTGAGAGAGAGAGAGAGAGAGAGAGAGAGAGAGAGAGGATGGTTGATGAAGCAAGCAATGCAACCAAACTGGTAACGTCTGGTTCAACTTTGGATTTGACCTTTCCTTTGTAAGTTTGTGTCATCAGAGGCCTCAACGTGTTCGAAGCTGCATTTCCCATTGACATGTCTCTCTACACGCGTCTTTGCGTGACTACGTTTTGTGTGCATCATCGCTTACTTCTTCTAACAAACCCATTTCACCTTTATGTTTGAGTCCAGATCCTGAAGCTATCCCTTGGATTAGTGTGCTTGGAGAGAGAGAGATAAGTTTTTGAAGCCTGTTATGGATGGCATTGAACCCTTTTTCTGCTTTTTTTTCCAAAGCAGATTCTTCTTCCTCTCATACAATGTGGATTCTTTTGGGCTTTTTGCTCCTGGGTTTTCACAAATCACAATATATCCTTTGCTTCCTTGGTGCATTTCTTCTTCTATTTACTTTTTCTTCTTCTTCTTCTTTATTGTGCAATTGAATAACTGCACAAAGGTTTGATCATGGGGCCTCCTTCTCTGGTCTGTTTCTGTTACCAAGTCTTTGCTTATTTCTGGCGTTGCATTTACTTTTGCAGTCTTGAGGGCAGACACTGATCATCTTTGATTTTTCTGTTTTTCAAACATCTATATACTATCTTTACATATTGATTTGATTTAATTTATAGTATATACTATTATATAATATAGTATATATATTTCCAGCTTTACATTACATTTTTTATTATAATCATATGATTATATGGACTTCCTTGATAAATAAAATAGTAGCCCAAATGTTAGTTTGATAATTGATGGCTGGTCACCTTGGGAAGGAAACAGCTGAGCCGTTTTGGTTTTATTTTATGTGATTTTTCACATTTTGTTATTAATTTTGTTTCTCTTGGAAAAGAAAATGCATCAGCATAAACAGTAGTATTTGCTCTCATGCAAACTCAATTCCAGATGTGGATAAGTCCATAACATGTCCGAGAAAGTCGATAGATCCAAAGCTGGTCTCAACTCTCAACTCCAATATAATTTCTTTCCCTTTTTTTTTTATATATAAAAATTTGTTTTAAGGGAACATGTGGGCTCTCAAGCAAACCAGAAAAAACCCCTCAAAATTTAATAATATATATCTCAGGAGTGGTACACTGCTTTTGTCTGCAACCATTCAACTTACTAGCTACCCAGTATCACTTGAAGATTTCTCCAGCCCTTGATATATATCATATATATATATATATATATATCCTAGCTAGAATGTGTTCTCTGATTAAGGGTGGTAATTAGAGTGAAATGGGGGTGATTTGTCATCTAATTGTCCTGATCCAGCCAAAAGTTTCAGGCTGGAAGGGAACCTGATTGCTTATATTAAGTAAGAGATAGAGAGATGTGTGTGGTTGTTAATTTTGGTGTGTTATTACCAGTTGTATACTTGATGTTTCAAGTTTACAAGCAAACTATACTTGAGTTGGTAGTTTGCTTGCTGTAGTAACCAACAAATCATATCTACAAATATATACACAGGCAGAGGCACAGCTCAAGATATATACTTTGCTTGATTCAGGAAATTAACCACAATATCAGTTAAAGCCTGCACCACTGGTGATCATGAGTTGTGGTCCTTTTAATTTTATGGAATCTTGGTCAAAGACAGTGATTGATCATCATCCTCTTCTTACATGAATACCCTTAAATGTTATATATATCAACTGTCTTTATATATATATATACTTCATTTGGCCACTATTCAAACATTACAACTATTTAGGGTTTAATATCTTCTCTAATTACAATTTTAAAGTCTCTTGGAACCTTAATTTATCTCTGTACATGGAAATTCATACATAATTTTTACGTTTAGATTCTCAACCAAAATTAGAACATATATATTGTTTCGAAAAGACTATCCGCGTATATATATATTATATTATGTACATTAATGTCGACGATGAAGAATAGACAAATCTGAAGAGTTTTGCGTCCTTAATTAGTATTAGATTAAGATTGTAATTGCTAATCAAGAATTACAATTAGAGACTTTCAATTTATTTATTTATATGGTTGGCTAAAGCCAAAATAAATATGAATAAAGGATGGTGTGTGTTTCATTGAGAGGGAGCAATTTTCAGGCACAATGTTTTGTTTTCTCAGAGAATTATATTGGCAAGTTTCAGCTTTATCCTGTCACCTATGCAAGTGACAGTAGCGAGCTGGTGGGCTGTTTTGAAATAATTGAATCAAATATGATAAAGAGAACATAGGGTCCAAAAAAAAATCATGTACGTACCAGACAGATATTTTGCGAATAATTTGGATTGGAGAGATACACATCACTTGAGTTATGAACGGATGTACGTCTGTCAAAAGTTTTTGTTTGGTAAAGAACTGAGATTTTGGCCAAGTTGTTTTTTGTTTTCCATTTTAGCATAAAAACATTAATGGGCTGATTGTATTTGGATGAAAATTTGGAAGAAACCAAGTGAAATGACTTGAAATTAAGCTGAATCATCCATAGTAATAATTTTAATATTTGATAAAACCTCCTAAATAAATTGTTTCAGAGCTTGGTTAAAAAGAAAGGAGCAAATAACAGCTAGACCTCATCAGATTTGTTAATCTATAAACGGAATTAACTTTTGAGTTTATTGATAAAGACTTCCCCTGTCGTTAGTTAAATTCAATCCAATTTCACGGTTGACCACATTTAATTATTAAAAATACCAAAATGCCCTCAAATAATTATAAAATTACTAATATTCATTAAAAAATTATATTAAAAAATCAGTTAAAAAGATGAGATGAACTGTAGAGTTTTTTGACCTTTTTATTTTATTATTTAATGAATACTAGTAATTATATATATTATTTAGGGGCATTTTGGTATTTTTAACAGTTAAACATGGTCTAAAATTAAATTAGATAAAATTTAACTACCGGTAGGGAAAGTCGTTGTCAATAAACCTAAAAATTAATTCCGTTTATAGATGAACAAACCTGATGAGGTATAACTGATATTTGTTAAAAAAAAAAAATAGAATAGAAGGAGTAGATAATACAAGAGACAAGAGACAAGAGAAGACGTAAAGGAGGCAACATAAGATTGGTATGGGTAGCAAAATAACTTTTGAAAAGCAAAGTTGGAGGAGTATTTGAAGAAGTCATGGCTTTTTGCAGCTGATGAGATGCCTTTATGATGACAATGCAAGGACTGGGATGGTCCATTGTATAAGTTTGGACTGGTCCCTACTCGATCCTCACTCTAAGTTGAATGTATTGATGCCTGTTGAGCTTTTCATGTTGGATGCTGCTGCCCCCACCACTTTGCTCTTTTTGAAGTTGCTGTTATCTATTTTAGCATTTTATATATATAATAAAATTATGAAACTTTTGTTTTTATTAACATCAAAACTTTTTATAAGGTTTTGGTGGTTGGACATATAAATATATATTACTACCATTACTTATAAAAATATAATTGTATGGATAGATTTTTTTCTCGTATTAGGAGTAGTTATTCGAGCCGTTGGTCTTAGTAGTTCTCGCTTCCATTGCTAAGAGTAGTTGTTCGGGCCATACTTTTATAATTTAATCTCAGTTGGTTTCAGTAGTTATCTGACCTGTAAAGGTGTCAGATTTTTTTAAAAAAAAAAGAAAAAATCAAAACTTTATGATTTTGTATATTTAATCTTGTACATGTATATGTATATCCAGCTTCTAAGCAACATTGTTGATACCCTGAAAACGGCTAGTTTGGCCGAGCTTTTAATTTGGATTTATACCTTCTTAGAAGTTCTTTCTACAAAAGTCATATATTTTGTCTTTATCTAGAAGAACTTTTAAATCTTTAAACCCCTTCTTTTGAAAAATTCAAACACTCTCAAAATAGTTTTTTGAACTCAAAAAGTTGAAAAGAAACTTCCAAAAGCTCTACCGCCAAATTGTCACGTTTATAATAAATTTTTGAGTTAATTACACTCAACCTCCCTGAGGTTTGACTAATTACATTCAGAATAAAAGTTTGCATTAATGGACACTAACCTCCCCTCACGTTAACGTTGATCGTCAAAATAACCGTTGACTTTTTTCAAATTTTTTAAATGACCAAAATACCCCTGTCAATTTATATTATCAATTTTTTACTATTCAATAAAAAAAATCAATGGTGAAATCCAGATTGGATCTCCACCGTCCATCTTGATGGACGGTGGAGATCCAATCAAGAAAAAAATTTAGATCTCCATCAAGAAAAAAAAAAAAAAAAATTTTGAATGTTCATCGTCGAACCCAGAAGGGTTCAATTTCGAACCCAGAAGGGTTCGAAGAATGAACCCAGAACCCTTCTGGGTTCGATGAATCTCGAACCTTTCTGGGTCTGGGTTCGATCTTTGAATCCAGAGGGTTCGACGATGAACATTCAAAATTTTTTTTTTTTTTTCTTGGATCTCCACCGTCCATCATTGATGGACGGTGGAGATCCAATCTGGATTTCACCATTAATTTTTTTTAATGAATAGTAAAAAATTGATAATATAAATTGACAGGGGTATTTTGGTCATTTAAAAAAATTAAAAAAAGTCAACGGTTATTTTAACGGTCAACGTTAACGTGAGGGGAGGTTAGTGTCCATTAATATAAACTTTGATTCCGAATGTAATTAGTCAAACCTCAGGGAGTTGAGTGTAATTAACTCTAAATTTTTTGTTGAGGGTTAATTTGATGGGGCTGGGAATCAATTTTGTTCAATAATTTGCCTTCTGGGCCAGAAATTTTATTCAAATATCCATCTTGTATGTGTTACTTGATGTACCCACCCATTTGACTAAATGTCCTACTTTCTAGGCTGCAATTAGGGCGCATGTGACCTTTGGTTGTATATCAGATGTACTTCAAAACTAATAAATATAGCAATTGATGTTGGTATCACGACAACATGCCAATAAGCAGCCGTCGAGGATTAAGAAATTAATGATATCAGTATATTACAGAAATCTTTAACGAAATTAAAAAAAATACAAAACAATCAATACTTTTATTTATTGCAATCTTACAACACGTACCTTTCAATCACACGTGACGTAGCTAACTATATATATTATTGGGTTAAAAATCATAATCAAAGGTATAAAAATCTGTTAATATTGGACCAAAAAAATCAAGTTCAACATTTCCATCCCACTTCAAGCATCTTGTTATCAACCTTGCGCTTCTCAGATGAACCGTTGAGGTTTCTCTTGTTCGAGTTCATTTTCGGGGAGTATCCTTGATACTTAATATTATTGCTTAGTATTTTAGCCTGATGATTTGATTTTGTATTGTTTAGAGGACTATGAGTAGGACCTTTACCTGATGATCGTAAACTGTTAGCCCAATCGAACTTCTTGTTGTTATTGGAAACCACCATTGCTGCTAGCATATTTTCTGATCTTGATGAGGTCCAGGGCCGAGTAATACCCTTATCAGGAGCTTCTTTTTTCATCTCTTTTATTTCGATCTTGGTTCCTCCTTCCATTTTTATGCATATATTCACCTCAGAAATTGTTTTGTTCTTCTTGTAATCACCACCAGAATCGATGATCACTTTCTTTGCATTATTATTATTATTTCTTTCCTTTTGGTGCTTATAAAGCCGGTGCAATCTAAGAGCAAGATGATATATTCCATCTTTGATTTCCTCTTCCAAGATACTTTCTATCTCACTTTCGAGCTCACCGCGTATCTTTAACTCCTCTTCAGACATATTCCCTGCTGCCTTTGGCTTATTCTTGGTTACCTCTTGATCATACCATTCGTCACCACCAAAAGAGTTGTCATCATGAGCTGATAAATCTGCAAAAGAAACAGAAAGATGTAATGCTCACTACATATATATATAAGAACTGAGAAACAATTAAAAAGAAACCGATCATGAAGAACCTAGCAGGTGGGATTTTGTGAAGTTGGGTTGTTGCTGTTGGTCCATCTTCAATAAAATTATGCTTTGTCTTGTTGTGTGTGTCACCATTTATTTATATAAATCACAGTAACGCGATTAGGAGTGATGGGGAGTGAAGTGGACATAAACAGTGATGTTATAGGGGATAAATGACAGTTAGAGATGTTATTTTGATTGGTTTATTCAAATTTAGGCGCCAATATCTGTAGGTGAAGTGGGAAATTATATTATGAGAATGCTATTTGTAGTAAGATAAGATGAAGAATATTTATGTCTAGATTAAGTAGTGCTTTACTTGGAAGCGACTTAGGTTTTTGGGTTGCCCTTAAAGCACAATCAATACAGGGCACAGTATACCGACATGCTTGATGTTATATGTCTCCTCAGATAGTTACCCTTCACTGTGTCTGAGGGCAGGGCACATTATACCTTATAGGGTTACAAGAAGTTTGTGGATATGCAAATGAATAAGATCCCCTGTATCTTTGAAAGGTATACATGTTAGGCTTTGATTGTGAGAAGCATGCCCTTAGTATGGATTTTGTTCAATCAAATATAAATCAAAATACCAACAATTTTTCGATAAAGACAGGATAAGTTTGGTCTAATGATATATCCTCTCACGTATACCATTAAGATTGTGAGTTCGAGTTGTGTCTCACTCTCTTAAATCTTGAGTTAATTGTAATAAAACAAAAATAAGAACTTTTTGATATTCTTTATCACCTCTTGATATGTAATATTAAAAGTGCAATAAAACTCTTAATATTTTTAAATGTAAATAAAAGGTAGTTTTGGGAGTTATAATTAAAGGAACCTTTGACATGCTTCTAGAGAAAATCTAAAAAGCTTTGTAACCTGCAAATGTACTATTGACTCTTGATCAGATATATCAAATTAGGGGTGGCAATTCGGATTGGTGGACAGGGTTAGAGTCAACCTGAACACGACATGATTATTAAACGTGTCAGACCCTCTAAACTCGAATAAACTCGAATACGACACGACTAAATACTGATTAACACAAACATGACACATCTAACTTATTTAAAATATGGGTTAGATGTGTCGTGTCAAATGACCCATTTGAATGACGGGTCCATCATCACTAGCTGGAGGATCATATGTAGGCATTCATGGCATAGTTTTTAGAAGATCCTCACCTAACAACTCTACAGTCTACCTTTTATCTCTGACAACATCTACAAATATTTACTTAACTTGTCTCTCATTCATCATCATTAAATGAATTGTCACGTCCGATATGAATTTCGTGTTCTGGGAATCTAATTTAACAGCATTAGTGATGATGATATGATATATATTTTTGTCAAGCTCGGTTAATGCATATATCATGCCCACCAACATTGTATATTACATTGTCTTTCACCAACTCTACAAAAGGATCATCATTCACATAGTCTTTACCAACTAATGCCCTTTGTAGTGAATTACTGAGCAAAACTATAGTCATCTTTCCTAAAATGAATTAAAATTGCAAAGCTGTTAGGGGAAAAAAAAAATAGAGGAACAAAAACGTGTATTACAGATGTAATTCACTTTGGTGCCTATCGTCACGTTGGAGTAAACTAGAATCACGTTGGTGTATTTCTTCCTTTTTGATTCTCCAAGATTTTTCTCATTATTTTCAACTACTTAATGTTCACAAGCAAAACCCATAAATCTATTGGCTATCTGTAACAAAAAATGCAAAGTAATTACAAGATTTACATATCTTGAACAAATTAATCCAAGTTTTTCCTTTATCTTCTCCAAATATCAAAATCAATAACCCTAAGCTTCAAATACCTCACCAATATTCAACACTTTTTAAAAATGAGAAAGATATGTTGAATGAAAAATGTGATTTTGGTGATATAAAGGTTGAGTGGATTTTTGTTTGAAAAGAGAAACAGAAAGGTGAGGTCGGGTAGGTATGGTGAAAAGAGAAAGAGAAAGAGAAAGATATAGGGTAGGGAAAAATTGCACAAAAAATATTAAATGCTTTTGACTTATATTTTCCTGGAGTTTTTTTTTTAAGGGTATAATTATAAGATTAACAACGGTCGGAATCTGTCGAGATCAATCACTTATATTTTTCAGGAATTTTATTACAGTTTTTTATCATTAGATATGAATAGTTAACACTTAAACTATTATTTGTGGTTAGAAATAATTTTTCATATTTTTAATAAGATATTTTTGACAATTTCCCATTCTTCTATGAATTGATAGAAAACGAGTATTGAAATTTGATATGGTAAGAAGCAGAACCAATGTGTTTGTTGGGTTTATTATTCTGATTTATCTAGCATTTGATTTTGAGAAGCTGGAGAAGTTATTATAGTGGTAATATTTTACAAATGATCAAATCAATTGAATTTAGAAGCGGGTGTATTCAATCTAGAATTTATTGAAATTTGATGGATTTTTTTTAAGTTATAAATTTTGGTGGAATTAACGGATTCTATAGATTCAATGTAGATTTGGTAAGAATTATATATAGAATTGTTGGACTTGTCCACATATTTATATAGAATTGAATAAATTTTTAATGATTTATTTTGAAAAATATAGAATTTAATTAATAATAGTTTAAAATCCATCAAATTCTATGGAAGTAAAACAAGATTTGTCATGTGACTTTTCATTTATATTTTTTATTTTAAAATCTACCAAAATCTATTCAATTTCATCGCTTAAACAAAATCTGCAAAGTCTATGACTTTTTTAATATATATATAGATTTCCGATAGATTCTTTAAAAGTCTGATTTAATACACCTAGATTTCGATAAATTTTTTAAAAGTTTATAAAAATCTGGATTGAATATACCTAGATTTCGATGGATTCCTAACAAGTTTAGATTGAATACACCCAGATTTCAATGCACTATCAAATTTTAACCAATTCTAAATTGAATAAACCCCCTAATCATTCCGCCTATTATGTTTGTCAAATAAATTATTAAAGAAAATGGAAAACCATATTTACCAACAAATCAACAATCATGGATTTGCATGACATTAGTCATTGGATCATTCAAGAAGATGATTCGATGCAACCAAAAATATAGAAAGTGGATGGTCCAAAATATTAGTTTGTTTAATCTTATTCTACATGATTGAGTGGGTCCAAAAGAGTTGATAAAAAATTTAGGAGGAGTATTAAAGTCTAAAGAAGAGGGTTCACCAAATTAATTTATTATTTATCAGTTCATCAAAAGTGAGGTGGTAGGACACATGTGCTTGCTAGTGTTTGGTGATGGTGGTTGTTGGTCAACCCCATCTTTCCCACATGCCCCCCTCTATCTCATCAAACTATAATAAACTTTGGCCCTGTTTATCAGGGTTTTTGAAAATTTATTTTTAATTTTTTGGGTCAAAAAATTATTTTGTGAATGTTTAAATTTTTAAATAAAAAAAACTTTAAAGATTTAAATTTTTTTTAAGTAAAATAAAAATTATATTAAATAGGATTTTTATTATTCATTTCTCTTTATAATTTTATTTTATTTTTCTAAATCTTTCAAATATATTATATTTAGATTTTTATAATATATTATAAACTCTCTCGTAAATGTATCTATTCGAAATAATATGTAAATTTTGTGAAAACTTTTTCTTTTTTTTTAAGCAGAGGTTAGCTAGGGGTTAGTTTGGACATAGATCAATAATTAAAAATATGGTTCGAAAAATAACTCCCATTATTGAGAAGAGGTCTCCATCACATATTTTATTTATTGAATAATAGTTAAATTCGATCCTCTGTCATATATATTAAGGGAAAATGTAATGATCATTTGAGCAATGCATATATGAAACTTGAACATTAAAGAAAATATATAATAATTAATAACTACCTTAAATTATAATATATTCTTCCATAGAGGAAAGAGCATACATACTTGCGGTTGAATATTTGATTTTGCCAATTATAAAATATTATATATATATATATATTTTTTCTTATTTAAATTGTTTCCGTAATATTTTATATTTCTAATTTAATGTATTATTCTATCTTCTATTGTAACAAAATGAACTTTTTCTTTAATATTTTAACTTTTTTCCGATGTATTTTAAATATAAAGGAGAGAAAACACAAGCCTCATAAGTAACGCAATCAAGGGTGAGTTTGGTGTGTGAGATTATATTGAACTATTTTTATAGGATTTGATTAGAGTAAATTAGTATTGTGATGGGTTTGGTGCAGTATGAATTAGACTAAAAATAATATTGTTCCTTATTTAATATTATATGAAATTAAATAAAAATAATTATATTACTTTTTAGTAATAATTAAATTTTAAATAAAATAAATATTTAATTTAATTTAAAAATTATTATAAAAATATATTAATTTTTAATATTAATATAAAATATTTTAAAATATTTTTAATATTTTATTAAAATTTAAAAAATAGAAAAAAAAAAAGAGGTGGAATAAATTTATCCCACTTATTTTAACAGGATACCAAGACCCTAAAAGCCAATCCCGCCACATACATAAATAAAAAATTAAATTAATTTTAATCCAATCCCGCCACTTACTTTTATTCAGTGCAGCAAATGTGTAATAAATGTATAATACATCCTACAAAAGACAAAAGGAAATTAGAAAAAGCATGCCGTTTTTATATAAATCCAGCAATTAGTGGAAAAAGCATGCCGTTTTTATATGAATTGCAAATGATGTGGTCTGTTCAACATGTGCAGCTAGAGTAAATTGGTTTGTCATCACAAGACTTTATAGCAATGTGGACGAAATAGTAAGACTTTGAAAAGGAGATGCGAATCTGACCTTCTTTATTCGTTTTCCAATAATAAATTGCTGTCACCGAGTCAGCGATTCTGTCTTGACTGTCACATTATTCTAGTAGGATTTGTGTTGCGCCAAATCATATTATAAATTTGTTACATTATACTTCTTAATTTTAATACTCACAATCTCCTTTTTTTTTTTTATTCATCTTAAAATTAAAATATCAATTTACAAAATAAAACTTTATTAGTTAATTGTCATGAAATTATCGATGCCCAATAAAATTTGATGACAAAATACGTTTATTCAGTTTGATAATATCTCATATCAAGTTGCACTACAGTAGGTTGATATGTTAAAAAAAATAAAATAAAAATAAGGATAAATTATAATAAAGTACCCTAATGTTTGACAATATTGTAATAAAATTGCGAGTTTAACCTTAATTATATGTTAGTATCCTTGACTAACTGGTTAACTGTTAGAGTTAACGGTCAACAAATAATCAAAGGGTAATATTATCATTTACGCCTTAATTTTTTTTAAAAAATTAATAAAATTTTAAAAAATTAAATGAATCTTACCGTCAATCAAAATTGATGGACGTCAATTAAGATTTGATTGACGGTGTAGATCATATTGATAAAAAAAAGTTTAATATTTTTTAAAAACGGAACAATTTAAAAAAAGAGAAAAATAAAAGAAAATTTTATTTTTCGTGGGAGGGAGATTCAAACTTTAGATTGTATATCTACCGTTCATCAATCTTGATGGACGATGGAGATCCAACTAATAAGAATATCTTGATGGATGGTAGAGATCCAACTAACAAAAACACTAAGAACAAAAAAAAAAAAATTTTTGTAGGAACTGAATCTGCTCCATCAATGAGGGCAAATCTACTCCTATTAATGGAGCAGATTCAGTTCTTGCAAACTTTTTTGGTTGTTGCTGTTATTGTTCTTGTTAGGCGGAGCTCATATCCATTATTTTTAATATGATCTCTACTGTATATTGCACATTGAGTAGTTTTTGAAAAATAATCAATTAATAATTTTAAAACTTTAATTGTATTATTATTTTTGAAAAACTCATATTAAAATACTAGTCAAAATATTATTTTCAAGTTTCTAAAACAATTCAAAAATAACTTTTAATGGTTTTTCAATTGAAAAAAATGGAATTAACTTACCTCAAATTTAAGGACAAATTGCATTAAATATCATGATATTTAACCATATTATAATGACACCGTATTTTACTTAAACTACAGCTAAATACCTCAAATAATTATCAATTCACTTCCTAACATATATAAAAATATTACTTTTTGACATATTTTTATTTTTTTTAATTCATATGGTTTCTAATTTTTTTAAAATATATCAATTTAATCTCTATAACTAAAATTTTAACGGTCAAACTTGATATAAATTAAAATTGTTCATTTTATCATTTTTTATTAAATTATTAAATCTTAATAACGCTTTTACTTTTAACTTTTTAATAACTTTATCTATTTTGATAGTCTAATAAGAAATAGACATATGTTGTAAAAATTTAATTTTTTTTAAAACACTTAAAATGATTAAATAATAAAATAAATATGATAAAATTTATTAAAAATAAAAAAATAATTATAAAAATATTATAAAAGTTAAAAGAATCTTAAAAGTAATATTTTTATTAAAAATAAAATGAAATTTAAGATTAAATACCTATAAAAATAAAAAAATATAATAATAAAACTGCACAATATATAAATTATATATATTCCAGTTTTATTATTATAATTTTTTTATAATATAATAATATATATATATTATAATTTTATTATTATATTTAATTTTTATAATATATATAATGTATATATACTATATAATATATTATAAAATATGTATATATAATATTTTAATATTTTAGTTTTTTTAAACTAAATTTTAAGTTTTATAAGTATTCACTCTTGAATTTTATTTTTATTTTTAATAAATGATTTTATTTGTAAAAAAATTTTAAATTTATAATGAATTTTATTATTTTTTTACTTAATCCTTTTAAGTGTTTATTTAAAAATAAATAAATTTTTATAACATATGTCAATTTCTTATAAGACTATCGAAATATGTAAAATTGTTAAAAGGTTAAAGGATAGAAGCGTCATTCTACTTTAATAATTTAATAACAAAAGGGTAAAATGAGTAATTTATACTTTATGTCAGGTTTGATCGTCAAAATTTTGGTCATAAAAACTAAATTGATATATTTTGAAAAAATTGGAGACTGTGAGTTAAAAAAAGTAAAAACAAATCAAAATGTAATATTTTAGATATATTATGGATCAATTAATAATTATTTAAAATAATTCTCTATAGTTTAAGTAAAAATATAATTTTATTATAATATAACTAAATATTAAGATTATTTATGACAATTTGCCCTATAAAAGTTTTGTATTGAAATATGAAATATATATATATATATATATATATATATCATTTTACATCAAACAAAGTTAAAACTTTTATCTTGAATTTCAATTCTTACTATTAATATTTATTTTATTTTTTATTATAATATATTAAAGGGATATCTTATTATAAAATTTAATTAATCCATTAAATTTTAATACAATGATTAAAATAAGAGTAAATAACGTCTACCTTTTCTGAGATTTGCTTAATTATTAGCGGAGTCAATTTTTGGGTTTATTGATAAAAACCTCCCCACTCGTTAGTCAACTTTTAGGTTTATTAACAAAGACCTCCCTGTCCGTTGGTTAAATTTTGGATTTATTGGTAAAGACATTCATTAATCAACTGCTACATTTGACTAAATTTTACTAACGGTAAGGGAGGTGTTTATCAATAAACGATAAAATTGACTCCGTTTATAGTTGATAAAATCTCAGAGGAGATCGTTGCAATTAACTCTTTAAATAAATAAGAAATTCGAAAAAGTGAAAAAAAAAAATCAGATTTATTTATTATAACTATAGTTACAATTTATTGATAGTAGCAAAATCTGAACATTTATTAAATACCATTGAAAGTAGTATTTGTATTACAAAAAATTGACAAATAAATAGTAGATTCTCATATAAGTACAAATTTTTTAATATAGTAGCAATATCTGACCATTTATAAGACAATTCAAATTATTTCATAACATGTGACTCATAACGGTAATGTCATATGAATAAATAAAAATAAACCTACTTAAAATTTATTAAATTACATTAAAAAATTAAAATTTATAAAAATTTACAATGAATTACACCGTTATTAAATTTAACTGTAAAAAAATAGGCTTGAACCTTTTTTGGTTCGTGATCTATAGTGAATTTAT